>LDPL01000040.1:1319494-1505455 GCA_001305505.1 Neonectria ditissima | reverse complement strand
AAGACTAAGCTTTGATTAGGGTTATACTCAGCTTCTGGAAAGTAAAGATTTACTAAGCTTTGAAGCTGAGTGGATGTTTTAGGGGTTTTAACCTAAATTAAGCCAGGAACCTTAATAGCCTGACCAATAGCAGCAATTTCCAGCTGTTGCTGAACCTGTTGCCTTATTAGGTCTTGTTCCTTGAAGAGCTAAAGCTGCTGAAGCTGCTGACGAGCTTATAAGTGCTGTAATTGTAGCTGGTGTAAAGCTTCCTGATGTTGGATTTGAAGTTGGAATAAGGGCTCTGATTGGAGGGATTGTTGCTGGTCTTCCACAGTCTGAGTTGCTTCTTTAGGCCTAGTTGTCTCTTCTGGCTGCTGTGGCTGCTGTGGTTGGTCCAGGACATATTTGCTGAGTAAAGGCTTCGCTCGATTTACAGGCCAGAGGCCTGTTGCTTTCCAACCCGCTTTAATGTTATCCAATGAAATAGCTTTCTGCCGTGCCTTATAATAGCAATTAAGAAAGGTAATCTTCCCAATGGCTGTTCAGTCATCTAATAGGGGTTGAAGGTGTAGCTCAGAGTGGTAATACTGCTTTAAAGGGCTAAAAACAGCAACATCCAATGGCTGAAGGATGTGAGAGGTGTGAGGAGGCAGATAAAGCAGGAAAGTGTTATTAATATAACATTCCCACATAAACTCATCTGATTCGTGGCTTCTGTGCCCATCTAGAATAAGTAATCGAGTCTGATTAGCTTCCTTTAGCTTTGTAAGAGGGATAAACACCTCTTTAAGCCATAATAGGCCAATCTCATCCGTAGTCCAGCCCTTTTCAGTTGCTGTAAAATACCATTGGTCCAGAAAGGCAAGGGTCTCAGGGAACCACTGTTGTTGTACAAACTTTCCCTTGAAAATGACCAATGGGGGAAGTCTCTTTCCTAATGCGGAAATGCACTCTGCGATACTAGTCCAATTCCGGCAACCGGACTGCTGCTTAAGGGTTCGGCGCTTCTCAGCGTAACCAACCACAAGGCCGTTGCCTCCGTAACCTTCCAGAAACCCCACCTCATCCATGTTGTGCCGGTGTTCATTGGGTATTGCTTTAATTTCTGGCCTATTAAAATAGTTGAAAAAGCCTTGGATGATCTCAGTGGTTGAACCTTTACCTCTTGCCCAATCAAGTGGCTGAGAACGTAAGGTCTTTATCTTTGGATTCCGGGATAGGAAGCGATTCATCCAGTGTAATCCAAGGGGCTGCGTTTTGCCGCTAGCAAGAAGGATCCTTGTTGCAAAGACCCTGATTTGGCGATGGGTTGGAGCTAGGCCGTAAGCATCCTGGCTTAGGATCCAGTTGGTAAGATGCTCTTCTTGTTGATTGGATAGTTGTTGATAGGGTTCCATTGCTATTGGTAGAGGCTTTGTCCTGTGCATCCTATTAAACAGTGTAGATTTAGGGACTGTTTGGCGGTTGGATGCATCTTCATATGAATACCTAGCTTTAATATCAGCTATAGCTGCAAGCATCTGGGATTCGTTGTATGTAGTCTTTCGAGGCATCTTAAAAAAAGATATGATTGGATAGAGAAAAAAATCTAGAAAATTATGAATATAGAATGGGCTAATTTGAGTGAGATTTGGCTGTGTGGTGGTTGATTTGCTGGAATCAGAGTGTTTGGGTTGTGGGGTTTACAAATGCAAGTTATCATATCATCTGGTACAGCTAAAGTCACTCTGTTGGTCACTGTGCACGTGATATGTGGGGCAGCTGGCCAATCAGAGCCCGCGCGCACGGACCGTTCCAAACTCAGGGGCATTCCAAACTCCGGTGGTCTGTCTTAGACCGCCGACTAGGTCGATAGACGAGCGATGCATGCGTGCGGGGATGCCGGCATCGAATAGACAACTCAATTGACTGATCAACTCTGACGATGGGGGGTGGTCCTTGGCGTTGCCGACGGTGCTCGTGGCCGTGGCTACGGGTTGCCTCCTTGTTCGGAAGAGAAGAAGGGTCTGGGCTCAGTGGGCACCCGACAGCTCCGGACACTGCAGTTGTGGCCGGCCAGCAGCTGCGTTGGTCGAGCGCCTCATGTTAGGGAAGAGATGACCTGCGTGGTGTTGGCAAGCCGAGGTGTTACAAGACAGCCTGGCATTGCATTCCTACCACGCACAGATACGTCGTGCAACAGGCCCGGTCGGAAGAGGGATACGTGGAATGAGGGAACAGCGGAATGGACATGGGTTGTTTACGAGAGGGCAGAGAAGAGGCGGCACATGGGTGAGGCTAGAGCGAAATGTCGGAAAATGTCAAACTCAAGGGTAGCAAAATGTCCGAAGGGCGGAATGTCATGGTCCGTATTGTCGGCCTTCCTTTTTTGCTAGTGACCGTACCCGCAAGAGCCAGCGTCTATCTACTACTTGCTAATAGTCTGCCATCCAACGCTTCCAAAAAGCCACTGGATAAAAGGGGTTTGCTGGCAGCGGGGAACTATTTGGGTGGTAGAACACACTAGGATAGATAGACCAAAGTACATAGAAGGGAGAATGAGAAAGAGTTCCATCAGGTCATGTTGTTCGGAGCAATAATAAAGGCACAGCATGGCAAGCAGTACAGCTGCAAGTGGCTCGTGTTCAGGCATGCGGGAGGAAAAGAGGCGAGCAGAGCAAATGCAGATGCAGATGCAAGCACGGCGAAGTGCCGGGTTGGGGGCTTGGCCCTTGGCCCATGATGCCGGGATGCAGAAAGCTGTCAGTCTGCGACGCGCCAGTGCATGGGGCGCTCGAGGCTAGGAGACTAGGCAAGCTTTTTGCTGGGTACCTGCCATGTTGGATGTAGGTACGGAGTAGGCTTGCTGGTGACGACGATTGATGAGGGTAATTACGTAGTATACGAAGCACACCGACACCGACACTGACGCTGAGGGTTGGTAGTGGAAAAGAACTCTGCGGCTGAGGAGCTGGTTCAACGAGCATACCAAGACTTCGAATTAGAGCAAGGTCAGTCAACTCTATTGCCAATAGAGCTCGCCTTCCCCGTTTTTTGCCTCTGACTCAGAAGACAACGACCATCAGGGCATGCAAACCTCCCTCGAGCCGGACTGCTGCCAACTCACAGCGCATGACGGAGAGGTACATGGTGCCGGCCGTGGGAGATGAAGAGGGGAGAAGCCGCTGCAGCTAGGGCCGTTTCAGAGAAATGGAGAGGCGGCCCCGCCCAGTTCGTGTCCAGGGGGTGCGGTTTCTCGCGCTTCTGGATGCATTCGCCCTCGGACTGTGGCGCCTAAAGGCAACGATGCGGCTCTCCACCATGGACGCATCGCCGGGGGGAGCTTGTTTGGTGGACCCAGCGCCAGCATTCGCCTCGGGGATTGGGCCGCCGCGATCCCCGCCAGGGGTGGTTTTCTCCCATCCCGCACGCCCCTTGATCGTCGACGCCACACTCTCCTGCAAGGTACGGCGCAGGGTGCAATTCAGGGAAACAGCCAAGGTCCGCTGATGGCCTGGTGTTAGTGCCTCTCAGCGTCGCGACGCAGATGAGATCAATGGATGCGCGGTAGATCATCGAGGGGCTGCTGGACTCAGCTCTGGAGGAATGTGTTCTGCTTTTGTTGGCCGTGTTGTGGCCGTCCAGTCGCACTATTGCTTCGGGCTGCCGGAGAGCAAGCTGCGGGCTGTCGGCGGCAGAAAGCTGCTCCCTAGCTCGGTTGTTCGTACTCCATCTTGGCGCCAACGTTGCCAGAGTCAGCTGAGTGCCTACCTCCCGACAAGGCAGACCGCCAGACCATCGGGAAGCGCAGGGCAAGGTCCAAAGACGTCGAGTAAGGATCACGCAGAGGGATACGTAGTGAGGGGCTTAGACCATGAACCGGTGCCTCCATTCGCACGCGATGCAATCTTGAACATCAACCAACAATCTCATTTGACATCAGATGCGATGCGGACCGGGCGGATTCGACTCCCGACCCGGAAGCCCGCAAGCCGATCGGACATGTTGGCTGCCCGGAGATGACTGCAGTTGGAGATAGAGTAGCCCTTAATTCACGGCATGCACTGGGGACGAGGAGAGAAGTGAGCCGAATGCCGCGGCCGCGCCGGATGCAAATGGAGATTGATGTGGACTGACGGCGCCATGGGCCGAAGCAACGAACAACAACAACGAAGGCGGCCGGCGACCAACTTGCAACAGCTAACCGAACCCAGCAAGAGACCGTGGCCAGCGCGGGTTTGGCAGATGAGATATTAATTAGATGAGCGAGAAGCCAAGGGCCTGGGTGTGCTGATTGCCTCATCCCGCTTCCGTTTGAGATTCGAGGTGCGACAAGGGCCTCTGGTCGTCGACTGGTCCGATTTGACCGACCTTGCATCCTGCGCTTGCAGGGCAAAACAAGCACACGCGACGCACGCACGCGGCATACGTAAGCCAGTCGATTTCCCATGTTAGTGGCCACGGGATATGGTCTTGTAACAGGCGAATTTACGCAGTGCGTGTTAACCTGTCGTGGTTTGTGTGGCTTGAGGGATGCACAAGTTTAGCTTTACGCCACACTAGAAGCCCACTGGGTTATTCGAATCACTGTTTTGTGTGTTGAGTAAGGCACTCTCGACTACACGTTACAGCCTGGAGGATTCTCTTCCTGTTGGGAACCATTGATATTTGGGTGTACCACAGTAGAGAAAGGCTTGATGGTCGATGGTGGCAATGTTGGAATGGATGGAGCCGATCAGATCAAAGCATCTGCACACCGCAGTACTGTTATTCATTGTACTTAAGGACCGACCTAACTCAAGTCATACCAAGAAACAATGATGACAGCTTCAGCTGAGACGACATTGACGTGTCAAAAACCATAGAGGGTTCTGCCAACAGTAATGCAGAATCCATTGAGCCTGAACTGGTTGCAGTTCGCTGTAGACGCCTGTCCTGCGGGCCAAAACAAGGAGCGTCCGGGAAGCACTCCGAGTCTCGCGATAGTTGCAATGAAAGTGCATACATATGATATGCGGCCAGTAGAGTTCTCCGACAGGCCAAGGGATTAGGCGAGCGCTTGGTTTCACTGCCTTGGACCTCTTATTGCATGGCACTTACTAGGCAGAGCGCTTGGTTGAAAGCTGATTACATACTTTGTAGTATCGCGGCTAGAGCTGAGAAGCGAAATACCATATCAAACCCTATCAACCGTCCACGCAACAACAGTGGAGGCCTTGAGCTTGTCAGGGTCCTGGAGAGCTCGAGAAGCAGCCTGGGTTCTGTTCCCAGTCCCAGCAGCAAGGCTTGGTATTTGGTAAGCGATCGCTGATGCGGCACCGGTTGGTTTCCTGGGGTCGTATCCCACTCCTCGAGCGTGCCCGTGGTACTGCTAGCGCTGGGTTTGCCGCAGTGGTGATGCAGCAATTCGAGGGAGCGGGCCAAGGGGGACGGATCCAAGGGAGATTCAAGGGCAAGCCCCCGGACTCTCAGCGCAGTTGAAGGAGTTGGGGCAGTGGACAGTGGACGTGCACGCAGCCGAGGGGCCAACAGGCGCTAGTCGGTTGCTGTAGTCCGCTGTAAGTCGCCTGAGAGGCGGACGCTGGGCAACAGCCAACAGCGCTGGAAGCTAAGGCATGACGTACTCGATCCCGTACGGCACCAGCCACAGCGGGTCCCTGGGGGCCTGTCCGGGGTGCCTGGTACCTTGCAGCAAGAGCCCGAGAGGTGATGCCGAGCCCCGCTGATCACAGGGCTCTGCGGGTTTTCATTGGCCGTGCTGGGCGCGCACCTCGGTTTCGCGGCTTGGCGTGGACGCCCCAAACAAGCCTCATCTCCCTCCTCCCTCTCTCTGCTCTGCCTCAGTGTCCGCCTCCAGGTCTCCCTGGGGGCCTGGGGGGGCTTGTTGATCCTCGTCCTCATCATCACCACGTCGGGTTCGCCTCCGCACACCTCCACCATTCGCACACGCCCAACCCCAACCCACACGCCCACCGACTCCCCTGGAGGGCGCCAGAGCCAGAGCCAGCAGCTGCAAGAAGTGGACCGTCAAACCCCTGGACCTCCTCGTCCAATCATCCAGGGACCCTGCACCTTCCCAGCGGCCCGGCCGTGCTGCAAGTCTGCCAGTCTGCGGCCAGCTGGCGACCCTCTGGCCGTTCCTTTTTAACGTCGTTGCCCGCGCCGACCCATCTCGACGCTTTCTCTCTTAACTCGTTCCTCCTCACCCAGAGTCTTCACGTCGACCGCTAGCCAGGCCCGACCTTCTTTCTGCCATTCCTTTTTTGCGTGTTCTAGACACCGCAGTCCACTCCTTTAAACCCCACACCATCCGCTGGTCGAACCGCTCACATCCTTTCGTCGACTTCTTCCGTTTTCAGGTCCCTCTTCAACTTCACCTCAAGTCGACTTCTTTGTTTCGGTTTCTTCCTCGTCACTCCTTCCGTCTCTTCAGACATCACCTTCCTTCCAAAACAAACGCAAACAACCTCCCGGAATCCTTGACGGATCTCATCTTTCAGCAGTGCTGTCCATCGCCCCAGACCGGTTCTGAAACATCCGATAGCTCCACTACCACAACTCACTCCCACCAATCTACCCGAGGTATGTATCCTGCCGCTTTGTTGATTGCTTTGAATCTTGGCTTTCGCGCTTCACCTTTTCACTGCATGTTCGTCTGCTCGTCCCTTCACCGGATCACCAGCGTCTGAGACACAATGGCTGGCAAAACAAAGACCTGCGAGCGGACAACGGTCACCGAGTACAAAGCCGCACACGGTAGACAAAGCCGTACTCGACCATCGAGTAGCTTCTGCAAGCAGCATCGAGCAGATATCTAGACTGGCTCTGGACCTTGAATTGTCTCGAAGCCACTGTCTTACAGCTCTGATTGCAACTCTCATCCCCGCAACGACTCCATTCCACCAACGCTGCACCCGGCAACTAAACTGCGTCGTCCCATCACACCGAGACACTGCCAAGTGGCATTGAATCACCATAGCATCACTTCCATCAAGCCACACAGCTTCTTACTACTATCCACTTCATTCAAATATCTGACCAGTTCCCAGTACTCGATTTCTGTCGTCCGTACCCCTCACCAGCAAAATGAAGGCTTCCATGTTCATCGCCGGCGCTAGCGCCCTCCTGGCCGTCGCCAGTCCCATCAACAAGCGTGCTATGGAGACCGAATGGGTCTATGAGGTTGTCACTGTGACCGTTACCGCCGGTCAGGAGCAGCAGGCTCAAGCTACCGAGGTCGTCTACAAGGCTGCGGATCCCACTACCACCACCAAGAAGGTCAGCCGCAAGCCCAAGCCGACCTACGTCAAGCCTGTCGTCGTCACCACTGTCGTCGAGGCCGCTGCTGTGCCTACCACCACTGCCGCTCCCAAGCCTGCGGTCACCACCGTCTGGGTTGACGCTTACGATGAGCCTGCCACTACTTCCAAGAAGACCACCAAGAAGGTCACCACCGCCAAGGCCTCCACCACCAAGGTGGCTGCCGTCTCCACCACTGTCGAGGAGCCTGTCGAGGAGACTACCGCCGCTGCTGAGACCAAGACCGAGACTGGTACCTCTTCTAGCTCTCTGTCCCTGGATGAGAACTACAAGACTGTCATGCTCAACTACCACAACCTCCACCGAGCCAACCACTCCGTGGATGCTCTTACCTGGGATTCCACTCTTGCCCAGTATGCCGAGAACTCTGCCAAGACCTGCGTGTTTGAGCACGACATGTAAGTTGACTAGACTCTAATTGGCTCTCTCAGTCACTGACTATTACACAGGGACCAGGGCAGCGGCGGTTACGGCCAGAACCTTGCCTCTTGGGGCTCAACTGGCGACATCTCTGACCTCCAGAACCAGTGTGGCGCCCAATCTGTCACCAACCAGTGGTACAACAGCGAGATGGACAACTGGTCCTACTACGGACAGGAGAACCCCCCCTCCGGCATGAACATCCAACTATACGGCCACTTCACCCAGGTTGTCTGGGCCGATACCACCAAGGTTGGATGCGCTACCGTCAGCTGCGCCGCCGGTACCATGTACGACTTTGAAGCCTGGTACACCGTCTGCAACTACAACCCTCAGGGTAAGTTATCCATTATAGCTAGCATATCTATTGAGCCAGACTGACACATCTACCAGGCAACTACGGTGGCGAGTACGGCAAGAACGTTCTCGAGCCCCTTGGCGAGAAGATGGTCACTGTCTAAACAAATGCTTAAATGGCCCTTCTCCCTTAAGCGGAAACTTGGTTGTCAACTCGATGCCGCACACCGACCTTGTGATCTTGGTAGCCTTGATATTTCCTTTGTTGGATGCGGCGCTCGCTGTGGTTGCGGGTGCAGAAAGTTCGACCAAGAGACCGCAGTCAAGGTTCGCACTTGAATTTCGATTCTCATTTGTACGCTATGCCACGTCGTACTTAACGATTTTTCTCAAACTTTGGCCACTTGGTCACCTTCTCATGGTCTCTTCACCACAAAACTTTGGCGTCTTTTGATGATGATGCATCGGATGGAAATGGCGCGTTCGGAATGATAGGGGGTAAAACAACTGCTGGTCTTTTTCTTGTATGCCCTGCATGCATTCATTTCGTTGCTTGGTTTTGAGGTGGTCATTGCACGGGTCGCTGATGGGATTTTCCCAGAGTGCTTGGCCTGGGCGACATCACAAGGCTTACGCCTGACTTGGGGTTTGAACACAGGGGGTTTGTTTTTCTTTGCTCGAAGAGCAGCGCGTTGATAGACGCATTGAATTGCAGAGGTATAGCGCCACAATTGCATGGTCCTGATGAGTGAATGTTTTGCAGTGATCGAAATGCGCTCTGGACGTTGCGTCTGTTGCATGTAATTCCGTATGACTGGCTGATATCGTAGTAGAGCATGGCGCCCATCATCAAGCAAAGGACTTCTCACTACATCGGATGGAAGAGCCCGTGCTTGGAGAGACCGGCTTGCAACACGTTAGAGAGTTCGTCTCACCAGACGGTCGCTATTGGTGAGTACCTGGGCAGTTAACACCCTGGTAATGAGGTAACAGCCTTGAGCAATTACAACAGACCTCGTGGCAAATCCTGATACGGCATCTATCACAGCGCAAGGCATTTTCCTATCGGTTACACAGACTTGACGCCGTCCATGATCCAATAATAGCATGGAGCTCCTTTCTGAATGCAACGCGGAGTGGTTGCCAATGGGACACAGCATGACCCCTCTAAAGAGCCAAGAAGTCTTACCCCACCACCAAAGTTCCGATCCAAACCGCCATCAGGTAAGCCACGGATCGCCTGTATGGATGGACCCGGGGAGCCCAGTCGGCTTACGTTGGACGTATGTTTTGACGTCTTTGTCGATCTCTGGCTGGGGAGCCTGACGTCTTTTGCTTGTGTTTTGCGGGTGATGACTGAGGACTGGCTCTCTGTATAACACGGCAAAAACATCACTGCGTCTGGCCCTGATTTTGTGTCTCTTTGAACCTGATAGTCTTGTTCCCCTAGGAGATCAAGCGTACGAGGTACCTACTTTCATTACTGTGTGCACGTCGTTGTTCTAATCAAGTATACTTACCCTCCCCTGCCCGCCTTTCTCACCGAAACCGCGACGATGGCGACGTCACCACCTGTGACCCCGCCTCATCCCTTGTCCCAGCTCTCGCGGGATGAATTTTCCAAGGCACGCGACATTATCTTAAGGCACCATGGCTCGGAGACATCTTTGTTCTTCAGGTCCATCTACCTCAACGAGCCCAAGCGGGCTGACGTCGTGGCCTTCCTGGAGGTCGAGCACGCGGGGACGCTGTCCGACGCAACAGAGCGACCGCCTCGGCAGGCACTAGTCGAGTATGACTTCATCACGACCGACGATCATGTGTATACGCGGGCTGTCGTCGATGTGGTCTCTGGAGATGTGGTGTCGAACGAGGCTGTGGGGCGGTCTTCGCAGGCGTACTTTACCGTGTAAGCCAGGCCAAGCCTCATCGCCCACCAGCCGCGACTGACATATCGTCTTAGCCACGAGCTCATCCTATTCCAGGATGCCTGTGTCGAATCCGAGCTATTTAAGGACGCCATGTCCGAATTCACGCTCCCCGAGGGCTTCGAGGTGATGATTGACCCGTGGCCGTACGGCGGGCCGGACGAGGACGAGGGCGTTCCCCCGAGGTACATGCAAGGCCTCGTGTTTGCCACGGACGCATCCAAGAACAACCCGGACTCGAACCACTACGGCTATCCGATCCCAATCATCCCCGTCATGGATTGGGTGACGAAGCAGATTGTTCGGGTTGACCGGGTCGCAACGGGTGGCTCCGAGGACGGTCTCGCACCGGAGGAGCGAACGGATGCCCCAAGGAAGCTCTTCCAAAATAGCAAATCGTCCGAGTACGTCCCCGAACTACTCGACATGCCTCTGCGGGCGGATTTGAAACCGCTGGACATCGTGCAGCCGGAGGGAGCGTCTTTCACCGTGCATCCAGACGGGCTCGTCGAGTGGCAGAAATGGCGCTTCCGGCTGGGCTTCACTCCCCGTGAAGGCGCCGTGCTTCACGATGTTTGCTACGATAACCGCTCGATTCTCTACCGTCTGAGCTACAGCGAGATGACGGTACCCTACGGCGATCCTCGTCCGCCGTTCCACCGTAAGCAGGCGTTCGACTTTGGGGACGGAGGCATTGGCAGGGCCGGCAACAACCTCGAGCTTGGATGCGACTGCTTGGGCGCCATCCACTACGTCGACTCGTATCTCGCTGCCCCTGATGGGTCTCCGACGCCGGCCAAGTCGGTCGTTTGTCTCCACGAGCAGGACAACGGGATCTTGTGGAAGCACACCAACTTCCGGACGAATCGCGCGGTAGTGACGCGTATGAGGGAGTTCGTCGTCCAGTTCATTGTCACGCTGGCGAACTATGAGTACATCTTCGCTTACAAGCTGGATCTTGCCGGCGGAATCACTATCGAGACGAGGGCGACGGGCGTCGTGAGCGTGGTGAGCATCGACGAGGGAAAGTCGAGCAACTACGGCACCGTAGTCTCACCCGGAGTACTTGCGCAGAACCACCAGCACATCTTCGCCGTGCGCATCGACCCAGCCATGGACTCGTACGCGAGCGCAGACACGCAGATTGTCGTCGAGGAGAGCGTCGGCCAGAGCATGAACCCGCAGACCAACCCGATGGGTAACTACTACGAGGTGCAGCGGCAAACGGTCAACAAGGCCACGTGGATGGACGCGAAGCCGCGGCTCAACCGCCTGCTCAAGCTGGAGAACGCGACCAAGAAGAACGCCGTGTCCGGGCAGCCGGTCGGGTACCGGCTGGTGCCGCCGGCGACGCAGACGCTGCTGGCCGACAAGCGCAGCACGGTGGCGGCGCGGGCGCGGTTCGCGCAGCACCACGTCTGGGTGACGGGACACCGCGACGGGGAGCTGTGGGCCGCCGGCGAGTTTACGAACCAGAGCCGCGAAGAGAAGGGCGGCGTGGCGGACATGGTGAAGCGCGGGGACTGGTTCACCGACGAGGGCAGCGTGAGCAACGGGACTTCGCCGGGGGACGCGGAGATGGGCGCCGAGGCGAGGAGGAGCAGCCCTGTTGTCTGGACGGTGTTTGGGCTGACGCATAATCCTCGTGCGGAGGACTGGCCGGTGATGTGAGTCTTTGATGTTTGCCTTGTCCCCTTGCGCTGCGTATAAGCTGACCGAGGTCGATATAGGCCGGTTGAGATCCAACAGGTTCACCTCCGCCCTACTAATTTCTTTACGGCCAACCCAGCCCTAGACGTGCCTTCAACTAGGAACAAAGCCAGCGTGCTCCTTTCGTGCTGTGGCAACGCCGATGACGAGGAGAAGCCGTCAGTTCAGGAGGACCCGGCGGGTCACTTGCAGGGCAGTGGACCTGCTATCGATGCGCGGACGGCGGGAGCGAAGATTGACGATTGAGTTCTTGAGGGGATTCTAGAAAGTAAGAGACTTGGGGGTAAGGAAAGGTAATGAAATTCGAGACTACAGGTACCAGCATTGAGGCATTTCAGACTGAATAGGTAATCTTGGAAGGGGTTAACCAAGACAGCCACAAATTAGGCCAGGTGCAAAGAAACAGAGTCACCGCAAGCGAAGCACTTGTTTTACCGTGTTTATTTTATTTTGTTTCCCCTTAGATCTAGTGCTCGATCTTAAGGGAAAAGTCTACGTGCGGTACCCCTTGGTGAATCGAACTCGTCGAGATAATGTCCACATCTACGCCTGTTAGCCTCCCTGCCCAATTCAATGAAAGGGACATTCATAAAAGACGCAGACTTACCATGACAGACATACGGCTCCACATTGTCCGGTCTTAGTCCTCCTGATACCTCGAGGAGAAAGTGTCGCTTGCCTTGCCACCTCTCCTTGAGGCTCCGGGCCGCGATTTTGACGCCGTCGCCAGTGAAGTTGTCGAGCATGACAACGTCGGCACCAGCCTCGATGGCCTCGTCGGCCTCGGCCTCGCTCTGCACCTCGACTTCGATCTTCATGCTGAAGCCGGCGACCGACTTGGCGGCCTTGACGGCGTCGGTGATGCTGCCGCGGCTCCAGACGTGGTTATCCTTGAGCATGACCATGGAGCTCAGATCCATGCGGTGGGCGTCAGCACCGCCAACCAACATGCCGTACTTCTCGACGAGGCGGAATCCAGGCGTGGTCTTGCGCGTGCCGGCCAGGATGCCCTTGTACCCGGCGGCGCGGACGCGCGTGACGAGGTCGCGGCTGCACGAGGCGATGCCAGAGCAGCGGGCCAGCGAGTTGAGGGCGACGCGCTCGCCGAGGAGGATGCCGCGGACAGGCCCGCGGACGGTAGCCACGCGCGCCTTGCCGCCGGTCAACAGGTCGAGCTCGGAGCCCTCGTCGGCGTGCCACTCGACGGCGCAGCCGCACTGGGCAAAGACCTCGTCGAAGAAGGGCCGGCCGGCGATGACGCCGGCGGATTTGCCCCAGAGGGTGGCGACGCGGGGCGCCTCGCCGACGACGAAGCCGGCGTAGTCGAACGAGGGCGTGTCCTCGGCGAGCCAGGCGCCGACGCAGGTTTTCCACGAGGGGGGGAGGAGGTGGGCGAGGGAGCCCTGCGGGGTAGCGGAGGAGGAGGAGGCCATTGCGACGGGGCTTCTGGGGATGTTGAAGCAGTTGGGGAGCGTCTGGGACAATGGCGGAGGGCGAGAGGTTCCTGCGAAGAGGAATTGGTGAGGTTGGTGGCGAAGGTTGTGTTGCCGAGGAGGCTTTTCCGTAGAGCCGGGGCGGGTTATCGCGGGATGGAGTCGGCGGCGGAGACGGATGACGGAGGGGAAGGAGGATGCGGGGGAGTGGGTTGGCGGGGTAGTTTCCAGATTCCAGTGCAGTCTTCACTGCGAACGCCTTCAAGGATTCATTAACAACTTGCCGTGTAATTCATGGATTAATGCGACATCTGTTTCCGCCACTCCACCAATCTATCTACTCAATTATTTACAAAGAATTCAAGAAAAGCCCCCGCATAGCTAGCATTGCGTCGTCTAGGAGATGGACTCCAACGCCTCGTCCAGGGCCTCGTCAAGCGCCTTCTTGTTGGCCGCGGCCGTTTGGCATGTGGGAGCCCCGTCAATCACCCCGGCAGCCACGCCGTCAACGCCTCCCTTGAGCGCGTGGAGGATGTTGGCGATGACCAGCTCGGCTGGGCCTCCAGTGAGGACGTCGCCCTTGCTGGCGATGGTGCCTAGGAATTTTGTCTGAGTTTTGGTGAACTGCAGAGAAATGCTGGTGTTAGTCGTGCTGGCACTCAGAAGAAGAAGAAGAAGTCATCCTAGGCGTGGCTTACCTTGTTGAACGCCTCGCAGATGTCCTCGTCGTCGTTGTCCCCTCCGATGCTACCAAGGCCAGCGAGCGAGTTCTGCACTTCTCCAGTCAAGAGGCCAATGATGTTGCGGGTGTTGATCACCAGTCTCTGCGTTCAACCATCAGTACCACCTCCCCCTATTCCCAGCATTTCCCGCTCTTTGGGTGCTTACCGGCACTGCTCCTCGGTAGGAATTCCCGCAGATGGAATCTGCCGTCTTGGTGGCGGCCCGAACCAGGCCCGACACCTTGCTGAGCGACGAGACGATGTTCTGAGTAGAGTGCTCCGCCTGGGCAGCGGCTGCCAGAGCGGCGACGACAAAGGCGAGGATCTTGAAGTGCATGATGGACAGTTTGATGGTGCTTCTGCTTGTCCAGACCTGCAGTGGCCGAGCAAGGAAGACTTTTGTATATGCATTCATCGCAAATGCATCATTCCAGCGCGCACACTAAGCTACCTGGAGACAGCGAGAGGCGTATCCTGCGCCTCTCCAAATCCTCTAGCATGCCGGTTATCCCTCGACGCGCGGATCGGTGTGCGACACATTGTTGATGAGCAGATGGCAACCAATTGAGCGAGGGAAGCATAACGCCCTGGAATGGAGTGTGTGGCTGGATGGTTTCATGACAGAAGACGAGAGGATAGGATTTCGGGGGCCTTTCGGTCGATCCGTGATCTTGATGATGCATTAGCTTGTTCTTGCTTGACACGATATAAGTTAGTAACCGGGAAGAGCGTCCCCTTCTGGAGTTTAGGTTTAGCTGTCTCTGAGATCGACAGGCTCATAGCTTGTTCCTGTCCAAGTTTGGCAGACGTCATACGACAATGAATCGAGACGCATCTGTTCCGAGTGTAGGCGTTCGATGGAAGCGGAGCTGAGAGTTCCATCACGTCACTGTCACTCTAGAAGCCGACAGCTTCGGCCGCGTAAGCCACAATCATGACAAGTGAGTAGGAATCGATGGGTGAAACAGCTAGAGTATCGCATGTTGCCACAGTTACTTTAGTCTAGATCAATTCCATTCCAGCGATCGACAGAAGATAGAAACAAACGGCACAGCACGGCACGTGGCACAGGGGACGAAGATGTTTCTCGAGGTTGTCAAATATTTTATACAAAAAAGATATGTTCCTGAAAGGTCAGAGAGCAAAATCTATATACACAAACAAAAACGTCATCTAGGTTAGATGCGACTTCACTGCTGTCCAAAAGGAGACTGCGAGTGATTGGGAGACAAGTCCAAGCAAAGCCCGTGGTGCGCGTCGCGGACGCCAAACCGACCAACTTGTTGCTTTTTTTCAGTCAAGCAAAAGCCCTCTTTTCAAGGGCCTTTAGATGCTGCCGTTGAGCTTCTTGATGCTGCGGCGGGCGCTGCGGCGACGGCGACGGCTGCCGCAGCCGGTGCTGGGGGAGCCGGTGGCGGTGGCAACGGGGGTGGTCTCGCTCTCGACCTTGGTGGCCGCGGCCGAGGTGACGATGGTGGAGAAGGTGGGAGTGGGAGCGGGCGTGTTCTCGGCGGCGGCCGAGGTGGTGACGACAGCCTCGGCAGCGGAGGTGGTGGCAACGGCGGCGGCGGAAGTCTCAGCGGCGGCGGTGGTCTCGGCAGCAGCGGCGGAGGTAGCGGCGGCGGTCTTGGTGGCAGCGGCGGTCTTGGTGGCGCTGCTGCCGGAGCCGGAGCTGGCGCCGTCCCAGACCTCGGGGCCGGGGATGGTGTAGCTGGTGAAGGAGCCGTAGAGGTTGAAGACGATGCCGGGGTCGGCGTAGGTGTAGCCGGTGTTGAAGTCAAAGTCCTGGTCGGGGACGGCGCTGCCGGAGCCAGTCACCTCGAACTGGATGCAAGAGGGGTAGAACTGGGCGCCGCGAGCAGAGTTCTCGTTGTAGGCGGCGTCGCTCTCGTGGAGGGCGATGATCTCCTGGCGGATCAGGTACTGGCCAGCGGCCAGGCCGTCGGGCAGGGTGAAGTCGGCCTTTCCGCCGGCGGCGATGAGCTTGTCGACGGCCCACTCGGAGCCGTCGTAGCCGTCCTCGGCGATCTTGGTCCAGATGGCGCCGGTGCCGTCCGTCTCGGTGTAGGGGGCGATGTAGGTGATGATGGGGCCCTTGTGCGAGGCGGCGATGATGTCGTCGCCGCGGTTGTCGTGGTACCACTCAAAGGTCAGCTTGTCGCCGGCGGCGGCCGAGACGAAGTCGGTGACGGCCTTGCCGCCGTTGACGTTGCAGACGATGTCGGCGCTGGTCAGATCCTTGACCGGGTTGTTGTTGTCCGGGCTGCGGATGTAGGCCGAGCGGCCGTCGCCCTGGTCGACGCCGTTGACCCAGACGCCGTACACCTGGGCGTGGGCGGCGACGGTGCTGGCAAGGGCCAGGGCGGAGGCAATGGAGTACATCATGGTGATAGAAGGGGTAGTGGTGTTTGGTACTTTTTCTGTGGTTTGTTTGGTAATGTGGTTGTTAAGGACTGGATGAAGCGAAGGTCGCTAGGATGTAATTCGGCTTCGAGTGAATGAATGGTTGGCACAGCCAATAGAAAGAAGAAGAAAGAAAGAGAGTGAGAGGACAAACAAAGACAAGAATTGATTGGCAACGACGAGTGTGAAGAGAGAAGGAAAGAAAGACTGAAGGAGACCGCGAGCCTCGACTTATATATCGAGTCGGCCAGCCTCTCTCCCAGGTTGTCCAAAGACGCCACTGCTGGGATAGCCCACGGCTCGCCGCCGCCCATCTCGGTTCCAATGGAACAAACGAATTGCAAACAAGGATGATCCACAGGCGCTGTACCCGTCTGGCTGGTGCCAAGGCGCACCTCAGACGCGGAGCGTTGGGGATCTAGCCAGTGCAGGACAATGAGGCCGCAAGCGACGAGAGTCCGTTCTCGCCACAAAAACCCCTGCGCACTTGCAGGGCAAATCTAGATGGGCCGGACCCAGATGAGATGCTGAGCCCCCCCTCTGTGCAATACCGGTGGACGGCCAGCAAGCGAGCCCTCCCCCCCCGGCCAAGGAGCGGAGGTGATCCCGGAGGTCCGTCCCGGCGGTGGTTCCTCAAGCGCCTTTCTCGCAGGGTCCCCCAGCTCCTGGCAAGTGGGCCGTGCTACTTGCGTCCCCGGGCTGTCATGAACGATGATAGACGGAAAATTGGGCGAGCGTCGACAAGTTGAAACCCCCGGCCGGCGGTTGGCTCGCGCAAGCGCTGTAGGAGACCCCGGACGATTGCCGGCCCCTCGGTTTGAGCCTCAACCGGGATGCGCACAACGCCGCCTCGCCATTGGGCAGCCGCCCGGTCCCTGAAACCCGGGCCTCCTCCTGGTGGCTGCGACCCTTCAGGTTGTTCCTTTCATCCCGGGAGGAATCGCCATTGGAATCTAGCGCCGGACGGGCAGCGGGGCCCTTCTTTTTTTCTCTACCACTTCGGAATGTCTTCTATTCGACCAGCTCGCTGTGGTGGCCCACTCTCTCCGCCCGCTGTTGTTGCTGTTGTTGCCCCTGAGGATCCTCGCTTCGTCTGCACCGCTGCTGGGGGGTTTCTTTTTTGTTCTGTTTTGCCCTGGGCGATATACTCGGCGCGCACCTGAAACGACGCCCGAAAATCATATGATTGCTCAGGGTGGGTTGAGCAAGGTGCAATAAACGGTGAAACTTCGTGGTCCGACAGGCGGCAGAAGCTACGATAATTCGACGGCATTGGGAAACTGCCATCATTCGTGCCACTGTCTAGATACGAAGCAGGAATGCTGCGAGAATCAGCCATTGAGCTGGACTGGCCATACTCGTAAAGCGACCACCGCCTTCTGTTCTCATCAACCATCGGTGAGCCTTCATGCTCCTCTATCCAAAATCCGCCCTCCCTGCATTACATCTCCAATGCTTTTCATGACGAGCGCCGGGAAATTCCAGCTCCGTCCACTGGTGGCTGCGGTGAAGAGACAGCCAGTGACATTGTCCCGCAATCTCCACGCGCCAAATGACCGGGACGAACTGCAAGGCCGTCTGGCATTGACCTTCCTCACACTTCCATCAATGACTATCGTGGTAGCCAGATTGGCAGGGAAAACGAAAGGGGGTTGTTTCGTTTAAATGGTTTCAGGATATTTTGTCATCCTCACCTAATGCCAACGTGCTGGACAAGGCTTGGATTGACTTTCCTCCAGTACGGTCGCAAACACATGTCGCAAGTAACCATAAGCTATCCTTTGAAGTGAAGCATCATGCTTAAGCTTCTTTAAGCTCACCTGTAAGCTTGACTCTGCGAGCTTTGCCATTTCTTTTAAGGTTATTCCATCATGGAACCGGGTTGGTCGGCACTAGTTGTCCTTCCGACAAGGATGCGTCACATTGAACCAGCCAAGATGTTCCTACCCTGCACGTTCACGACACATTTGAGCCACGCATCATAAAACCACAGCTAAGAGTGGTATTAAACATGATTGAAACACTGTTTGCTGCTTCGTTTTGGGGCTGTATGCAAACGCATTGTGAGACAACCGACGTACGACGTTAGAACAGGTGATCATTTCGTCATAATGAAGCTTTCTTAGTAAACAACCTTAAAATGCTTGTTTGGTGATAAACTTCTTCGGGGCTTTTCCTCCCAAATACGGGTTTACAGTTTGCAAGGTTTGGCCATCTTATTTTCTGCCTTGTGGATATTTCTTCCAATGCTAGCGACTATAAAGACCACCCATCTTTGCAACAAACAGCCGTTGCTCTCTTTGTGAGTGCTGTATCGAGCTGTTGGTCACCAACAGGCACTTGGCACTCCACTACCACAGCGCGTATCAACTCACAAGCACCACTTTCCCTAATGTCATCGTCCGGGCGGTTAAAACCCCGCTTTATTATTGTTATCAAGGACGTGGCGATTCGCTTGCATGCCGGTTCACCAGGATCAAGTGGGTGGAGAAATCCAAGGTCGACCTTTATGCGCCATGCTGGAGCTTCTGGCGGTGTCTTGTTGACAGCGCTCGCTAAGAATAAAATCCCCTGCCGCCTGATTTAGTCCTTGCCATGTCTTTGTTGTAGGGATGTGTGGTTGGTGATTGCTTGGAGACGAACCGGCCGTATGCAGACCGCCTGGCCACAATTCCCAGATGCTACCATGTCTTCTTCGCCATCAACAAGCTTAGAGACAATCCCCTTAGGAAACAAAGCTGGTTTGGGAGTACTTGCCATCTCATAGGATACCGAATGATGCATCAATTAATTGGACTGAACCCAGGACTATTCCGAAGTGCTTCTTGGCTGGCTTTTGAAAGCACGTCAAGGTTTGGTTCCTGGATAACCCTTGTGCTACATGGCTACAATTTATGCCGTTGAGAATTTATGCAGTTAAGTGCACTCGTTTAGCGGAATTGAGAAAAGAAAGCAACAGTATCCAGCCTATTCCCGCACTGTCGCAGTGTTCATGGAATACCCTGGCAACGGCGATGAAGATGCCCGCCAACCGTGGGCACGAAACAGCACGCAGCGGAGTCTTTATCAGTAGCTTCACTGCATTACCACAGTGCTTCGAATGTGTCTCCTCCATTCTACCATGTTGAATGCTCTGCAAGGTTAGGAGATGTTGTTCAAAACTCATGATACTGGGGCGTTTGCTCGCCACCTACCCGGAAGACTGGGACACTACTCTGCGCACATCTATCCACTCGCTTCTAAATCGCCACGTCGTGCTGATCGTCCTTCTGGCACGTGGAGACCAAGCTATATCACGAACGCAACTTGAACACACTGAGTGATTTATGATCTCTACAACACCGGAGTTTAGTAAAATAGCTGATTTAGAAATGGTAGGAGGGGGGAGCTTTCAGCGACAAATGTTTTATGGGATCGCATGGTTCAACACCTGAACATGTCTTGACTTAAACAAGCAGATCTACCCGTATGAATTAGTAGCGAGAAGCCTCTAGAGCTTCCGCGGAAGGTCACTGACCATATCACTGATTGCCTAGCTGCAAAACCGAGCGCATTGAAGTTGGTGCCTTCTTCCCAAAGCTTTCCCCAATGTTACAAGTCATGCACTTACCGACAGACGGTTCGCCGGGACCTCCCTCTGGTGGAATCGACATTTGAGGTTTCAACTTCCGCTTGACAGGGTTGGATGGCACACATAAATTCCTGGATACGCACACGTAACAAGTTAGTGATGTTGAACTCGTACACTCAAGGCTGTGGCTTTTCTCATGTCTTTATAGTTATTTGACGGAGATTGACCAACCTCTGGGATTGGATACACCCATGGAGCGTCAGTCGTCTAGCGTACTGCTAAAGTAGTTTGGACAAATGTACTTCATATCTGAACCATCATCTGAACGCCGTCGAAAGCAGCGTAATTGACGTGCTGCTTTGTTTCTTAACCGGCCGGAAGTTGTCGTTTTTACTGAGACAAAGTTTCCCCTGTTTCCAGTCTTGTTCTAAATGCATGCGGCGTCTTATTTCCCGATTGATCGAGATTGCCAACTTGTGAGTTTTCCCAATTGCAGTGAGCGGAAGATTGCCCTGAAGACATGGTCACCGCCCTAACTGCAGGCGTGCTAAAGATCATCACCCCTCGCTAAGTAACACGCGAAGCTGCTCCTCAATAGACACGATCGCCTGTATCAACGCGGCGATTTTCCCAATTACCAAGTTCTAAGTCGACCTTGGACAAGCTACTTCTACGGGCTCCTTTGAGCCAACACGATGCATCGCTATTAATCGACACGTAGCAAATGAAGGCTGTTTGCTTTGAGTGGATTACTTCACTTTGCAACATTTAGTTGCTTATCTCGAATAAAACGCCCTGCTAGAGGAGCCTAGCCGATGTGGATTGTGAAAGGAACATGCGTACTACTGCTTTGATGTTCAAGATTTTCTAGACCTCAAGGAATTCAGGAAATCGACTGCACCTAAGAAGCCACCGGGTTTTCACAAAAGCTAAAAACTCAGACAACGGAAGGCTTTTTTGCTAATAAATATTCACAGAATCGCCTAGAAGGAGGATAGCAATGACAGGGACTTACTGCTGGAGAGAAGTTTCGTTGGTTTCGATTGTTTCGTTTACCAGCATCACCTTTAGCGCGTTGTCGGTCGAAACCGGCGCCAGCCTGTGACCTTGGCTTCAGACTCCGGCTCGCGCTAGAGTACAATCAAGAGATGAACTGTAATTGAATGATCATTTCCATTATATCGGGTAAGTGCTTGCATGTTGGGCGTGGAGTATGTAGGGGCCTGCTCGTAGAGCAAGGTTTCTCGTGTGGGCGCCTGCTTGAAGTTTGTTCTATCAGCTTTGTTCAGTCTACATGCGATCTTTAATTACACGAGAGGCAGCTTTATGATCTGCGTTTGCCAAGCTGATTAATTTCTGATAACCCTTCCCTGGGCCACTTGGTGTTGATCTCTTAGCTACTCTCATCGGCGGTTCTGGGCACACTATGGCATGCCATATCCGGTTTGGATCCTGTGATAATGGGCGAGCTGCGACGACACGTTTATTTCTCTGGATATATATTTCATTTTGGATATCAATGGACAAGGCATAGAACGATATCCTGTAAATAATAGGCGATTGAGGCTAGATTCCTTCGGCTAGCTATCCAATGTTCATCAAGTCTCAATCTGTCGAAGGTTACAAGACGGGTCTATGACATTAAGCAATAAACCCTTCAAGGGTTCGGTACTTAATTGTTCATCGTGAAGAAGGGACACAACGTTAACTCCGTCACTCAAGTTTGTCGGAGTGGACCCTCCGGAACAGTGGGTTCCCGGCGGCCGGCTCTCCTCCGTTCGGCCCGGCCGCGGCAGCCGGGGCCACCCTGGCAAGACTAGGGTACACAACACTCGAGCCAATCCGATATTGAACATGTAATCTAGATAAACAGCGTCCGCATGCCGTCGGGAAGTTGCGACACGGGTTGGACGACGTCAGTCAAAAAGATAAATCTCAGGAGTCAAGGACCAGCAGCAGCACGATTAGAACTTGGACCGTTCTGATATGACGTCTTCTCACCCACGTGCGTCGAGGTAATAGGCGTCAAGGTTGAAAACGTGGCTTGGGAAAACTATCGACGAATCAAAGGACGAGGGAGCCTCTCCCGCGGCTGTGTTTGGCAAGTGCTGGCTCTGCCCCGGCGCGCCATCACCCGTCACCTCCCGGCCCCTGCACCATGGCATCCGGGATCCGGACTCCACCGGGAGGCTCACGTCTTTGGATCTAGAAGATCCATCTGAGGCGTCGAGGACCTATCATTCGCTTGGGCTTCGCTCCCGGTGCCATGTACCGGTGACACCCACAACCCCAACATGAGTCGCGCAGATACACCCTCATGCACACCTGCAGGCCCGTACGCATGCTCCCCGGAGGGTGCTGCCGAGTAGTGTAGCCCCGAATGCACGAAAGGGTTCTTCGTGATCATTGGCCATGAGGTTCTTGGCGGGTTGAGTGTGCTCGTTTTCCCTTAAGACGCTATGCGACCATGACGTTCTTTAGACAGGGCGGATAAGTGAGGCGAACGAGAGCCTAGGCCCGCACCCGGTCCTCGTTCGAGTCCGATCTATAATCTTCCAACTAAACAACTTGCACGTAGGGGGACCGGTCAGTCACCGTCGCATTGTATGCCATCCTTGTCTCTCGATCGTGTGGCGCCGAGCTACCCGCAGGCGGCAGACGGGGCGTCGCGTGGGAGATGGGTGGGCGACCAGCATCCCGACGAGTCCAGGCTGTGCATGCGGAGTGCAGACTGGAGGGACGGCTTAGTATGGATCCTTCCCGAGTGCTTTGCGTGAGGCCGCGGTTGCACAGCCCCTGCGACGCGAGTTGAAACCTCCTGGTTCGTCCAGAGTGGCCACTCTCGCATTGCCCGCATGCTGGAGACATCACCTGGGTTTCGAGGTTGAAGGAACAGTACATAGCTGTACCTCCACCCCTGACTGCGAGCGGCAGTGCAAGAGTCTATTCAGCATTGACCTTTGGAGCATCTGGGGTTGGCCCTGGTTGGCTATCGACGCCCCAGCGAGTCTGTCCAACGTCGTCCTCGCGTGCGGAGCCGCAGAGTATTTCTAATCCAACAGGTATGCCGTATTGAACGACATCTCGCCAACAAGGCCGCCAATCTGATCGCCTCGAGGGGATTTTGTAAGGCTGAAGCTGTAGATGGCCAGAACGAGAGGTCGCGGTATCCCGGATGGGCGGTGAGGGAGCTGAAGTGCTGTGTATGGCCAGGCACGATATGCACGCGAAGCACTGGCGGTCAGAGTTTCAACCGGCCCCCTCTCATGACGGCCACGCTGCGAATTCCTCTAGCCATTAACTTGTTTTGGCTGGACACCTGCGGCCGGGTTGCAATCTGTCTGTATTCGGTTGCATGTGATTCTAGCGGCTCGGGCGTAGATGCCAGATCCTGTACGTCCAGGAACGTGGCATAAAAAATGAGACATGAGCAAAGACCGGCTTTGAAATACGATGGCCCGATAGGTCGAATTCTCGAAATCGCCATGTTTGTTCAGACTGCCCGGTACGAGAGGCTGGTCCGGTGATGTAATTCGATGACGGTTGCTGGCGAAGATCCCAAGATTGAGGCCTTTACTGACGAATCTAGTGAGAGTCAAATCAGCAACATTTCAGAGCAGTTTCAAAGGAAAACTCCAATCAAACAGCACACCGGGAGGTCTTGGTGCGGTCACATGTGTGAACAAAGTACGTCAAGGCCAAACCGCTAGTCGAGAGAGAGAAGAAGACAGCCAACCGGCTTGAGGTTGCTCGCGGGGCGACGTAGTTGGGCATTTACGAGCATACTCCGTGCAGTCTCTCCTGCGCCGCTACCGGCGACTCCGGCTGGACCGGTGAATGCCCTCGCCTTGTCAGGGACTTTGAACATGCTGGCGTTTCCTATCGCGTTGCCGCCTTACGAGAGGACGTGGCATGCGGGCTAAAGTTCCTCACGGAGGTGCATCAATTTACGCATCTGCAGTTCTGCACCCAACCGCGAAACGGCCCGGCTCCGCAAGAGGCGCGGGCCAACACCTCCGCGTGCGTCAAGTTTTAAACGGTCCAGCCATGCTCTCAGGCACCTTGTCGTCATACACAGACTACAAGTATCTGCAGCGCTGCTGTGAGGTACCTGCTCTCTCAGAGTACACAGCGCAACCGGTAGCGGACGGGCAGCTGCAGCCGACCCAAAGTCTCAGGTCGCTACCCAATCATGGCCAAAGTGCTGGAGACACACTCGAGGCTGCTGCCTGTAAGGATGCAGCCACCCGGCGGCTTCGACACGGCTTGTCCGCGATGATCTCTGGAGTTCTACGGAGTAGATCATCAGGACTGGGCTGCGCCGCTTCAACTTCGTCGAACAACAAAGAAGCAACGTGGAAGGCCGAGAAGTGAGCCTCAGGGTTGGGCCTCAGTCTGGGCCTCGGAAGCTGATTTGACAGGTTGGCTGGTCTTGCGCCGCTCCTCTTCGCGCTCCCTGTGACCGACTTGCGCGCCGTGTTGCATGATGAGAACAAGATGACGATGGAGCAACCGTCTTGGGAGAATGAGCCAACTAGCAGAGGAGGCTGCTTCTTGTGATGCCGCTCACCGCTTCATGCCCAGGCATCCCCTTTGTCGTCTGAGCCACTGCGCGCGAGGCTTTCAAGGAGCGCATCGCGAGTTCTGGGCGCGCCTGCATGGACCACACCGCTTGCGCTGCTGTCCATATACAAAGACCATTAGCAATCAGGTGTGGGAGTCAATATCGTCCAGCGTCTGGGGTCCTTCTGCCGACTCCTCCGTCGTCTTTGGCTGTGCTTGACACCTGTGAGGCTGAGTGTTCAGCCAGCTCAAGAGGGCCAATCCCAAGACAACCGAGAACCCGGCACTTGGTCATCTCAAGCATATTCACCGGTCGACCTGAGGCGCTGCTCGGCCCGTGCCTGAACCTTTGAGGCCGCTGAAGGGCTCGGAGCGCTCCTTTGTGTCTCAGCCCCCGAGGAGCTGGGTTGTTGCCAGTGAGATGCTCTCTCGACGCGGGAAGCGGGCACCCTCCAGGCAGTCTCGAAGGACTGTCTTTGATACGACCGCCGAGGCTCTGTCTGTCCCATAGGCTTAAATCCATTTTGTCATGGCCAGCCAATCTGGACCAGTCGACAGGGAAGAGATCATCGGTGACGCCCAACCCGCTTCATCAAATGACGAGCCACGAAGATTTGTCCTGTTCTTTACCGCCCCTTGAGCCGCATCCAACTCGGCGGCGGCATAAAATGAGGTCTTCGCGACGCCAGCTGGTTCGCGCAGGGCCCATAGGATCTGACAAGACCGCACAGACAAAGCCACAGAGCCAACCATATCAATATGGAATCCGACACCGCAGCAAAGGGGACCTCCCAGCCCACTCCGCAGACACAGTCCGCCACGCGACCTGTTCAGCAAGGGACTCGGCATTCGAGGTATGTGCAAGGTCTTTACAAGAGCGCGTCCTCGTAGGACACGGAACCTAATCCACGAGCCTTTCCAGCACCCGCGAATCGAAGATGGCGAACAAGAGCGCTAGCAAACGCAACACCACCAGGATCACAAAAGCACCCAGGTCCGCACCTTCGGACGCCGTTGGTCGAGTCGCGGAATGGCTCGAAAACTTCGAACGCCCCTGGAACCCTTTGCACCTGGCCCAGCACCCGCACCGCCAGCGAGCCAGCGCATCCAACCAGAGGCGCGAAGCCAACCGCGATGGCGGCCGTAACCATACCCACAGAACCTCTCCAGAAGCCCAAACCTCTCCGGAAGCCCAAACCTCACCAGAAGCCCAAGCTTCCAAAGCGGCTCGCCCGTAAGAACAGTGAGGGGGCGAACATGGACCCAATTACGTGGGGGCCGGCTTTCCCAAGAGGGTGTGACGGCGGCGCCAAACGTACATATACGAAGCATCTCGGCGGCGGATGATTCCCTTTTCAGACCTGCTCGAGGCTCAACCCTCCGAACGACGCTGAAGAGCGCATCCTGGCCGATTTCTAGATGTCTTTGTTGTTGATGTCCTTGTCCTTGTCGTTATCGTCGCATCTGATCGACCCGATCCCCCACAATCTCGGCCGAGGCTAGGCCTTTGCGAGCCCAGCCTGCACACTCCGTCACAGTGCGAGATTCCACGCTGTGTCGTGAAGTGGCATAGGCACGTCAGGCCATGTGAGCGGCACAGTCCATACGTACATTATCCCGCATACGAATAGTGCTGGGAGCTTCTGGCTTTGGTTTGTGGGGGGCCAGCGGCAGGGGTTTGCGGTGATGCGGAGGCTGGCCGTCTTGCCGCTGGACCCGCCAGATGATGCATCATCGTTGGGCGAGACATGCAGCGTCAAGCGTCAAGCCTCGAGATTCGAGATCTTGCTCCCCCCCTCCCCTTGTTGTTTTAGCCGGGAAAAACGAGATGCGTGGCTGGGCGGCGGGAGCCGGAAATAGGGCGATTGCGATGAGATTGTCGACGGAGAAGGGAGCGTTCTTGTAAACACATCATGTAGCAATAGAGCAATTGAATTGCTTCGGCGCACCACTGACGGGTGTCAGTCAGGTGAGGTTTGCGCGTCTTTCAGCCGCAAAAGGAGTGTGGGGAGTGTCTTAATCGACAATGCAACCATCCCCCAAACCACTCACACCAGCAACCCAAGCAGCGCTTCCCATTTCCATCACTTCCCGTGATTGTCGTAGTGCATGAAACGCGCCGCAGAAGCTCCCGTCGAGAACCCACACAAAGGCGTGCCGCCAACAAAGGCCGGCCGGTGTCAGGCCCCTGTGTAGCTGACGTGACAGGGTGCAGGATGCACAGCATGAGCACTTGAACAGGCTGCGATGTTTGCACGGCGACCACCTCTGTCCCACCCGCTGGCCAGGGGGGGATGGGAGTCTGGATGCCACCAATTGCCTGGTCCGTCTTGTTGCTCGCCCTCTGCAGCTCGCTACGCGTCCGTCTCCGGGCGAGCGATGAGGTGAGTCCCGGTACTTGCAATCGTTGGAATCGCTGAGTGGAATCGCTGAGTGGAATCGCTGAGTGGAATCGCTGAGTGGAATCGCTGAGTGGAATCGCCGAGACAGCCTCTTCCCCTCCAAGCGTCTCCCTTGCTTTGGCGCCGGATTGGAAGACTGCTGCTAGCCGCTGTCGTGTCCGCTGTAACTGCCGTGCCTGCCGTACCTGCCGTACCTGCCGTACCTGCCGTACCTGTCGTGCTGGTGGTTTCGCAGCCGTCTGCACCCTGCAATGCATTCAATAAGCATACTTCCTCCCCTCGCTCGTTCCCCTCACCTCCACCTCTTGACTCTTGCATCTACTCCGTTTTCCGGATTCTTTTCGCAGATGACTCTTTCTTGCCAATGACTCTTTGCGAATGACTCCTTTTGCACCGCCAGAAACTCGGGTCCACAGTCCAGACAAACGAACAGGCAAAGCAGTGCGCCATTTGCCTTAACAGAAGCGACCCCTCGTCGTCCGCGAACCACGCGGGACCTGCCGTGACCTCCCAAGGCACCGACGCATGGAAGCCCCGACTCGCATTTGCGTTTTGCACGTCATGGCTTATTACCCCTGAGTTCACGAGTACCTCGGCACTCCCAACATGGCGTCCAAGCTCGACCGCCTCACCCCTCGCCCGTTGCCTCGAAGTCGGAAACAACCTGAAGGATGACTTGGAAGACATCCGAGAGCGAGGGACGGGCCTCTGAGCCACTGCCTCTCCTCGGCCAAGCATCCCGTCGCACGAAAGCAAGCGTCCCGCGCCACACACCAGACTGATGCCTTGGGGGCTATGGGGGGAGGCTCCTCTCAGGGCTTTCATGGGGTTTGCCGGAACCCAGCCATGTCGTTGGTCTATATGGCCTAGGCTAACCAGGGAGTGAGGCTGGTGTAGACCATTAGCATCGCCTTCATCCATTTGCGTGATCCCAGATCCCGGAACATGATCCAGTCGTCCATAATCAACCCAAAGACGACAGAGAGAGACACCGCTTTTTTCAACTTCCATCATGCTGCACATGGCGAAGCAAACTCTTGCCTGTAAGCCTTGGGTACGCGGTACTTGACTTGGTTCCATATAAGGCCTGACGATTTGACTCCTCGAGAAGTCCGCCGATCCGAGTTCGATAATATCTTGCGACTTAACATCGTTGATACCAGCCGTCGTCTGTCGTCCATCATCAGTCATCTCTTGATCATCAACCGCTCTTTCTTCCCTTAACTTCCAAGTCTTCGACAAAGCACACCATCATCGAGACCTTCATCATGTCCAGGCAGCAAGGTTATACTGCTCGGGACGCATCCCAACGCTCGTCGGGCCAGGCCGTGCCTCGAGAGTACGGACATCCAGGTTACCAGCAGCAGGCGTACCAGCAACAACAAGGACAACAACAGCAGGGACAACAACAGCAAGCGTATCAACAGCAAGCATACCAGCAGCAGGCATACCAGCAGCAGGCGTATCAACAGCAGGTTTATCAACAACAAACGTACCAGAACCAGGCATACCAGCAGCAGGAACAGGCACGACGAGGGCAACAGCCTGACATGGCACACCCAAGCTACTACTCGCATCAGGACACTCGGGACCAGGACCAGTCGTATGGTCATGGTAGTCGATATCCTTCCGATAACGACGACTATGATGCTGAAGCGGGCAGGTGAGTCACATGTCGTCGGTGCCGTTAGCTCTGAATCTAACGTGTCCGCAGCTTCCGTGGAGACGAGTATTACGCCGATGATAGCAACGGATACTCTCGACCCAGTGTGTCTAGCTTGGGTCGAACGGCATTATTTGCCGCCGACCAGTCACGAAGTCGACCCGGTGGTTCGACATACAAGTCTCGCACCAGGAGGGAGCATAAAGACAGGGCCCGAAAGGATCTCGACAAGTTCGACAAATTCTGGTCAAGTTCGAACAACCCTCGTTAGAGACGTTCCGGCAACGTTGTTTTGACGGCCGAAATGACCGTTCGCCTCCAGCGTCACTTCGACTTGGCGCGTTGGCAGGTTGCAATATATTTGAGGGAGCAAACGGCCAACTCTTTCCCTCGGTTGGCGGCATGGTTTTGAGGTTTGGCTCTATATCCTCTCGCGTTTCTATACAGGTTTTGTCTCTCTGCTTTGAGAGGAATGCCAAAGGTACGACATGGCCGCATTTGGCGATGTTCCATGTTTTCTTGGTCTGAGCTCCGGAGTCTTTTTAAGGTTAAATGGGGTACGGTTTTTTGTTTTGGATCTTTTCTTTGCTTGTGGTGTATATTTGGTAGATAGAAGGCTGAAAATGACTGGTGATTCTCCCACAAAACCCCGCATCAGTGTCGATCGAACCACTGAACCAAATGGTGATGAACAGTGTCTTGGCTGCGACTGGAGCTGCGACTGCAGCTGCAACTCTCGCTGCAAGCAGAAGAACTCTGCATCCCTGAACCCCTGGTGTTGCTGCAGCCATGTTCCATGTAAGAGTACCAATAGAGTCGTGAGTTGGGTGGCCTGAGTGATCTGCCATGCCTGAACGGGTCGAGACCCAAGCCATGCTGCCACTCATCTGCACCGATCCCTCCATCGTTCTCAATCTGGGTAGCACGCACACTTTGTTGAGCACTGAATGGGATGCCAAATGTCTTGGATTTTGCAGGCCTGCTCCTCCCTGCAACCCACCCGGTGAGGAGGTTCCCGGGCGAGGGGCAGGGCGAGTCAGAAATGACTCTGCGCTCGTCGCACTGTACAGGACTGCTTATTCCAGCGCAGTTGTGAGCAGCCCGCGCCTCGCCTTTCGTCTTAGCCAAGGTTGCGTAGCATTCATAGCTCGGCCCTGTCCCCGACCTGCCTCTCGTTCTGATCCGAGGTGAGTTCAAAGTCGGACAAGGCCACAAATCACGGCCGGTTGGAGGGAACGCTGGGGTTTCATCGAGCTTCGGCGTCACCGGGATGCCTGAGAAAAGACTCCAGCAGCCCAACCCTGGAAGCGTTGGCAGTCGACGCCACAGCGGTGCATAGTGCCAAAAAGCTGGCCCTGCAAGAGCTGGGGTTGCTAGCTCCGTTTTTTACGGGCGGCAAAGCGATATGTGCTGCGTGCCATCGCCCGCATGTCTCTCTGGTCTCTGCGGCCGAAGTGGCTGGCGCGCATGGTGCTGCTGCGACCGGTGACCGATGTCTTGGTGGGAGTTGGACTTGGTTAATACCGGACCGTAGCCCAGTTTTGCTGTTTTGTCACCGTCGCCGTCTCTCCTTGGTTGATTTCCGGTTGGCATCGTGTCCAAGTGCCCGGAGCCTGTTTGGATGCCGAGCTGCCACGACGGCGGACAGAGTCTTCGTCGATTGCACCGCTGCTGCACTGACTGCACCGCGCTATCCCTCCGATACGTCCGTTGCCGTCCTTTCACATCGCGCCGACAGCCCGTCTCAGACCTCGCTTTCAACATGACCGCCTCTGCCACCATGGGGCTCGGCGCGCGGATATCTGGGGTCATCCAGGCCGGTATGATGGGCCCCAATAACCCTCGCTTTGCCTCTGTGTCAAGGACCGTGCTGTAGACTGCCAGGCGTGAGATGGCCATGCTGTTCTGCGGTCCTAGTGGTCGAGTCCCTAGCGCACGCTGTCAACTTTGGGGCGAACCATCGTCGCCTTGTTCTGCGTCCGGACATACATCCCCCTTCCTCTTATTAGCACTGACGGCAACACGGATCCCAACTTCGAATCCCTTCCAAATACTACTCGTGACGTTAGATCACTATCCGAGCAATCGACTCGACCAGAGAAACTTGATGCGAAATTCCACGGCTTCCGACAAGTCATCGACAGGTTCCATCGTTCCAGAAAAGGGACGTGGTGCACGGATACCGTAGCTGCCTGCTTGGATAACCCAGTTGCTTTCAACCTCGACTTGTGTCCAACCACGACCATCTTCTCTCGTTGGGACCATCATCATCGATCTCGTCACTCTCCGCATCGAGTATCCCTTCTCGTCTTTTGATTTCGCCCCATCGACAACTGCAGTTAACATCCCTTGGGAGAGTTCGGTCTTGCTTCCAAGTGACGAAAAGCCCCTGTTGCTTCCTGAGTCGACATAGCATCCGCCGGCTGTGGATCGGATCCCACGACGTTAAGTTTGCTGTCGTCGTAGCCAACAACCTTGGAAAAGCCCCCGTCCCTCCTGGAAAGTCTCGACGCCAGCCAAGCCTTACTCCGTCCAGCAAGAAGAGGCCCCAGTCTCCGCTTCCGCATCCAGCAACGCAAATGTCTGGCCGTCGTCAGAACCGGGGGCAGGGTGTCCCATCGCAATACCCTGCAGGCACCCAGGGCGTCGGCGGTGGATTTTATTATGTCGATGAGCAAGGGCAGACAGTATTTGTGCAAGGCGATGCTGCCTCCTACCCAGGCCCCAACTACCCCGGGCAGGTGTATGAAGCCGCACCTCCCAGCTCGGGCAGCGCTAGAAGGGCTTCGGATACCACATCTAGATATGAGGTCGACCCAAACGCCCAAGGTTCTGCTGCTAGGAGCTTCAGGGGGCATAGAAGTCGCCGGCTTCAGCCAGCCTCTTCATCTTCGGCAAGGGCCAACTCTGGCGTTTGGGCATATGGAAGTGGCGGAAGCCAGTCGATTTCCCCATCATCCACCACGCCCAACTGGGGCAGCTTGGACAGGTAAGCAACTGATCCAAATCACTTGAGAAGACAAGCTCATGTCCAAACAGCAACCAGCCCTCCCCCCCGGACGACACAGGTAGCCGCATCAGGGCTACCGGAGAGTCTCTTGACACCTACAACTGGCACATGAACCACTTCATGACGACTCCGACAGGTTCTGTGCAAGTGCGGCATCATTCCGGGCCTGTTCCCGTCCCAGACAGCGTGGGACGCATCGATAGACTGTTTCCTAGGAACTTGGACCATGGCGACTTTGGGCAGTATCCAGGAAATGTTGAAATATCATCCAGCGATACAGACGAAGGCTATGGTGCCGTAGGGGAATCCCAGAATGGGTCCAAGAGCAAGAGCAAGTCCAGGTCGAGATCCTCTAGATCTTCCAAGAAGTAAGATCTAGGAGTAGGACGACCATGCCAAGTAGGGGCCAAAAGGATAGTAAGTAAGAAGCCACACTCGTGAATGATCTTCGTTAACCCTGCCCACTAGGATTGATAGAGTTCTTCCCTTTTTGTTGCAGGATTGGATAGTGTTGTCGTTCGTTGTTTTTGTCTGGCGGTGATCCGGAACCTCTATACGCATGCTTGGCGTTGACAAGAGAGAAAATCCTCCATCATGTTGGGTTGTCATAGACGAGAGGTGTTGAGATTGGGACCATGTATCCTCACGCCATGCATGGTCGAAGTGAACAGCTGGCCTGTAGTTGGTTTCTTTGTCGCGGTATATCCTGAGATGGAGATTTTTCTGGTTGTCTTGTTGGAATTTGTATTGGCTTTTTCTTTTTGGTCGCAGAGAGTAAGGAACAGGCAGAGAAATACTAGATTGAATACCCCTAGGAGGTGGCAGCTTTCACCTTCGCTCGACCCCTGAATTGCAGCGAGTCATCGTTCGTGGCGATATTGATAATTCGAATGAACTGGTGGCTTCATCGCCTCAATGTTCAGCTTGTTTCGGCGACTCCGTTGATGGATGATAGGCTGGGGTGGTTCGATTTGCCACGCCTTCATCTTGCCACGTTGCCATCAATGCAATCCAATCGCCATATCCAGTTGGCTCCGAGTTCCCATGTCTGTGGTGTTGCCAATACGAAGCCATCAGAGGTCCGTCAACCAGGCATTTTCCGAGGCGCAGATTGTGGCTGGCTCATCCGTCATATGTAGTCGCCCTCTGTCCATCGTCGTCATGAGCGCCAGCCAGTCGCTGCACTGCGAGGCGGTGCTGCGGCTTCCCCCCACGTCGACTTCGACAGGGGATCCAAGGGAACGATAACGAGCGCGGCAAAACGGGGGAAAAGACGCGTGAGGAATCCGCGGGGGTGATATGAACAAGAAAAGAGACAGAAATTGGGTCAAAGAAAAAGATGGAAGTAACGTGAAGGGGAGCCGAAAGTTTAATGAGTCTGGGCGGGATGCGCTACGGCAACCACCCGACGGCTTCGTCGTTCAATTTCGGGTAGGTGCTTATTAGGTACCAACGAAAGAAACGATCCACTTACTCGTCTACTAGGACTAGGGAAACGAGTTCCCAAATCCTCGAAATCGGCAAGTAATTGGGTGGGCTTTCGACGTCTCCTGGCCGTCTTATATACTGAATTCGGGACGCCCGGCATTCCTCTTTTCGTTGGCTTAGGAATCCAACGACATAGCCTCCCAAACGCAACCGCCTCGTTAGCTTGAGGTCTTTTTGATGACAGCCCTCGGATTCGGTAAATAATCCGTCATCTTTCGACTTCATCTCACGATTCTAGGCGTCGGGGTTCTCTATTCTCGGTGGTTCACGTCAGCCCGGCGGTGACTAACCCACCGGTGGTTCTTCAAGCAGCTAGTTGGGACTCACCGGGGAACAAACGTGAGTCAGCGCAAATTGGCAATCGCCGGACCCATTAAGAGGGCGTTTTCCCTCATTAGCCGGGGCTTCTTGCGAATACCCAAACTATTCACGAAGCCATTTTCCCCCGCCGTCGTGGCAGCCACTGTTCGCCCCTGCTAGGCTGCTAGGTTGCCATCCGGAGAGATACGCCAGTCACACCTCGCGCCGTTGCCACCATCTATCAGCAACGCCATGAAGCCCATCGAAATCGATGGTCGCACTGGGGAAGGCGGCGGACAAGTAGTGAGGACCGCCATTTGTCTGGCTGCCTTGACGACGCAGCCTGTGATCATCAGGAACGTAAGGGGGAACAGAGGCGGGACAAAGGGCGGAGGTCGGCGATGTCCCCAAGCCCAACAGAGGACCAACAACTGACAGATCACACGCCCAGGCCTCAAGAGCCAACATGTTACGTCAATCCAGTGGCTCGCCGAAGCCACGGGCGCTGAAGTGGAAGGCGTGAGCGTTGGCTCGACAACAGTTTCGTTCATCCCACGACGCGGCCCTGATGAGTTGTTGCAGAGAAACATCAAGCTGTCCGCCGCTTCGGGATCCGCCAGCACGCTTTTAATCTTGCAGGCCATCTTGCCTTTCCTCGTGTTCGCAGGCAACGATAGCCGCGAACCGCTGCAGGTGAGCATTTCAGGCGGCACCAATGTTAGCTTCAGCTTGAGCTACGACTACCTGGACCAAGTCCTGCTGCCTGTTCTCGAAGAACGCTTCGGCATCCAGGTTGAAAGAAAACTGACGCGCCGAGGCTGGAGCCTCGGTCCATCTTCTCGAGGATCTTTCTGGTTGAAGATTATTCCGATTCCCGCGGGACAGCCCCTCCGCTACAAGGCAACAGCCCCACGAAAGCACCCAGAGTCGTTTGAAGTCACGGGTGTAGACGTCACCATGGTTGTACCGAGCACCGTGCATGAGGAGCTCCAAAATGCCCTGGTAAAAGACCTTGATGTCCTCTTCCCCGGTGCCGAGGTCAACTTCAAGCTGGTGGAAGACTCTCTGCTCGAAACTCGGTGGTACGTTCTTCTTGTGGCCCACTCGAAAGGTGGTATGCGATGGGGCAAGGACTACCTCGGGTCGATGCCGAAGAAGGGCAAGCAGAGGGCTTCTTTCACAAGCCAGGTTTCGGACAAGTTATGCCGAGGGCTGTTCGACGAAGTGGCTCACGGCGGCGAGGTCGACGTCCACCTCCAGGATCAGCTCGTCTGCTTCCAGGCACTCTGCGATGGTTACTCATCGTTTCCACGTGGCGAGTGTCCCGATGACTCCGCGCTGGACGTGCTTATCGATGCTCTAGGCAACCTCGACGTGGGAGGTTCGAGAATGCGGAAGGAAAAGACCAGCGAACCGTTCGGCCACGGCTCATTGCACACGCAGACGGCGAGATTTGTTGCGAGCGAGATGTTGCCTGCGGTAGAATTCTACAACAAGGGGCACTTGGTCCGGGGGGCAGGCATAACCTTTGGTGCTCCTTAATAAGGCGCCGACCTATATGCAATTCCGCCTAGGCGGGCCGCACGCGGCAGAGAGAGACCCATACATCAACATGTGCCTCACTCATCAAGATAGAGTCCTGAGGCCCTTCGGCGTGCAACGTCACATGGGCTGTTTCGGAAGACTCATGCGCCCTTGGGTACTTAGCTCATGTTGTAAAACCCTCAATTACAAATGGACGCACCACACACTTCCTACCCAACAACACAATCCGCAGATAACAACCCTCAGGGTTTCGATCATATATCACATTAATAGCAACCTCACTTCAGCCCGAAACTAGGTACTCTTTAGGCTCGACGGATACCAGCGGCCTAGGGTTAAATTTCCCAACTGTCGTCCTGGCTGACCTATCCGCGGAATTGCACATGGTCAGCGAGGTTGATTGCTGCCCAAGCCAAACCCAGCGCTCGCTCAAAGCTTTGACGACGTCGCGACGTCTCCGAAACGATACTGAGCCCAGCCAAAACTCCCCTCCTGTAACGTCCACGTTTGCTTTCCCCAATCTTCGCCCGCTGCTCCCGCTGCGATATACACGGGCATGAGATGGTCCATGAACGGATGTGCTTGCTTTGCGTCGCCGCGTTTGCAGATAGCTGCCATCTTGTCCTCCCGCAACGCGGGGTCCACCTCGACGGCCTCCTTCAGGGCGTTGTCGAAGCTGACCGTGTACGGCATCGGGTTGCTGTTGCCCTCGAACATGTAATGCATGTCGCGAAGGTTGTGAACGGACATGCCAGCTCCGATAATGACGATGCCCTGCTCTCGCAGTGCGGCGACAGCGCGGCCCAAGGCGTAGTGGGCATGAGGGTCTTCTGTCTTATAAAGCGAGACCTGGACCAGAGGAACGTTCAGAGGGTTGGTTTCCGGGTCAAATGCTGGCCTGAGTAAGCAGCTATCGTGTAAATATAAAAGTAAAAGAATCTTGGTGCACGCCTACCAACATTGAAGCCGGACCAGACACCGTGGTCGAGGCCACGATTGACTCCGTACGACTGGATTCCTGCTTCCGACAACATGACCATAATCTTGCCCGCAAGCTCAGAGTCTCCCTTGTTAGGGTACTTGGCTTGGTAGAAATGATCTGGGAATCCGTAAAAACTGAGGCCTGATTAGCGTCTCGTTCCACCACAGGCGGGGTGAAAGCTCCGAGGCATACATACTCATAGATCAAGTCGGTATTCTCTTCTTTGTTGACATGAATAGCACCCTCCTCGCCCATCCAGTGGGCTGAGAACACAACGACGGCCTTCGGTTTGACTTGCTGTGTGATTTCCCTACCAATCTGTTGAAGAATGGGGAACACAGGATGCTTGGTGTTGTACTGAACATCGGGCTATATGCAAGTACCGTTAGACAACTATGTCGACATAAAAAAAAAAGTGAAACACTCACCCCGCCATGACTGAAGAAATAAACAGGCGTCCTGGGCGTCAAAGACGCCGAAGCATTCTGCTGTGTCGAGAACCAATCCATACCTGCTCGCTGCAGAGTAGAAGTGAAGGCCTTGAGGGGCGAAGCGCCGAGGAAGGCAAACATGGCCACAGCAAGCGACAAGCCGATAAGCGCGCGGAAAGATAGAAGCTGGCTCATAATGGGCAATTGATTTGCAGAGTAGTGTCCCCTTTAGGGAATCGTCGGTTGGTGAAATACGGCGAGGCTCCGACATAGGTATACTCGAGCATATCCGTATATCCAGCCCCGGGCGATCCCTTGGGTGGAGCGCCTACTGCTGGATTTGGAAGCCGCGCGCGATTGGTTTTACAGTGGAGACAGGGGATTTGATGCTGATTCAGCGCTGTTAATTACTACGCGGCACGCGCCTCTATTCCGCCCTGGGTCGGCGTGGAACCCCAGCTCTGGGATCTTGGAGCAGTTTGTGCTGGCCTGGCTGATAATCATGACTATCGGCGCGAGAAATTGAAGTAGATTATGAGTCAAAAGATCACTCGCTTCGAGGCTTTTTATTCAGCAGGCACCAATGGGCTGGCTGCCTATGTGAAACTGCCTGGGGATTCATTCACATGACCGAACCCACCCGACAATTGATCAAGCGGTTCGTAACGCCAATTGAGCACTTCAGCTGTCGAAAACATGCAGGAAGGAGCTCAAGAGAGCTTTTGATGAAGAACTCGCTGTTTTACCATATAGGAATATGACATCTCATGGTGCAAGAGATTCATGTCCATCAGTAACAGGAGTACGGCGCACTGCTCCTCGAGTCCGCGTAGGAGTTGGACATGTAAGCGCAAGTGCTGCTTCACGTATCCGCATAATGTTCCATAACAAAAACACACAGATTTTCTTCTTTGCACATACAAAAAATACAAGATATCTATCTATCAAAATGAATTCGACAAACCTCCTTCTGAATACTGGAAGCAGGGTACAAACTGCACATGCGAACAGGAACGCACGGCCGCGGAGAAACCATTCCCCGCGTCGTACCGTGCCTGGAAACCTAGCCTCGACGCAATTTGTTTGGTTGCTGGGTTAGAAAATCGACGAGAGAGTCAACTCCACCAAATCTGGGCATGTGAACCTGGGACAAAAAGAACCCTTCTTTCAACGCCCGTCGACCCCGACACGCCTGTCTGCTTCGCCCTCCCCTCGCACCACATCCCCGCGAGCCCTCATTCACCCCTCCACGGAGGCAGCAGCTTTTGCTTTACCCGCGCGACCTCTCCTCCCTGCCCTCTCGCCGTCTCGCAGCCAGCTTATCCCTCCAGCCATGGCTCCTCTCATCCTCCACAACGTCCCCGACGACGAATGCTACGTCGGCGACGACGGCATCAAGCGGCCCTACGCCATGTACTTCAACCAGTACGACCCCTCGCCGCCTCGGCCGCCCGTCCTCGCTCCGAGCGCTAACCTGACCGCGCTCCCCAGACAAGATGCCCCCTCGGCGAGCACCCGCTCGCGCCGCACCGTCGCCGAGTCGGGCTCCTTTGGCAAATCGACCCGCCGCTCCCGCTCCCGCCCCGGCACGCCCGCCCGCGGCCGCGAGAACCCGACCCTCGCCGCCGCCGATAAGCTCTTCGGCGACTGGGTCTCCAACCAGGCCGCGCCCGCCGCCACCGTCCAGCGCAAGAGCAGCGGCATGCTCCAGGAGGATCCCGCGCCGCAGCGCCCCGTCGCCTCCTTCCCCGTCGAGCTCATCCTCCGCGGCTACCGCTCCTCGACCCAGCAGTACGCCGCCATCTCCCACTACGAGTCGCTCGCCGGCAACGTCCTCGAGGACTACCCCCGAGAACCCCCGACCGCCCAGCGCCGCTACAAGTCGGAGCTGCGGGACCCGGCCTTCACGCGACGCCGGACCCTGAGTGCCGACGAGAGGGCGCTGGTGAACAGGGCCGACGGAGGAGAGCATTGGGTCAAGGTCACGTTCGAGAGCTCGGAGGCTGCTGAGGCTGCCATGTTCGCCAGCCCTCAGAGGATATTGGGACACCTCGTCTACGCTGAGCCCTATCGTGGGCTCCCACCCGCCAAAGATGAACCCTGTCCCGATGTCGATTCCCTGGTCAATGAGCACACCCGGTCCAACAGCATGCCCGCTGCTGTCAGTGCACCAAAGCGGAAGACCGTCAGCGGCATGCCCACCTCCTTCAACAGCCGCCTCCTCGACCTCTCGCCTCCCCGCTCGCAAACCTCCAGTTTGACCATGGACACGGGCACCATTACCAACTCGCACACCTCCAGTACGACCATCACCGAACCCATGACCACGGTCCCCAAAACCACCACCTCTAGCATCCAACCCATCGAGATCCGCGACGAGGACAGCATCTTCTGCCGCCGCATCCCCACCGCCCGGCGCGCCAACCTCCTACCCGCCGAACAAGCCCTGCTCCCTCAGCAGTCCGTCATGCAGCGTTTCCTCAACGCCATCCCCTTCATCAAGTGGTTCGGCGGCAGCATGATTGGCAACGAGGTGCCCCGTACTGAGACCGGCGAGTTTGACTGGAATCGGGCGAGCCTGTACTGGAAACTCATATGTTGGCTGGATATCACCTTCGGGTTGTTTGGGGGCGATGTTCAAAGCATTGACAAGGACGATTAAAGCACGGAAACATCAAGCAGGGAGCTTTTAGGAAAATACAACTATCAAGGGCAGTTAGACTGTACGAGATGAGGGATAATGAGCTTTAAACAGCGGCCACAGCATTAAATCGTGGCCCATGGCGTCAGGCGTGTCAACGGAAGGTGGGGGACTCAATCTCTAGAACGGGGCATATCAAGAACCTTATAATGTTTGTACAACAAAGTACCTATGCAAATCTATTACCAGCGCAAGCCTTCAAACGCCGTGACCAGGATGTCCGCCTTCAACATGCCCGAATCAACGCCAACATACATAGTCCATATCAATCAGGACTCGCGTGAGATACATTAAACTAGTGCTTGGCATCCTCAATGCCCCCGCCCCATGTCGCTTCGGGGGAGCTCTCGTCGGTAATGAAATCTGGTGACTTGGTCTCTGTCCTCGGCGATTCAGGTGACATGCGACCCCGCAAATCCTCGTCGTTCCTGTCTTCGCCATTCCTTTCTTCGCCGTCTCTTTCTTGATGCTTAGTTTCCCTATCAATGTTGTCCTCCTCCTCCTCTTCTCCGTCATCAGCCTCAACCACGGGCAAGAGCAGCTCCGAACGGTGCAGGTCGTCACCGGAATCGTTAGTGCTTGGATCCACCGCCCCGATCCCAGCGCTGAGAGAGTCGAAGGTCACGTCGGTAGGAATGCGACGGATAGGCTGCGGTGAGAAGGGGCGGGCGTTGCGGGGCTTGTTGAAGTCGGCCGAGAAGACGCTGTCGCTATCTCCGCCGCCGCCGCCACTGCCACCGCCTTGTTTCGAGTCCGAGGCCAAAGCCGCGAGAGACTGGTACCGATCTGTTTCCATAAGCAGACTGTCGCCCCTGACGTGGCCTAGCTTGGATACTTCGGACCCAGAGTCGGCGAGGATGCTCTTGGGGGGCAGGATGGAGAAGAGCTTGGCCGTCTCAGCGCTGCCTCCAGCGCCAAGGGTGGTGCTGTCGTCCTCGGTCGCAAACAGGTCTTGACCCTTTTCCAACAGGTCGTCCAAGCCGCCACCGGTCCATCCCTTCCTCGCCAGGCTTTCGAAGATATCCACCTCTGCCCGAACCAAACTACAGCTGGCATCGACAATCCTCCCACTTGTCTCCTGGCTCTCTCTCAGCAGCGTCCGGGCGTGGTCCGCGTGGAGCGATGTTAAGCCATCAAGCTTTGTGGTCAGCTCGACCAAGTGCGCCCGGAAGCGCGCCACATCTCGCCTCCGCTGCTTGTGCAACTTCATGCCCTCCTTCTCAAGGCGCTTGATCTCCTTGCTTTGCGCCCGAACCTTTTGCTTGTACGTCTCCTCCTCGTCGTCGATAACTGTCTGCCACTTATCGAGGTCGTGGAGTAGTGGCACTTCGAAGGACCGGTAGACAGTTTCCGACAGGATCTGCTGGTGGTTTGCGACAAGGTGGTGAACACCAGAGGCAGACATGAGCATGTCGGCGGTGCAAGATCCCTTAGTCGTAAAGCTAGCCGTCATGTTAGTTGCGCCGGATTGACCGATATGCTCCGCACGAGCTTCCTTGAGTCGCGCGCATGCTTCGAGGGCAGAGCCAAACGTGGACGCAGAATTTGAGAGGCTGGCGAGGGCAAGGCGATAGGCCTTTGCGGAGGAGAGGAGATCGGAGTAGGCCTGTTGGGAATGTCCGAGGTCGGCTTTGGAGAGGACGGCGTGGGCGGGTCGCGGCGGCGGCGGAAGCGGCAAGTTGAACTGGGAGAGAGGATTCGCCGTGGAGGCGATGGAGTATACGGGAGAGCCGGGGACGGGCGGCAGCTGGGACGGCGTCGGTGAGACGGACCGAGATTGTACGGGAGAAGCCATGTTTGTTTATCTGGAGACGGAGGCCAGGGCCAGGGCGGACATGACAGGATTTTGGGGTGGGACGGAAGCGGGTGCGTTCAACCAAGGCGGTGCGACGGGCGGAAGAGAGTCGGCGACAATGGCATATCGTGTCAGTGCCAGGCGACAAGAGACGTACGCTTTCGCGCAAGGCAGGCCAGCGGAAGAGGAGGAGGAGAAGCTGGAGTGCGTAGATGGAAGAAAGAGACGAAGCGAAGTGGGAGGATCGAGGCTAGGTAGGTAGGGCGCGGCAGATAGCATGTCCAAGCGACGAACTGTTGGAGAAAGCCGGGTGCTTCACTGGGCTGGCGAGGGTTACAGAGGACCCACCCCGCTGTAACCGCCGCTTCCCCCACTGAACGTTAGGGGCGTTTAGTGGTCCAAGAGGCTCTCTGGAATGCACGTCATCCCGCGTCAGAGGTGCCAATTGGATGACTAATTTCGACAATTTCTGCCTCCCTGAGGGAAGACGTAGCCCTCGACCGGTATTTCTCATCGTATCACGAGGCAGCGCATAAGACCGATGCCACGCGGCTTGTGCAAGTGCAAGTTGTGATTGGCCCAGGGCCGAACTCGTGTAGTTTCCATGTGATATTGAAGCTGCTCTGTTGCTTTTAGAGAGAGTAGTCTCTTGACCTTTCTAAGAGGATTTCTGCTAGTTGTCTAAGTTCTAGAGAGTGGCCAGAGCAGAATATGGTGGATTTCGTCAGTCGAACCGGGTTGTTTTGCCTTGTATTATCACAGCTCCTTTTCCCGCTCTCCAACAGGAGGAAGTCTCTCCCTGAGGAAGACTTCAACGTCGTCCAGCTCCTCCAAACAAGCAGAGTGGCCCATGCCGCTAGATAGATTGTCAGATGGGCGTTCAACAGATGTCAAAGAGCCAAGTACTCACGGATACGTCTTCCACGTCACGTTGTACCCGAGCTCCTGGAGCTTATCAGCGCTCAGCTTGCCCCGGTTGGTGTGAACGATGGGGTCCTGGTCGCCGTGGTACATGATGACGGGAGTCTGGCGGTTGGCGTCTGTGGGCGAGATCAGGTTGGGGAAAGCCTGCGACAACAGCAGCCAGGACGAGAGGCCCACGATGCCAGCCAGCTTGGCCGTGAAAGTCAGACCGGAGAGAATGGCCATGGCGCCGCCCTGGGAGAAGCCGCCGAGGACGATGCGGTCCGCGGGAATGCCCGAGGTGATCTCCTGCTGGATCAGGTCGTGGAAGTACTTCTGGCTGAGCTTGATGCCTTCGGTGTCCTCGTTGCGGACGAGGGTGTTGACATCGCCGCCCAGTGCAACCTGTTCCGGTGTTAGATGCAACCTCGGCATATCTAGGCGAGTGTACACATACCACATCAAACCATCCTGGCATCCGCATGCCCATGTTCTAGTCCAACCACGTCAGCATCACTGCTCCCGCGCCACGAGAGGGGGGGGAAGAGAAAAAGGCACCACCCACAACGCTGATGGGGATCTTGGGAGCATGAGGCAAGATGAACTTGACCTCGTCGAGGCGCTGCCGCCGCCGCCAGTTCTCGACGGCCGAAGCCCAGCCACTGCCCGTGTCGCCCAGGCCGTGGACGAAGATGACGGTGGCCGTGTGCCGGGACGCGGCCGGGAAGATGAGAGGGGCCACGCGGCTGACGGACATTGTTTTCGCGGCGAAGGTGGATGTGAGTGTACTGCCGATAGAGCTTGCGAAGATGAGAAACTGCAGTCAGGTCGATGATGGATGTCGAACTGGCCGGATATATATCTGCTGGATCTGGTTGGGTGGTCGCAAACTTGCAAAGAAGCCAAAAGTGGAGCTCGGATGCCGAGTATCTCTCAGCAAATTCCGCCCTGTGCTTGCGGCTTACCCTACACTTTCGTGAATCACAAACTCCTTCTTTCAGAACTTAGTACCAGGTGACAGACTTATCTTTAAAAATTGCAAGAGGGTTTTCTTTGTATTTTTCTTAGTAACATGAGGTTAGACATGATTTCAGTTTAGAGCTTTTGTCTCGCGGAACAGAGGGGTTGCAGTCATTTCGTCAATAAAAGCATCGCAAATCTGGAACACCGCCAGCAGAATGGTTTTTTTTCATCGTTGAATACTAATACAACTCGTGTCTCACATCATACGCTAGAAAGCGGTGTGTCTCTTGAAGATGACTGTCAGTTACTTTTAACTCTCACATATCTCTATAATTGTTCAAGCCCCTAGTATTAACTGAAGCTTGTTCCTTTCAACCAAGGAATACCTAAATTGGGGGCATTCTTTTCTCTTTTTCTCACCTTGGCCTTTCAAACATATGATTGCATTTAATATTACGTTTTGTATTACGAAGTTCATAATTTTTACGTTCCGGAACCATGAATGTATCTATTCCAGTCGACCCAGTTGTTCAAGTGCTCCTCAATCTCCACCTTGTCGTTGTCCCCTCCCAACAATGATCAACCTGATGACGTCAGAATACACGTCTCAGCGCAAACAAACATACCGAAACTCGTATGCGGACCCGTATTACTCTCGAGGCAAATTGTGATGCGCATGATAGACGAGTACCACAACTGGGTCGCACATCTGTGTCATCTTGACGAAGGGGTGCGTACCTGCGGCGTCTTTGGCGCCCTGACTGTTTTAGTTTTCGTCTTGGTCGCGTTATTTTCGGCAGCGAAACTGGAAACAAGCTATTAAAAGAATGGCTCAGGTGCTAAGGGTGAGTATGTTGATCATACTATCGTGAGTCTCCCAGTGAATCCTCGGTATCCTTGACTGTATCCTAGATATGATACCAAAAATATTCTTAGGTTATCACCTATTCCTCCAACCATACATGTTCAAAAGAGATTAGAGAGCTTGCTATTGGAGACATTTCTATTTCACTACCCATTGAAGAAGAGACGATCCTAGTTTCTCGTCTCACTGAGCACGGTACTTGCACTATCGTCTGTGGTGTTAAGAGTCAGGAGGGAGAAGAACGATAGCATGAGATAAGGGAAAAAAGTGAAGTGAATTTGCCAGACACATGAGCCAAGGGGTCCTGGAAGGGGTTCGGGATGAAGAGATATGAGTGGAGTGAAGAGGGGCAAACGTGAAAAATCGAGCCTCAAGTATGATAGGCAAAGAGGCATTGTGATCTGCGAGTGGGGTTGCGTCGGTTAGAATGTCTGAAACCGAAGATCTTTGGTCATAGGAAATCAGTTCTTATAGTCATCAGAATAGAGAAGAAGCGTTCGAGCAAGTCGTCAGTCCCCGACTGGAGACAAGGGACGTCGATGATACGGATAGCTGGCTGTGAGCTGAACATCCTTTGCTTGTTGCTGCGACATCAAGATCTGGAACCTCCATGGTTACTAATGACTTATAATTACTCTGAGTAGGAATCTAGAAGGAGTTGGCTCAAGACGGTTCAAAACCTTTACCCTAGGAGCATCGTCCACTGGGAAGACTCATGCTTGATGATGACAGTCGCTGCCTGAATGTGTGTATCTTGCCTGAAAGACGAGGAGGAAAACCAGGAATGTAATCGAGATAAATCGTGTCGCCTGGGCCTCAAGGAATTGGGCAGTAGATGACTCGATCGAGAAAGAGAGAAATAAATCACATCGAGATCGGTGTTAGTCGACAAGGGAGTGAGTATCCACGAGTGAGCTGAACAAAAGAAAACCATGCCTTGGGCCAATAAACGGCAAGGAGGAAATTCTTAGGGGATCCGTAACCGCCCCGACCTAAGAGAGTCACTTGGACACTCCGATACTCCTTGGCCGGGTCATCGATTGGGTATGTAGCAGTCGGGTTCCAACAGCTCTCAGGGATCCAGTCAGCGACACACAGGCGGTAGCCCTGTGGCTACCTGCATCTTGCTCCCTCACCGCGGGCGAGTTATGCATTACCTTGAAAGTTCTCTAGAGAACCAGGCTAGAAAACAGTCATGTCTAATGCTTGTCTTTGTTGAGACGGGGGTGCGGAAGTGCTCCCTCGTCGGGGCCTGGTCGGAACGTGGGGGAAGTTATCCCCGCCATGACGGTCAAAGCTCTGGCCCGTGCGCGTGCCATCCCATCGCGACATCATAACAATCCGCACCTCAATTCCCAAGCTCCTCTCCCACAGCTCCCAAACCACGCACGCACCTACCCAGAGCCTCCCAATCTCACGCAGAATACCTTCAAGTACCAGATTCCGTCTAGGCACTTCACACGCCTCACCTGGCAGGAAGACAACACACCTACGATAGCTCCCGGCCCCCTTGTGCCCCGCGCCCGACCGCATATGAACAAAACACACACCTTCAACGCCGCCGGCCATGGCTACCAGCACTTCCACCGCCAACCTCTCCACCTACGCCGACTGCGTGACCTCGCTGCGCAGCTCCCTCAAGTTCCTCGACTCCTCCGTCCAGACCCTCGACAACGGCGTCTCCGACTTCCCGCGCCTGGTCAACGTCCTCAAGTCCGTCCGCGTACGCTTCCCCTCCCCAAATCCAGCGACGGGTCTGATTTGCTAACAAGGGAACGTATAGCACTACGAGCTCATCCCCCAGCCCACCCTCGCCGCCGCAGAGGCCTCCCTCCGCGACGACATCGGCCCCTACATCGCCCTGCTGCTCGCCCGCGCCGACTCGCAGATCGAGCGCCAGGAGCGCCGCATCGAGACCCTCAAGGCCCGCGCCGAGCTGCAACAGGGCCGCCTCGCCCGCTCCGACGACGGCGCCGCCGATGCCCACCGCCATAAGAGGAGTCGGCAGCACGGCGGTGCCGAACGCAGGCTCACCCCGGAGGAGAAGCTTCGCGCCCGTGCGGTGCGGCAGCGCAAGGAGGCCCTGCGGTACGGCGTGGAGAGGCTGGAGCTCGAGGTGCTGCAGAAGGAGCGGGAGCTGAGGAAGCGGCTCGACGGTTGAAGGAGAACACCGGGTTTGGGGATATTTATATCCCCACGGATATAATGATCTACGATTGATGATCCGGGGAAGAGCCCACGATACAGAATGGGCAATGATGGGTGCCCCATCAAAAAAGCGAAGGGCTAGATCGACCTAACGTGCACGATCGGCGGTCAAGATACAGAGACCGAGCGCAAGCACCTGGCGATGCCGATCACAAGCCAACCCCTTCAAGCTGCCGGCATTGGGACTTCAACCCAAGGGCATTTTCTTCGCTACCAACAGCCCTACCATGAGTGAGGGGCTTGAGTTGTCTGAATAGCATGCCGCGAACCTGTGTAGACGAGTAGCTGCATCGCACAGTATAGCCTCATAATGATCACAATACTTCAGGCATACACATTCAACAACTGCGAGGTTGACAGTTTCATTCCAATACGAGTCACATTGACCATGAGGAACATCTTGAGATCCTCCCCGTAGTAGCTATCACCTAGCGGGCGCCTCCTAATGCGCCACACCCATTCCTGCAAATAGCTGCCCTGTTCCTTTGGACAGCATTCCACGCCTGACTGCCAGCTGAAGTGGCCCGTAATCCGAACTCCTCGTCATGTTGAGACCCCAACCATATATCTTTTTGTGGAAATACAGCACCGAAAGCGGCGTTAGGTTTGACGCTGGTCTCTGCTGCGCTGCCCAGACCGAGATAAGGGCCGGGTCCCACAGGATTCAAGAGTAATAAGTGAATTGAAGAAAACAGAAATGATGAGGGACAAAAAGAAAACATTGAAAGCAGAATGAATGCAGCAACCTGCCTGGCGCCGTGGACCGTTTGTATGGGGGCCTTTCGTCCCAAATATACACCATCCAACACATATCCCATCCCAGTACTGAACCAACTTGAGTAGTCGTGACTCTAAAACGTTAACAAAATAGATGGACAAGCAGCCCGTTCGGACACGGCTGATGGTCCGCTGCCTGTCATTGCACAATGGCGGGTATCCCAGAGAACTTTTGCTCGAGTCGTAGCTCATAATAGAATGAGGTAGTTGCTGGGCGCGATACCCGTGTCTCCACTCTCCTTGCGAGCCTGCCACCAGCGCCCGCTCACGTCTGATACCTCGAGAATTTCGTGCTTGGAGAATGAGATCTCGTTGGCGTCGTCGGGGTTGGCCTCGTAGCTATAGATGGCCTTTGCGCGGTAGGGGTACTCGGTGGGTGGTACGACCTCGGCATCGGGAGAGTTGGTTGGCTTGCCTTGGTTGTGTTGTTGAAGCTGCTGAGGGGGCTGCAGTTGTTGTTGTGGTGGTTGCAGTTGCTGCTGGTGCGGTTGCATCATGGAGTTGGTGAAGCTCTGAGGGACGGCAGATCCACGACCGTTGACCTGAGACACTCCTCCGACGGGGGAGGGGTTCTCGAAGCCGTTGAGCTGGGCTGAAGTGTACATTTGAGGCGGCTGGACTGAGTTGGACGTCTCGGGGCGACCAGTGCCACCGTAGGCATTGATTGTCGATCTGTGTATCGTGGTGGACTCCTTGGCCAGAGCGAACGAATCGAGGAAAGCGCGAGGAGTTGATAGGGGGTTCGATCCGAAGTAGAATGTCCAGATGACCTATCGAGTGGTGTTAGCAACTGTCTGATTTGGAGGAGCTGGAACCAAAAGTGCGAAGACTTACGTTAACCATTGACAACAAAATGAAGCCCGCCGAGGCGGCCTGTCGCGCACCGCTGCCAGTGTAGAGTAGCAGATTGACGCTGGAGGTAGACGTGATGAATGCTGCAGCGAGGAAGCCAGTCACGGCCACGTAATAGGTGTGAATGGTGTCGCTTCCGATAACGACAAAGACTCCGATGATGACCAGGAGATTGTAGACGCACCCCCACCAGGCGTAGGTTGGGACATCGTCGGTCTCCTGGACCTCTGCGATGAGACAGCCGATGAAGGAGATGAACCAAGCCAGCTGTCCAAGTTAGCGACGTGGTCAAGGGGAGGCTCAAGGCTCGAGCTTACCGTGGCGATGGAGATGGTGGCCAGAGCGAAGGGATCACCGAGGATGTTTCCCATCTGGATGCCCTTGCGGCGATTGCCGTACATTGTTCTCGAGTTGTCCATTTTCCTGAGTGACGGAGAAGCCAAGGAGCCGTACGATGGCATAAGGAAGGAAGGTGATTAAGTCGGTGGCCGGAGCCAGAGCGTTTAGGGGGGAGAGGAAGCGACTCTCGGGTCGGGGTTGATTGCTGAGGCGTCGGGCGAGGGCGCGATTGCTACCGGAGCATTCGGCGCAAGACGCTGTGTCGGGCTGTGCTGAGCTGCGCTGATCGTCTCGAGAGGGAACGTCGAGGCGGAGAAAGTCGTCGGATGGGGGCCGAGCTAAGGAGCGCGACCGGGGCGACAGTAGAAAATAAAAAAGGGCGAAGCAAAATAGAATCAAAAGAGTGACTGTGCTAGGACGATCAAGTCCACGATTGGGGAGGAAGGGGATGAAGGATTCAGGTGGTTGGGACTTGGGGGAGGCGGAGAGGGCGAAGAGGCGAGATGGGAGCGGGTACGCAGGTAAGGTAAAAAAGGTACGTAGAGTTAAAAACGCGGAGACAAGGGGATCCCGGACGCCGTGTGTGTGGGAAAAGCGTGTGTGCCGTGCGGCCGCGACTTTGCCGTGCAGCAGCGCTGTGCTCTAGCCCGCAGGAAACGGGGAGGGTGGCGGTGCGTTTTGGTGGCCGTCGCAGGAGGAGGAGGAGTCGCGGGCGTCAGATTCGACAGGACACAAGAGCAAGTCGGGACGAGCGAGCGAGCGAGAGTCGGTCGTCGCCTTCTGGGTCCTTGGTCCTTGGAGCGAGGGACCTTGGAGCCTGGTTGCTTGCAACGGGCTTTGGGGCCTGTCAGATCGGCTGACTGACAAAAGGGGTAAAGACGACAGCGGGTGCCTGGGCCAGCAGCAAGGGCCGTGTGGTCTCGATAGCGGGAAGAGGCGCAGCACTCTGGATTGTCGGGGAACGGAAGGTAGCGAGACGTAAATGGTGCGAGTTGAAGCAGCGAGTCAATCAGGTCAACAACAAGAAAGAGAAGAAGAAGACGAAGACGAAGGGTAACGGTGGGAATGCAAAACGCGCGGAGTGGGAGGGTTGAAATGGCCAAATGCCAAAATCTGGCAAAAATGGTCTGTTCCAAATTGGGCCCGAGAGCTGAAGGGAAGGAAGACGGGGGGGTGGAAGAAAGAGGCGCAGTGGTAGTGGCAGAGCCCGTCAGCACGCAGCACGCAGCAAACAGCAGCGCTGCAACACCCAACGAAGTACCGGTAATTAGCAGCTCGGCACAATCAAAGTAGCATAGCGTTGCAGCAGTCTTCCTTGGGGAGGGGGACTCGGAGGGGCGCGACGCCGCCTGGAACCCAATAATTCGGTAGGTGGCTGCCGTCTAGACACGGGGGGGGCAGTTTTGGCGGGCGTCTTTTTGGTCTTAGCCCAGCCGGTACGAGCAGGTTCCAGTGTGAATACAGGGCGGACGGGGGGAACGGCCTTCCACTGTAATAAGGGAGATGGGGGGACCGGGGTTCTGCGGCTTGGGAAAATAGGCTAGCGGCCGTTCGGGTGAGCGAAATGAAGGGCGTTTTCCGCTGGAGGGATGGGGGTGGTGAATGCACGATTATTCGCTGCGAGGGGGCGTCGGCTGGGGTGGAGTTGGTGGAGTTTGTGGGATTTTGGACACGGCCCCTGGTTGTGGCGCTCGGGACGGACTGAGGTGAGACTCGGGGGAGGAGACGCAAAAAGAGAGACGAGGGAGAGAGACAAGAAGAGGGTGTGTGGACGGGTTGAGTTGAAGTGAGTGACGACGGACTCGCTGTGCTTTCGAGGGTTCCGACTCCCTGGTGAATGGCTTTGGTGACAGCGGCCGGAGACCGGTAGTTTGCCGAGCCGGTGATGGGATTTGGCACAACTGGTGGAGACTCGAGGGCGGCCTGTCGGGTCAAGAGAAATTCGTTTCGTTTCGTCGTCCTCGTCGTGGCCGTCGTGAGATATTCGTAACTTGACGCGTAGGGTTTGTGGGGTTGGGGGGTTTGTACAGAGGCAAGCGAGAGGGTGACCAGACCGCGGAGGGAAAAGAAGCAGAAGAAGAAGAAGACGAAAGAGAAGGAAAAAGAAGAATGACTGGCAAGGAAGAAACACCGGCAAGAACTGGTGTGGGCGAGCGGGAGAGGCCCCTCAACTTATTCGTTCGTTGATCGGCCTCTCTGGTGTTGCAGCATCCAGGCGCACGCAGGAATGGTAGCCAGTGGCCGCCATGTCCAGGAATGAATTGCCCGTCCCGCCGTTTTGTTTGAGCTGCGGGCTGTGGGAGCCGCCGCGATAGGCTGGCAGAGGGCCGACTGGAACGGCCTCGATAGGCCACACACGGCCCCGACTTGAAATCGCATCGGATGCAGGGGGGGAAGGGAAAGGCAGCTTTCTTTGGGCCCTCGAGTTTCATCGACATCGTGTGGCCTGCATCCTTATTGCCCTACGGGCTGCTTGCTGCAGCGGGAAGAATCCCACAGAGGAGTCGGCGCATGTTTCTCTACCCGGTTTGCCCAAAACGGCCCTGGGCACACGGCAGACGATAGCCCCGTGCCTTGCCGCTCTGCTCGCGTGTCCTCTCGCTCCAGATGGATGCTGCCTCCTCGTCCTACCGAACGCCGTGAGGGAATGTGCCGCGGCGGTTCCAGCGAGTGGCTGGCCCTCGTCCTCGCGCACCCGCCACCGTCTCTCATCGTGACACGGCCGGTTGACCACCTACCAAGCAGCAGCAGCAGCCGCGTCAGTAGCAAAAAGAAGGGAACCTCGCTTCTCGAGCCGCTGCCTCCTCGTTCCTCCTCGTGGCGAACCCCAAGCCCCCTCCGTCTCACAGGAATGCAAATCGCCAGCCCCCCCTCCTCCGCAACACACGGCACCATGACGTCCAAGGCGCCGCCTCTCCATGGCGCAAACCGATGGCGTCAAGAAACTGGGTCGCTGCAGAGGGGGGTTCCAGGGTGGTCTTTTTCTTCTCTGTGTCTTAGAGCATCTGATCGCAGCCGCTTTTGCTTCGCCCGTTGAAGCGCCTGGTGAAGCCGCGTCGTGCTTCACAGCTGCGTGGCCATGCGCCGGGCGGTAGCAGATCGCTCTCCCAAAACGGCCGGATCAGCGCAGAGCTTATTACAACCAAGCATTCTTGCACTGCACGCGCCCGCTAGCTGTCCCTGCCTTACAGTGCCACGACAGTCCTGTATTGTTTTTGTATTCGATGCCGCCAGTAGTCTAGGTATCACGGTCCACGAAGGGTCGTGAGGTGTCGCCGTGGCGTCCTATATCGCCAGCTCATGACCTCTTGCCGCCGTTCGTATCTGACGAGGCGGTCAAGAACTCTGTTCCTCTTAGGGAAATTTACTCAATATCGAGTGTTCGCAAGCCTTAACGGAGCCGAATAATGGTCAGGGATTTTAAGTGTTGAAGGAGCCAGTACACGTACAAATCACACGCTGCATTCGTACCTGACTGGCTCCCTCCCGCTGCCGTGCGACAACCAGCGTCCCTTCAAGCGGATCGCGAAACCCACGGGCTATCTCTAACATCCGGTTCATCCGATGTAGTACTTCACCTCGACACTTCGTTTAAAGCACAGCACAAAGCACAAAGCACACACACGTTCAAAACCTTGAAACTCTCCGATCCAACAGCCCCTGTCCACGCTGCTTCCCCATTTCTCCTCGCACTGTCTTACCCCTGACCCGCGAAACCATCAACCCGAACCTGCAACCCGCAACCGCCACGCCTAACCAGCGCCCCCGGTTTCTAAAGCGTAGCGGCTCCATCGTAGGGCCTAGATGGCTTTGAGGCGTCTGTTTGGAGTTTCGAGTAGTGCGGCATTTGCTCAAAAGCTGATAGAGAGTTTGCACGAATATTTGTGGCTCTCTGGTGTAACCCTTGTGATAGGAGCGTTGAGAAGACGACCTGGACCGTTGTGGACCGGGCTGGCTCCATTCGTTAGGGCCTTTTTCTCAAACGCCGTCCTGACTTGTCTCCTCGACGATCATCTAGTCTAGGCTATCGTCTCTTCCCGTGCTTAGCGCCACTCTGACGAGACGTCGATCGGTAGATGGGTTATCCGGAACCACCTGCGACGGCTACTTCACACCACATCTTGGGGACCGGATTGTGAGACGACGCACGTTTGCAGCCTTTGTAATTCTCGATATGGGCCGACGTGATCGGCAAATCGGATGTGATATGACGTACTCTAGCCCAAGGCTCGACTGACTGTCAATGACGTCCATGAGATTCCGTGGAGCGTTTTCCATAACGCTACGTCGAGTAATCATCGCTCGAGGTACAAAGACATCCCGACGGCATTAGTCAACTTGCAGTTATGTTCCTAACAACAGTTACATGGCGTTTTAAGGATGACTGAAAGTGTGCTTCGCCCAGTGAGGAAAGGTGTCAACGCCTAGCGAATCGGATCGTGCCCATGTGTATTCAAGACCCGGCTTGAGGTGTTCTGCCACGTTTTCTGAGTACATGTTCCCCAAGCCCCGTCTCGTAGGCATCCTATTCTTGCGCCTATTGATTGAAAATCACAAAGCGTGGGCGAAAAAGGTGCGGTGTGGCTGGCTCCTGGTGATGAGAGCATGGAGGCACATGAAGAATAGAGCTAAGACAGCGTTGGGAATAAATGGTATTAGCCCAGTTGTTTATGTGCAGAAAGTTGAGTGGCTGACAGACGAAACTTGCTTGCTTAATGAAAACATAGCCATTGGATACAATTTTGGAGAAACAAATACCATTCAAGCCCTTCAAGACCCGTGCAGGTTTACATAGCAACCCGGATCAACTCTTGTTCAACATTCAACACTTCATTTACGCGGGAGTAGTGACAACTTGTTTTACCTGCCTCTTACGGCTGCATTTGTGCATTATCGAGAGCGCCAAACTGCCCTGGACATCTGGCAACACGTGGCACGAATCAACTGACACAGACGTAGGCAGATCTGAACTTCTGATTGGCTGCCTTACATTCATCATATCTCCGTCTGTTCACTTAAAATCACCGAAGGACTTGGTTGAATGATTATGGCTTCATCCACGTTAAGCAATGGGCAGACGTGGTTATATGTGTCTTTTTCAGTCAACACCTACGCCGGCAAGTAATAGGGATACCTCACTGCACTTACTTACCTGTCTAATTGTAGGATATAGTTGATGATGAGTCCGTATTGTAGTAAGGTAGGTTAGATGTCTATGAGGATGTATCACATCCGTGATTTCATTTTAAAACCCCTCGTATCTTCTCTTTTTCCTTCGAAACTCTGGTATTGCCAACCTCCACACAGCAATTTTTGTAGTTGAGAAATTGCGACGACCGAATCAAATCATGGATTCTGTCACTACATTTAGCTAAGTCATAAATGTCACGCATCTCGTCGACTTCACGAAGAGCTTTTGTCAAATCCATAGTGAGGATACGTAACCATATCAGAGAATCAAAACACACTACCATTGTCTTCAATGGGTCTGAAAGCCGACAATAACAATTTTGGCAACGTCTGGTAAGTCTACACTTCTGAAGTACCTCGATAATGAAAAGCTACAACGCTCTGAACATTGCGCACGAAGCCGATCTTCAATCGTAGCTAGGTTCATCTTCTGGTGTAAGGAGGGGGACCTACAAAAATCCGAAGTTTGAGAGCAATTCTTTTTGCTTGTTTGGGTACCAAGAAAAATACTTGTGGTAATTGCTGCTTTGGACATGACTCGCCGTCGCCCAGGAGAAGCCAATCAATGCTGAGCTCTTACAAAACCCGAAGCATCTTTGAGCTTCATGACGAGTCAGTACAAACACACCCATGTGAAAATTTGCGTCTCAAGCTGCCCGTTTCCAGAATTTGATAATAAGTTTCGTAAGTTCGCGACATTAATTCAGTAGAATCTAAACTTCTCCTCCGTCTTCCGCCGATCAAAGGCCGAACAACAATGAATATATGAGAACTCTTGGAAAAGGGACTGTGACCTCAAGAAGATGTTTTATGGCAAATTTGACTATGGAATCACTGTTTGAGGGTTTCGGGAAGAGAGACCGCAAGGCTCGTCTTCAGTCACCTCCAAAACGACTGCCGGGCGGTCCACGACTGGTTTACTGGCATTTAATCAGTCATGTAAAAAAGGACTTATACTGAAATGGGCTTCCGATACCTCTTAATCCAAGTGGCCGGTGGAAGTGTAAATCTACTGCTCATAGTTTTCAACCATAGACATTCCGGTGTCTGCGAAGGACTCCAAGAAATGAGGGAAAATACTTTCAACGAGACAAAACAAAGGTGCAACTCAGTACGGCCATTGGTATTTCAATCAATGCCAGCAGCAGTAACTCTTAAGAAAAGACCGGAGAAACCAACGCCGAGATTGTTGACGATGTGGGGAAACCGTCAATAGTCTGTAGGAACTGGTTTCTCACCGAACATCTAATTAGGAAAAGTATTATGTGCACTGAGTAAGGGTAGGTCAAGATCCAGGAGAGATCTCTGATGTTCTGGTTGAGAGCCAAGACACGAACCGAGATCCAGCTACGCAAGAACAGCTCTAAGGACGCGATATCAAATAAATCCTTTCCATGTCTTTCCTCAGCAAGGAGGTCTTAACTTTTGCGCAACCGAGAAGCCTTGAAGATAATTACGAAAAACACAAAATTCGCCAGTTCAGACACCTCAATTAACACGCAGCAATTAGGAAGAAAAGCATAAAGGCTATTTCACTAGTCAAACATTCGTCGATCAGTCTGCAAGATTTGAAATTGAGCGATGAAGTATTAGGTGATGGAGCTGACATTAACGGCCCTTTTGACCTTGATCTCGTCAGAGGCATAACAGCAGAAGTAGAAGACAAGAGGTTCAGTCTCCGCAGCCACCATGAGTCAATACAAAAGAGGCGTCACCGGAAACGGGATGAACCCCCCTCACCGATCTAGAAACTCAACGACTCGACACCGACGATGAGATGGATCAAAGCATCGCCCTGAATCCACAAGGCAGCTATCTCGGAGGGATTATGCATCATCGGCGGCAGCAGCAGCTGGGAACTAGAAGCGATAGAACCTACTCATGTCTCGCGTAAAACTAGCAGCTGATGGCTCAGGTTCTTGAAGAGGAGTGTGAAATACCCTAGATTGGTACAAAGCACTGTTTGTTACCAGGAAATAGCTGCTTGCAAAGGAAAAATGTGCTTTGAAAGCGTTAAACCTGACATCGGAGGTCTTTTGGCGATGTTGGGGTTTGATTGCCAGCTGCGTTTCCCCCAAGCTTCTGGACACGGGGACTTAGAAACTATGACTGCATGCGTAACTTGCGGCGTGTTTGGGGAATGATATAAAAAACAATCAAATTCCTCTTGTTAATTTAAATATTGATCTGCTCTATAAATGTTCAAGATGTGCATTGTTCTTTACGCACTAATTCACATGAGACATGGCCATCCTAAGGTCAGCTTGTAGAGTTGAGAAGATGACATGTTTCACTATAATTAATATCAATGAGCATGCCACGGTGTTTCTTTTCTCTTGTGGATTGCAGCAGGTTCCTCTCATAGTGGCGTCGGCGAGAACATTGCATTCTGTCTGCGACAGAACACATATCTGTGAGACGTCCCTGAATCAACTGGAGATTTGATGGCTTGCGTGCAGTTCGCAAAAGCCATAAAAAAAGTAGCAAGACAGAGTCAGAGAACGACCGAGTTAATTCTGGCTTGAGCCAAAAAGTTATGGTGGATCCCCGAAACCTGGCTCGAACAGGTGACCTTTCGATTTCGAAGGGGACAATTACAGTCGAACGCTCTTCCAGCTGAGCTATTCGGGGATGGGTTGTTACGTTCCGAATCTGAAATTACAGTATATGTTCCTCCAAACCAAAATTCCGGATGGTACATCGTGTAGGACACAAAACATTGAACGACTAGGCGTAGAGCCATAATGCGGGAACAGACTGAAGCTAGATCAGGTCGCGAATACACTCAAGTACTTGTGGGACTCTATTTCACTTGCTAGCAGATTGCCTAACCTGCAAATTTTAAGAGTAATCCCCTCGTAATAAGCGTTTTAGCCTTCTGGTACCGTTTTACTTAAACTGCCTATTTGTACGCAGTTCGAAGTTACCGAGCGCATCGCGATTCTCACAAATAACTACTCTTGTGATGATTGTCATCTTTGCGTATTGTATGGGACATGTCAGGTATGCGCCGAGTACTTCATCTTCTGGAGCGACATGCCATTACTCGATAATGGGTACTTTCCATCTAGAGCTTCTCAAACCCCTCGGCGCGGTGCTTATCATTCCCCATTTTCTTGCAGGGCGTCGGTAATGGAAGTTGGATAACCATCAATCCAACTATTTCGGTTCAATATGGGTCGGTTGAAGAATTCATAAGTCATCTTCCTCATCCAACTCCCTCTCTGCTCTCCTGATTTGTCGTTCGACCATTTCCACTCGGGTTTCTAGGCCGGCTATGAGGCTAGAGTTCTGGAGGACTCCGCGCTCGTACCAAGATCGAATGACTCTTTCGCTTCGTCTTCGTAACTCGGCCATCTCGGCTAGCTGTGCAACTTGGGTGGCCGAGGCAGCCTTCATCCGTCCCCCCAAGGCAATGAGGGTAGTGCTTTCAGATGGATCGGGGACCGGGCTGTCCTTTATTGCCGTCAAGGAGGATAGGGTGGAAGGAAATGAGGAGGCGGAGGCGAGCACGATGGATTGGATGGCATCGGTAGAGAGCTGGGACGGGGGATCGGAGGGGTCGGCGGCATGAAAGAAGTCGGGGTGTGATTTATCTGGAACAGTTTGAGTATGAGCCAAGATCGAGGGGCATCGATATCGAAGGCATCGTACAGATCTTGAGGAGTTCGCCGTAGACGCGGATCTTGGACGTCAAGGTCGAGAAGCGCTTCTCGAGGTCGCCAATCTTTTCGACGGCAGAGTAGTCCTGGGCTAGGGAGGGAGAAACAGTCTGACCATAGAGGAGGTGCTCAACGCGCATGAGACGCGACTCGAGGAGGTCGAGCGTGGAGAGGGTTGTCTGGTCCATGGCGGCGGAATGCGCAATGGGGGCTGTCTTCGTACTGCGCAGCTGCCAGGCAGGCAAAACAGCGATGGAAAGACGTCAGAGCCGCGAGGGAGGCCGGCGACAAGGGCCGAAGCGGGGGGTCAGGAAGTTTGTCAATATCATGAACTGTCAGGACAAGAGAGCGAGATGTGTGGAGCCATGGCGGGTTCCATTCGCAGATGAGGCCGGGACGTGGGGCAGTTGATCCCTGGCGGTGTGTCCGTCGCAAACAATGGAAATTGGACGGAAGCGCTGGAAGTTTGTCCCTGGTAGGGAGTTGGGGAGTTAACCCAGGGAGTCGAGCAGTGAATTGCAGCGGACGGGACTGGCAACCCACTGTAACTCCCCTGAAGCCGGAAGCTTCCCCAGCCAGGCTGCGCACGGCTAGGGCTCTGATTGGTCTCGCGGAGGGTTTTGCCGGCGCGGGCGCGTGCTCAGGCATGTGCTCGGCGGCCCCGCTGACCGCCGGCGAGGGCTGGCCCGTCATGAAAGGAGCATCGTGGCCCAGAAACCCAGGCGACGAATTCCTCGGAGGCGCAGCGTCGTCTCCTGACAAAACACCGTTGTCTTCCTTCATCCTCCTCCAACCACCACCACCGCGCCGGACATCGACCTACGACTCCTTCTAACGGCCCCCTTTGCGACAGGAGGACCAGCTTTCTCGGGCCTCTGTGCCGCGGGACGGTGCACTGTGCAGTGGCAACAGCACGACACTAAACAAGGCAGTTGACGCCATCTGCCGGCCTCGCCCCTCGCTCTCTCCGACAACCCTTGAACACACCTCCGCCGTTATCTGTTGCTATCCCCGGACCCAGCCGCAGACACCGTCGTCATTGCATCCCTTGCGCCTCCGAAGTTCAATCCGCGATCGACGTTGCGAGCGGTGTTTGCGCCCACATGACGACCTACTCGAGCATACCTGATGGAAACGCTTCTACCACAAGTGCCGGCGCCATGTCTAGGTAAGACCCGGCCACTCAATCGCCAGAGTCACTCGGCTTCGGAATCTGTGATACTGACTGGACCCTCCCTGTAGAACTCGACACCGCGGACACAAGGATGGTGGCCAAGGCGGACAGGCCACCACTGCGAGCAGTGTGGTCAACCTAATGAATACGAGTGCGTCGAGAAGTGTCCCCGAGGAACCAGCCTTTTACTGACGGAAGCGTGCAGTTGTCGGCGCTGGCACGCTTGCCATGCCCTCGGTCATGTCTCACATGGGCATCATGCTGGGCGTTTTGATGATTGTCTGGTCCGGCATGACCTCCGCCTTCGGCCTCTATCTCCAATCTCGATGCGCCCGATACCTCGACCGAGGAACCGCCTCTTTCTTCGCCCTTTCGCAAATCACCTACCCAAACGCCGCCGTTATATTCGATGCTGCGATTGCTATCAAGTGTTTTGGCGTGGGCGTCTCGTACATGATCATCATTGGCGACCTGATGCCAGGCGTTGTCCTGGGGTTTGCCAGTGGAGCCGAGGAGATTCCGTTTCTTGTTGACCGGAACTTCTGGATCACTGCTTTCATGCTCTTTATTATTCCTCTGAGCTTCTTGCGGAGACTCGACTCGCTCAAGTATACCAGTATTGTGGCTCTTGTCTCAATTGGATACCTCATTGTCTTGGTCGTATACCATTTTGCGGCGGATAAGCATGCCGACCCCCGCAGCATTCGAGTCATTCAGTGGGGAGGGGCTATTGAGATGTTCAGCGCTCTACCAGTGGTAGTTTTTGCTTACACGTGCCACCAAAACGTTCGTCTCCGTGTCTGACTCGTTATACTGACGCTGGCTAATCTGTTGTAGATGTTTTCCATCTTGAACGAACTCAAGGATAACTCTCCATCTAGCATTATTGGAGTCATTGGGTCGAGTATTGGCTCCGCTGCCTCTATCTACATCTTGGTGGCCATTACGGGCTACATCACTTTCGGCAATGCTGTTGTTGGGAACATTGTTTCCATGTGTAGGTCCAAAGCTCCTGTCGCAATGCCTGAAGCAATGCTAATATGTCCTAGACCCTACTGGAGCTGCATCAACCATCGGAAAAGCGGCTATTGTCGTTCTAGTCACGTTCTCGGTTCCGCTTCAAGTTCATCCTTGCCGTGCTTCCCTTGACGCTGTCATGAAGTGGCGACCCAATCGCTCCCAGTCAGGCAACGGACGCACCGCGGCACCGTTGTTGAATCCGGGCGCCGCCGCACCCCGAGGTGATCACGCCGGGGGTTCCATGTCCGACCTGCGCTTTGCTATCATCACGACGTTTATTCTGGTACTGGCTTATTTCACTGCCTTGTCGGTAACCAGCCTAGCCCGTGTGCTTGCCTTTGTTGGCAGTACTGGGTCAACATCGATCAGTTTTATCCTGCCAGGTCTCTTCTACTACAAGATTAGTGACCCTGACAGCAGTTATCACCAGCGCTTGGTTAAGGAGGACGACGACATGGACGAGGAATCATCGTCTGATGTTGAAGAGTCTGCCGTCCTCGCTCAAAGCACTACCAGCATTCACAGTGTTGGCAGCATTGCCAGCAACCTCAGCGCCCATGGCGCCACAAACCCGTGGCGCTGGCGGAAGAAGTGGCGATGGGACCTCGAACACATGCACCATGCCAACCTTCGACGGCTATCACTTGCGCTTGCGATATACGGCATGATAGTGATGACTGTGTGCTTGATCCTCAATATTTTCTTCTCTGCCACTCATTAGACTTGATTATTTCTTCACGGCCGCATCACAAAGAGGATTATATATATGTTGGCTACAAGATAGTCCTGGGTGGCATATGAGGCGTCCTGATAGCGACTTTGTATTCGCTTTTCAAGAAGGGCCTGGCGTTAAGTTAGATGTTGGTTTAGGGTACATGTTTCAATATACGTGTCTAATTATGACATCCAAATATCCGTTTGGATAGCCACTGTTTCTTGACCAGCCGATCCTGGCCCCAGTGTAGTATTGTACAGCTGCCCACTCTGAAAAGCCGCCAACAGAGGAGATCTTGAAACCGGTCTCTTCAGTCTGGCCATGAAATGCTGCTGGTTCCGCCTCAATCCCCGCATGCATCGTACCCAAGTCAACGCCTTGAAATGCTTTTACATATCATACACCTCGCGTCGTCCAAGTAAGCGCCGTAGCATCGTTCCCTTCATCGCACTCGCACATTTCCAGCCTCGACCGTTTTGGCCCCCTCGTCCTTCTTGGGGCCAAAGACCTTCTTGGGCACAATTCCCGCCATGGAGAGCAATCGCCACGCCGTGTCCGTCGGCTGAGCCCCCACACCGACCCAGTAGCGTGCTCGTATGGAGTCCAGCTGGATGTCCTTGTGCAGCTTTCCGGAGTCGTCGTAGTGGTCGGGCTTGGGGATCGGGTCGTAGGTGCCGATGACCTCGAGAGGGCGAGAGTTGCGCGCGGTGCTGTGGTTAGGAGGGTTAGCATTCGAGGTCGGTCTCGTGAGAGGGGCGGCTCGGGCATACCGGGCGTGAGCCACGACGATGTTGTAGAAGGGCGAGTTGCGGCGCCCGAAGCGAGCGAGGCGGATCTTGACAACCATGGCGGCAATTGGCACGGAATTGGCGACTTCTTGCAATTGGCGGCGGCGACGAATTCACCGTTCAAGCTGTTGCATGGTCATGGTGGATAATTTCAACCTCAGAGCGGAGCTTGGGTTTTACCGCGCCGGGCGATGCACTGGGTGTGGCTGAGCGGTGGCTAGGTGCGATCCTCCCATGAAACGACCGGTAATGGATGGGTGAGGGGCGCTGTGCTCTCCGGTGAGGTCAGTTTAATGCGAGTGGTCCATCATCCGACGTCACCAACGTCTTCCTTTCGCATCAATCAGATCATCAATTGCTCTACCCCAAATACAGGCCTCACGATCCAAAACGTTTATTCCCGGAATCATCAGTCATTTCATCATGGCGATCAAGGTGCTGATCCACTACACCAACCACTGTCCGCTGTTACTACTGACACGCCCCTCTTCAGACACTTGGAGCCAAAGCGGCCGCTGCTCTCGACCAAGAGCTCATGAGCACCGGCGCCTTTTCCATTGACCAGTTGATGGAACTGGCGGGCCTTTCCGTCTCCCAGGCAGGTGGGTTTTGAGCTACAATTGGCATCCGTCTATCATCACTGACCAGCGGGCTTGTTAGTATATCGCCTTCAACCCCCGAGTGATGGCCGGAGGGTCCTTGTGGCATGCGGCCCAGGAAACAACGGTAAGTTGAGGTACCCGAAATCGGCGTGGCTCTGTCTCGCTGACAACCCTGTAGGAGGCGACGGACTGGTGGCAGCTCGTCATCTCCGTCACTATGGCTATCAACCCACCGTGTTCTACCCAAAGCGGAGCAAGAATGATCTGTACCAGGTAAGCTGCCTTCTGTCTCTTGTATCATTCACCACCTTCACGAAACGGGCTTCGGCCGCACCGCTAGAAGTCTGGCACCGTGAGTGAGCCTGTGCGGTCCAGATAGTCCAGGGGATGTATTGTTTCTAGAGTCTGGTTCTCGGCGTGTGTGTCTTATCATTCCTCGGGGGCGTTGGTTGGTAGGAGCGGTATTCCTAGATCCTCCGTTGCCCATCTATCTCCTTCGATTAACAATACCTCCCCAATATCCCATAACTGCTCCAAGGAAATCTGCCGCTGATCGTGTGTGTAGCGGCTTGCAAAACAATTGGAAGATCTCGACGTCCCCTTTATTGACGACTTCTTGTCGGCCATGAACTCGACAGATCACATCGTGGATGCGATTTTTGGTTCGTGATTCGTCTCCTTCCAGCGGTGGGAAGACTGTTGACACTCTGTCCTAGGTTTCAGCTTTTCGGGTGAGGTTCGTGACCCTTTCCCGGCGGTGATCCAGGGCCTTCAGGAGACAAAGTTGCCGGTAACGTCGGTGGATGCGCCATCATCCTGGGATATCGAAGACGGTCCTCCTAAATCTGGTCTCGGGAGCTCCTTCATGCCTACAGCACTTGTCAGTCTCACGGCGCCGAAACCGCTGGTGAACCACTTCAAGGGCCGTCATTTTATTGGTGGACGGTACATACCCCCGTGAAGCTTCCGGCCGACTGCAACTGACCCTTCGTGCAGGTTCGTTTCTGCGTCCATCGCCAAGAAATACAACTTTGAGGTTCCCGAGTATGTAGGCGTCGATCAAGTTGTCGAAGTTGGGTCGACTGGACAGAGACTCTAAGGTCAAAGCGGGAATCCGGGGAATCCAGGGAAATCGAGTTGGGACCGCGCCACTCCCCACGTGGCTTTTTGTCGTTGTCGGTCCTTCGAATCGTGTTACATGACTTGGCAGCCTCCCCTCAGACTGTTTGGACAGACCGGACTGGGGCATTGCCCGTCCCTCATGTTATCACCAAGGAACAGCATCCCCCGTGGACAGACGAGGAGCGGAGGGTGAAACCGGTGACAGAACTCAATATAGACGAGGTAATTTTTCCCGCAGACCAGGCATATGGCCGTATGCTGCTTGCACATTTATCGTGAGCTGGTGCTTCCTTCAACGAGCTCTGTTTGCTCTGGAGACAGACTGAAACGTGGGACGGGAGAGATGGATTCCTGCGGCGAAGACATGAAAGAGTGTGGCTTGGACTCAGAAGACGTAAAAGAAGACGACAAGGACAATGACGACGACGACGACGACGAAGAACAAGGAGAAGCCAAGGCTGGACGGGGCATTCGCAGATAGCACGTCAGGCTACGGATGTAACTTGTAAGTCGGAACGGTTGGGTATGGCTGATATAAAAAGGTGTGGCGCTGCCGGGTGTCTTGTTTTCCAAAAGGAGCGACAGAAGGGTTGCCACCGCCCACAAGGATCCCAAGCCGGAGCTCAATGTGTCCAAGACCAAGGCTCAAGCCCGCACACAAGTACCCCCCGGGGCGACAAGACAAGCCTAAGTGGCCTCGTGGCAAGAGGCAGACATGATGACAAGGGGATGACACCATTGCCCTGTCACGGCAGTGGCATGCGACAACGAGCCATTTTGAACAAGAGCAAAATCGTGTGCGTCCGCCGACAGCTTTGGTGGACAGCTTTGGTGGTCAAACAGTGTCCGATCCAATTCGGGTCAGGAGTCCAGCACCCGGAGCTTTTGCTCCTTGACCCGCCTGATAGGCGGGGGCGGCGCTGCGGCGCTTACAGGAGAAGTAAGAGCACTGCGACAACATAATATCCGCTTTTCTCATTGTGCTGAAGGGCCGGGCTTCGTTTCTGCTCTCGTTCGCGACTCTAGAGGCTGATCTCTGCGGTTTGAACGGTGGCCCTGGCCTGGTTAGGGGTTGGCAGCTGGAGAGGTCCTCGAGATCGCCTCAAAACGGGCCAGCAAGAGGGAGTGCTCCAGCCGGGGCGTGCTGATCAGCGGGGAGGAGGGGTGTGTGTCTACGCCACGTCTACTATGTACTCCTACGCCATCAAATGCTAGCGTTGACAGAGGTGCATTGCGTGCAGGGTCTATTGGGTGGCCCTCTTCATCAGTACCACTGCTCGGACGGGCGCCCTTGGCGGTCCTTGACAGACTGACAGACAGACAGACAGACAGACAGACAGACACTCAACACGTCTCTCGATTCTGATTCTGGTTCTGGTTCTCAACGTCGGCCTTGACAAAAGGATACTCTCTTGCCCCAGATATGTGGCCGTTAACACAGCACTGCGCTTGGACTCTGGAGCGACGAGCGGGCGCTACGACTACCGACAGGGTCCTCAAGGTGGCCCGTGACTCTCCGTGAATCTGGGACCCGCGATCTGGAAGTTTGATGGAGCTTTGCGTCCACAGATCTCCAGCTTCGAGCAGCCGGTCAACCTTAAACCCTCGCAAGACTGACCCGACGGAGCTTAACACCGTGCCTGGTCCATGTCTTGAGCTCAGAAGCTGGCCTTGAGGCCGCAAGACATATTGGGTACCAGTCTCGCGGGACACACCGGCACCATACAGGCATTCGCGATTGAGGTCAAGATCATGCATCCTCATTCGAGGAGGCAGCTGGGTTCGTCAGCCAAATTATGCGGAGCCTCAGCCTGCATCACTAGGCAGGACCGCGCGCTCAACCACAACGGTCGAGACTTACATTGGCTTGGCCCACATGTCTCTCGATCGCGGTGCCAGCGCCAAGTCAGAAATGCCCTGGCGATCGGAAAGGCATTTGTGAGCAGGACATGGATATTCGACAACTCTGCATCCCCGACGTCAATGCCAGCGGCAAGCGGGTAGTTCCTAGCAGCAGTCTTTTAGCTACGCGGTAGGGTGTCCAGCCTAGATATCTGCCTACTGCGACATGGTCTGGCTGCGTCTGGGTACCAATCAAAGCTCGTTAGTGGGCCATGGCTGTGGCGCTGGCTGCGTCTCGAGTGCTTGAGTCGGTGGTGCGACAAGGCAAATGCCCCGACTTGTCACCGGCTCAGCCACCGCTGCTGTCAAAGTCTTGCAGATCATGGTGCGGTAAGAAATGGCACCAGGAACCTCGGTGCCTCATTCGAGGCTGCGTTAATCCACTGTTTTGATGGCCTCGTTGCATCTATAATCTGGTACGACTGCTGGAGCCATCACCTGGCTGATCTAGACCCGGTGAAATTCTCATGTCCGTATCGACCATGGAGGTACGGCTGTCGCGGGTAATGCAATGTCTCACACGCCGAAGGATGTTGAGGTGCCCTGGCCTTGGCTATCCCACGGGACACAGTGAACCCGACGGGAGGTGAACGGCCCAAGCCGTGGCTTGACTCTCGTGGTCCGTCCCTAGCAGCGGTTCAAGTTGGTTGGGTTCCACTCGAGGTGTCTTTCAACCCACAATCTTCGAGACCCTTTCGACTGCTACACAATGCATGCAACTCAGCAAGGATGTCTCAGAGATGGCCCATTGACTGGATGTGGACCACCGGCGCAACGCGCTTGCGCACTCAAAAGCACCTAGCAAGCGTTGTGCTCCCAAGCTCCCTCCCGCAAGCGGTGTGGGAGAAACCATCCGCTCCACCGCCAGGCACCACTTCAACGGGGGCGCGGAGAGGGCTGGTCCGGGGTGGATCCTGTGAGAAACGAGACAACAACTTTGATGTTGAGACGTTGAGAGGCGATTCATTGGGCCCAACTGCTTGCGGCCAGTTCAGGGCTAATCAAAGGGAACTCCAGGGTCCTCTGCGCCTCCTCCCTGGGGCCGGAGTGTTTTCTCCTCGCTTTACGGAGGCTGCTCCGGAGCTATTAGTTGGAGACCCGACAGAACGGGTTCCCGTCCGGATTGAGTGGGTTTGTCTGGTTGTGCCTGGGTGGGGCCATGATCGACGGTCGACAGTCCAAACGGCTTCATTGACGTTGTTTACCCCAAGCCTGATGGATGACCCTGGAATCGCATCCACACTTGAGAAAATCCCGATGCAAGTTCGCAACTGCCCGATGGCAAACACCCGCAACAAGGTTCTCCATACGGAATCCCATGAGCTATAGACTACGTCACTCTGTCCATCATTCCCATCACGTGTGGTCATTACTGCCGATTGTTTCGAGGTTTAAGTGGTTTCGCCCGTCGTTGCACGCCCATGTTACATGTTGTTTTCCCACCAGGATACGAACAGCCCCTGCAAGTGCAAGGCTAGGCACACCAATTTTGGAGACGTGTGGCGCTCCAATACGGCACTCGAGTGCGGCATTGAAGATAATTTCCAGCCTGTCCCGCGTCCTGGCGGCCCTAATTCCTGGGCAAAGCAGCAGCGTCTTGGTTCGTCGTCGCTGGGTCGCCACAATCTCCGGCGATATTACGGACTTACGCGGTGGTGGGTCGACAATACCCCAGCCTCGCCGTAATGCGCCACTTCATTGTTTCCTCGTTGCCGTGCTTCTCCGTGGATCCTGGCCAATTCAACGCCTTCAGCCACGTCCCTCTTCGCCCCCTGAGCAAGGATACCTTCACGTTCGTGAGACCATGACAGATCATTGACGTGATGGAATACAGGCCGATCCGTTCATCTTGGCTCATCACTACGCAGGCATATTCCTTTTTTGAGAGGCGAACGTGACAGTCGAGGCGATCAATGTGCTTCATGTTGCCACACATTTTGTTTGTCGACTTTGGCCGTGGGACATGTTTCTTGAAAGTGGAGAGGATATCTTGGTAATCGTGGCACCTGGTGACTTTAACGTCACACGTCTTATCGGCGTTGGCGCTGCTATTCCTGAGAGAACGTCTCCGTGTTGTATCTCGTTTGTGTCATGCTATTAATTAAATAAATAAAAATTGAACACAGCATACGTTCCCGAGTTCTTGTATGGATTTATTAGGAGCCGAGGTTCTACAGTTCGAGCATATTTTGTTGACGATGAATTGCTGTTGACATCCTTATCGAGTATTGCCTGCACTCTCCTACTTCAGACATCCAGCATCTTGCAAGGATATTACTGACGGGAGATTGTTCCGGGGGAAACCCCCCCATCAGCTGCGCATGATAAGTGTGCTAAACTTAATCATGTCCCGACGAAGCAGTGCATCAAGCAGTGCGTGTCTGGAGCTTCTAGGGCCTGTGGTTTTCTTTACGAGGTGATAAAGAATTATGATGGGCAAAGCCATGAATATGACTGGCAGACTGCCAGAGCGTTACGGCAAAAGAAAAATTAGCTATGTTCTTGGACATGAGATATAGACTGCCCTTTGCAGCAATGGTACTTTGGTCACCATGGATTGGGTCTGAGCCAGCCATCCAGAGGTAGGCAATTGACATTGCATCCCACAGACTGAACGGGACTCACGGTCTCTTGGGATCAGAAAATGGACGGTCGAGGGCGCTACAATGCAGTAGAAATGGGTTTACTGTCAGGAATTTTCCTGATTTAATCCCCTGACGGCGAGTTTTCTTGCTTAAGGCCATCTACCATCCGATGTCATCTTGCGATGAAGCGGACGTGATGGCCACCTTCGATTCCCGGTTCTGTGGGCTACAGCGCTATGGAAGTTTACATATTCATGTCCGCCCTTTGGCCACGTCTAACTAAAGTCCTGTCAACCCGTTTCAGTGTTCCTGGTCATGGCAAGATTAGGAGTAGCTTCGTCGAGCACATTTTTTAGACGAACTGTGAGTCGATGGGGGGTTTTTCGGCTGAGGTGAACCCACACTTCGAATTTTCAAGGCTCTCGTCTCGTTGCCCCATACTTTTGGGAGAATGGCAGGAGTAGATTGTGGAAAGCCTTGAGCATGCAAGAATGGAGGCATAAAAGTAGGTTGAATTGTTTTTGTTCTGTCAATTGATGCAAAGGTTCATAGACGGCAATTATGTTCATATCTTTATCAATCACCCAGCTGAAAACACAGTGGCAGAGTGGTCTAATGCGTATGACTAGAAATCATATCTCCTCGGAGGCGTCTGTTCGAATCAGGCCTGTGTTGGCTCATTTACTTTTTGTATCCATCACGGATTTTCCTTTTTTTACCTTCAGTTTCATCTGCGTATTGGGAGTGAAGAGACATAGGCTCTGTAACTGATTCCCTGGGCCCTGCTCCCCCCCCNCCCCCCCCCCCCCCCCCCCTTTTTTTTTTTGGCTTGATACAATGAACTAAGTATCCAGCAACCTATCACTTTTGACTTGGAATTTTCACAACCAGTAACCGACTAGATCATAGCCCGATGCATTCGGTGTATGTCCAATTGTACATCTCCGAATTTCTGCACATGGAGAGAACACGTTTAGAGGTATAGATCAGGAACGAGAACACTTACCATGCACGATAGAGTACTAGGGCCTGAATATTTTCTTGCAGGGATAATATTCTAATATTTATTAGGTACAATGTCATGTAGGTCAAGTGCGAATAACCTTAAAAATACCCCAAGTACTCCGTGCTACGGGGTCAATTGCTGGTGATGATGCTGTGTTGTACGTGCAGGCTAACGAGCAAACTCCATCGCGACATCCTCCATCCGTATTCGAGGTTGATCGTTGTGTAAGCTCCGAGGCTAGAACGAAGAGCACACGACCTCGGCTGTAGAAAACCTGTGTGCAATCTTTTCCATGACATAAAAGGAACCATCCCCTCGGATATCTCGGCATCAATTGGCAAGCGTAGTTCGTGATGGGAGCTTGCGGGTGGGTGAAGTGCCGGGTGGAGACGGACGCTAGGTGGGCTGACCTAGTCGTATCCGTATGGCCGCGAGTCCCAACCACCACGCAACGTTGAAGCAGTCTTGCAGATGAAAATGCTTCCTTCACGCACGTCCGCGTAGTATTTTGTGGAATTTTGTCCAGCTTCGACGCCAAAGAAGAGCTGCGTGTTTTGCTCCCATCAACCCCCCCTGGCTCGATCTAGGTTCGTGTGCTTCCGTCATACCTACTTAGCAACAAGGAGTCACCTGATGTGGCTGGCTAAGACGTTTTAGGGCTACACGAGCGCGAGTCTGTTTGACCTGTCAGCCATCATTGAAGCGGTCAAGGCCATCATCTCGAGCATCTCTGCCTCACGTGCCGTGCGTTGCGGTGCCGTGCGCTTGCAAGCATGAATCGCACCTCGCGGACCGAGGAACCGTACGAGGGAGACGGGTATAACCAGAACCCCAACCCGCTCTCCAATGACCTGACAACCAACGAGGACCTCAACGGCACCGTCAATGCCAGAGAATTGAAGCGCGCCGACCAAGACCTGTCGATTGGTGATTCGCCGCCAAGCGCCCCGGATAGATTCACGCCGGATCCGGGCCTTGGCGATCCAGGAACCACCTCCCCGTCGGCCAATGAAGTCGTCATTGGCCAACCCGCGGGAGGGGAGCCGGCACTGGACCTGGCCGCTCCTCTCCCCCCTCGCTCGCCGTCTTCGGCGTCTCGCAACGGGTCCGCCCGCGGGGACGAAGACGGCTCCAGCCCTTTCAAGCGGTTGAAGAATGCAATCCTCAAGTTCAGCTCTTTCATCGGGCCAGGATTCATGATTTCGGTTGCGTACAGTAAGCCGTCGACTACCTGCCGAGGACCTCCACAGATGCACTAATACGCCATGTCTCTCTTAAGTTGATCCGGGAAACTATGCCACCGACGTTGCTGCTGGAGCTACATACCGCTTCAAGCTCCTGTTTATTGTTCTTCTCGCCAACGTCTTCGCCATTTTCCTCCAGAGCCTTTGCATCAAGCTTGGCACCGTCACCGGACTCAATCTCGCCGAGTCCTGTCGCGCATTCCTCCCGCCATGGCTGAACTACATCCTCTACTTCTTTGCAGAGGTCGCCATCATCGCAACGGATATTGCAGAAGTACGCTTGCCAACCATCTCGGCACTTTCAGAATGGCGTCTGCCTGGTGTATTGACGAATGCTTGAACGCTTACAAATTGTCTAGGTCATTGGCTTCGCCATCGGCCTGAACCTGCTTGCTCCCGCTGTGCCTTTAGTCGTCGGATGCGCCATTTCAATCCTTGATGTCATGATTATTCTGTTCTTCTACCGACCTCATGGATCTATGAAAGGCTTGCGGGTCTTTGAATTCTTCATCGTCTGCTTGGTTGTCGCTGTTGTAATTTGCTTCTGCTTCCAATTGTCCTTGATTGAGGACACCCATGTCGGAGACGTCTTTAAAGGGTATCTGCCGTCGCATGCAATTGTCGAGCAACAAGGGTGCGCTATTTAACTTCGCAATCTTCCTCAGTCATTATTACTGACACCTTTTAGTCTCTACCAAGCATGTGGAATTTTGGGGGCAACAGTGATGCCGCATAGTCTTTATCTGGGTTCGGGCATTGTTCAGCCTCGCCTCCGAGCCTACGACGAGAAACACGGCCTTCTACCTCCCGATCTACCGGAGCCGTCCATAAGTGAGCACGGCATTGACAAGGGGTTTTATGTCCCGTCCCTCAAGGCTATACGATACTCGATCAAGGTTTCAACTGCCGAACTGGCCATTGCTCTATTCACATTCGCCCTGTTCGTCAACTCAGCTATTTTGATCGTCTCTGGAGTCTCGCTATACGAAAACCCCGACGCGCCTGACGCGGATATTTTCAGCATCCACAAACTTCTCTCGGAATCCATCTCTCCAGCAGCCGGCACCATCTTCGCCCTCGCACTTCTACTCTCTGGCATCTCGGCCGGGATAGTGTGCACCATTGCTGGGCAGATGGTCAGCGAAGGGGCTTTGAATTGGAGACTTCGGCCTTGGATACGTCGTCTCTTGACTAGGAGTATCAGCATCACGCCTAGCATCATCATTGCTGGAGCAGTTGGGCGAACTGGTCTAAGTGCGGCGCTCAATGCATCGCAAGTGGTTCTGAGCGTTGTTTTGCCATTCGTCACTGCTCCCCTAATTTACTTTACGTGTCGCCAAAAGTACATGACGGTTCGGGCTGGCCGGGCTCACTTCAATCTCATCGAACAACACGCGAGAGCCGGCAACCCAGTATCTGTGGAGACAGGGAGTATGAGCGACGGCAATGTCACAATGGCAAATTCATGGTATACCACCGCGCTTGCGTTACTTGTATGGGTTACTATGGCGGGGATGAATGTGGCCAACCTGGTCCTTCTAGGAAGGGGTGAGTAAACAGGGGGTTTGCAGGAGCTCGGTGAGGAGCTTTCTTATCCCCGACATTACGGATTGCGAGGCGTGAGTGTCTCATGGTCATCAGAGCGTTTCATTTCGTCCTACCCTTTTTATCACTTCCATTTATCGTCTATCAGGGATGACTGCGTGTAGAGTTGAACTCGCGTTATTATCCACGAGACTCATTTTTAGACAAATTAAGATATATTCTCCATTTCGCGCGGGCTGTGGAGTGCTCATGTGAGACGCAAACATCAAAATTTCACAGTTCAAGATTCAATAGGACGGAAACGTGACATATTGTGAGTTAAGGGAGGTGTATTGATATTTTCTCTCTCCGGGTAGGCTTGAAGTAGGACTCCATCCGGCATAAGAAAACTTTAACAACCATTGATTGATTACACTGATCTAACGCTACTTGTTTTTGAAACAAGAAGATCAGTAAGTGTCTTGTGAGTTTAAGGACTGTTAATTTGCAAAACAGTGTTTTTTTTTAAAACTCGTGATAGTAGTAGCCGCGCCCTAGAGCTAGCCGCACTCCTAGCAGTTAATTTGCAAGCAAGCTTTGCATCATATTATTGAATAAACGCCTCTAAGTAACATCTGCTATATAATTTCTTAGAAAAATTATTAATTCCAACGCTGCTAAGATTTTCATGAGGCTGTGTCGATATGCCAATTCCCAACTCTCAAAACATGGCGATGATGTGACACCTTGTTTGCTTGTCGCGACGCCCTTGAATAAGACTCGAAACCTCGAGCCTAAAAAGAAGTCCTCTCGGCCTCCTTCTTCAATGCCGCGTTAAAGGCCTCCCAGTTGGGCTGGTTGTGCTCCGTATTCCTCCACGGCCAGTAGAGGACCGTCAACGGTCCTCGGAATTCTTCGCTCTGGATGAACGTGGTGCCTCCGGGATTTTCCTTGCTTGGGGAGAACGAAAACTGGTGCTTGCCCACCAGAAGCCCTGATACTGAGCCTTCCCAGATGAAGGATTCGGGCGAGTTGTGCTAAACGACTTGGATTAGAATGGACCAGCGACTGAGGAGCTAGGTAAAGAGAACTCACAGTTACAGTTGGATGGAAGGTCATTCCGTGCATGGAGACCTCGAGGGTGTCGGAGGCCTTCAATTCAGATGGCTCCTTGCCCGGGTCGACGGGAGAAATATCCCAGCCTTGGTGCCAATTCTTGTATTGAGCAAAGTCCAGAAACTGAGGATGGTTAGTAAAAAGGCTTGGCAGGTATTTGACTGGGTGGACATACTATTGATCGGACAGTGGCCGGTGGCGCGAGGATCTCAACCTGCGCTTGTACGGAAACGGTTTGACCCATGATTTCGGAGTGGCTGATTCGAGACTTGAAGTAGTTGAGCAAAACTAGGAATTATGATTGCTATGTGGTCTGGAATATCTGCACAATTGTTCGAGGGTGCCCTGGTCCTTATAGGCCTACACATACACCTGCCGTGTTCGCCATGTTCAGTCCCGAACCGTCCGACTTGGACCAATGGCTGCAAGGCGCCGAAGCCACAGAGAAGCCGCGCCGGTCGGGCAGATTACACGTCCGAAACGGTGGCAGCGAGAAAAGAGCGAGAAGGGGTCACGTGGGGCCGCTCTAAACTCCCCGCCCGCCCAGACGCTCGCGCGCATCTCGGCCAGCTCGGTCGACTTTCGCGCGCCTCAGTTTGCGCTGGGGGCTAGGGCGTGTTCACGCTTCCGTGGGCGTATAAGTAGGTTGACGGCTGGGCTTGATTGATGATGCGGGATAGAAGCGAGCAGCTCAGAGCATTGAAATATAATTTATAATTGCCCATTTCTGGTTTAAACACCCAAATAGCAGTCTCAATTCCTCCATTACACAGACACGCACGCACGCACGCACGCACGCACACATCGCTACTAACACCACCACTCACTCACCATGTCGACCAAGACGGTCGCATTCATTGGCGCCAGCTTCGGCGTTGGCCTCTCGGCACTCAAACACACCCTCGCGGCAGGCCACAAGTGCATCGCCCTCTGCCGCACGCCCTCAAGGCTCACCGACGTCATCTCGCCCTCAGAAAACCCCAACCTGCAAGTGATCCAGGGCAACGCGCACGACCTCGCCGCCGTCTCCCGGTGCCTCACAAAGGAGGACGGGACCATCGTCGACGAGATCGTCTCCACCATTGGCGGCAAGCCCATCCTGCACAAGCTGACCAACGACGACCCGCACGTCTGCGGCAAGGGCATGGCGACGCTGCTCGAGGCGCTGGCGCAGCTCCGGCGCTCCGGCGCTCCGGGGGGACCCCCGATCGTCGTGTGCAGCTCCACCGGCATGTCTCGCTTCGGGCGCGACGTGCCGGTGCTGATGATGCCGCTGTACGGGTACCTGCTCGAGGTGCAGAAGGCGGACAAGAGGGTCATGGAGGACGGCCTGGTGGACAGCGGCGAGGACTTTACCATTGTCCGGGCCAGCTTGTTGGTGAATGGCGAGACGGACGCGCCGGTCCGGGTGGGGCTCGAGGACCCGAAGATCGGGCGCGAGGTGGATGTCATCGGGTACACCATTTCCCGGGAGGATGCGGGCAAGTGGGTGGCAGAGAATCTCGTGCTGAAGAGGGAGGAAAAGTACGTTAATAAGATTGCAGTCGTTACTTACTGAGGAGGTTTGATTTGATCATGCATACGGTCGTGAGGCGGCCCGGTTGGTTAGGTTGGTGTAAAAGCGACATATTCCACAGCTCGACTTGATTAATTACCTAGCAGATATACCACCACGTTTTTGAGTCCAGGAGTGCAATCTCCCGTTCCATAACTGCCCCTCACAATGATCCTTTTGCTCTCTTGTCTTGAGAGAAATACCCGCGCGATGATGCATCACCAAGCCGGGCGCAGTGAGATTATAGCGGGGTTTGTTAGTGGGATGCGACTCTAACAGCAAGTATCCGAGAGTACACTGGAAGATACGGAGACAGCATGGCAGATTTGACCAAAGTAGATTTGACTGGATTCATTGTATGTTCACACAATTTTCGCAAATATATCACAAGACCTAACATCTTGTGGAAGGTATAGCGCAACTACCCACGTTCAAGATGCATTCATACGACTGACCCAGAGGTTCTTGAGTTTGGATGTGTTAACGGTCTTGGGGGCGAGATTATGCTCCTTTGGCGTCATCACCGACTGGATGCCTCGAGCAAACTGTCAGCCTGCCACAGGCAGCCGGGGACCAAAGCACAACCACTCCGCGAAGCAGCATCACCAGCCAAGCCGCATCATGGTTCAGGCGCCACCCCCTCCCACAGCCAGCACGGCCGGCTCGGCACCGGCCTCGGAGAAACCCACACCGTTGCCCGCTCCGACCTCCAAGCCGCGCAGCTGCGTCGTGTGCCGCAGCCGCAAGGTGCGCTGCGACAAGCAGACGCCGTGCTCCAACTGCCGCCGCGCCAACATCGCCTGCGTCGTGCCGGCCAACGACCGGCCTCCGAAATGGGCCCGCCGCCTGGAGCGCGTCAGTGCCGCTGCCGCTGCGTCGGCGGGGAAGACGCCGCGCGAGCTCGACCCGGCCGCCGGGCAGGTCATGGAGAGGCTGCGCAACCTCGAGGGCCTCGTCAAGCAGCTGAGCGGCCAGCTCGAGCTGGCAAACGCCGCGGCGGGATCGGCGGCTGGTAGCTCGTCTGGCGTCAACTCCCCCGAGACGTCGGCGCACGGGCGGGACGTCGAGGGCCAGGCGAGTTCGCAGTCGCCTGCGAGCGCCACGGATGTGCAGAAGCACTTTGGCAGGCTGGTGCTTCAGGATTCGAGTCGTAGCCGTTATGTCGGCAGCGGATTTTGGTCCCGTGTCAGCGACGAGGTTTGTCCCTGCGCCATCGACTTGACCGGGTCATGTAGCTGACCGCCCTCCAGCTTGATGAGCTGAAGATGAATACCCAAGGGCTAGCAAGCGACGACTCTGATAGCTCAGAGGATGAGGAATCTTCGGGCAAGACGCCATCTACTCAAGAGCTCGGGCGAACGCCTTCTGAACGGCATGGATTCATGTTCGGTCACAATCTAGGAGCCTCCACGCCCGACCTACGCGAGTTTCGCCCCCTGCCATCCCAGATACCCTTCCTCCTAGACGTCTTCTCTGAAAGCGTGAATTTCATCTTGCAGATTGTCCACATGCCAAGCGTCTCAAAGATGTTGCGCGGGATGCGTGGGAGCAACACGTCGAGTCTCACACCGGCCAATGAGGCATTGGCGTTCTCAATCTACTACTCAGCCGTTACCTCCATGGAGGATGAGGATGTAAGTGGTGTTTCTATTACCCAGCTCCCTTTTGAGGTACAACTGAACTTGCACTTATCTTTCTACGGTCCTAGGTGGTAACCAATTTTGGTGCTACGAAAGCAGAGCTCAACCTCAAGTATCGCCTTGGGTTGGAACATGCCCTAGCCAAGGCGGATTTTCTCAACGTCCCCGACATTGTGCTCATTCAAGCCTTTACCATCTTTCTCTTCCTCGCTCGCCGCCATGATAGCCCGAGGTTCGTGTGGATGATGACGGGTCTCGTCCTCAGAATGGCTCAAGCCATTGGACTACAACGGGACCCGTCTCACTTTGAACATCTATCCTTGTTCGAGGCGGAGATGCGAAGAAGGGTCTGGTGGGTACTCTGCACTCTTGACGTACGGACCTCGGAGGATCAAGGAACGGAGTTCACCATCGCAAGCGAAAGTTTCGACACAAAGTTCCCCTTGAATATCAACTCTGCTGATATTGGTCCCGAGACCAGCGAGCCACCCGTAGAGCGCAAAGCCGTCACCGACATGTCACTTCCACTCGTCTTGTATGAGCTATGCGTCCTTACGAGGCAGATGATGGCCCCGGCGGCCAAAGGCGGTGGACGGAGTGTGGACGAGCAGAGCCAGCTGCTAGACCGGTTTTTCGAGAAGTTTGAACAAGGCTACCTGCAATACACAACGGACCCAGACGATATGCCAGCCTGGGGGTTCACCACTTCCATCCGCTTGGTCACAGCCAAGTATACGCTTTTCATTTACCTCCCCACCCTGTTCTCCTCCCCGAGCGAGGAGTTTTCAGGCGAGGTCCGGAACAAGCTATTCAAGGCGGCGCTGGAGGTGGCGGAGCTCAACCACGTCCTCAACGCCGAACAACGAGTCCGCCAATTCCGGTGGATTTTCCAGACCTACACCCACTGGTACTCCGTCGTCTACCTCTTGATCGAGGTGTGTCGCCGCCAGTGGTCGCCGATGGTCGAGCGAGCTTGGGTCGCGCTTCACAGCAGCTGGCTGATTCCAACCGAGCCCAACATGGATAAGAACTTGCAGGTTTGGGTCCCGCTGCGGAAGCTGATGGCGAAGGCGCGCAAGCATCGCCAGACGGAACTCGAGCGGTTGCGGGGGGATGCAGCGGCTATTGAACAGCTGGAAATGGCCGATCGCAACATGCCTGTCCCAGACAGCTCGGGACCGTTTCCAGTTGGCAAAGGCGAGGAGCTCTTCCGCGAGCACTGGCGCGGGCTTGTCGGCATGCCGGCGGACAACGACAACCGCAAACATCCCCCTTGGGTGTCTGAGAACGACATGTCCCACCCGTCGATTGCGGTACAGTCAGTTGATATACTACAGCAGTCACCGGAGATGTGGTCCAACATGAGCTCTGAACCCCCTGCGAATGCGAATGCTGTGAATACACAGACTCAGGGCGGCTCGGCCTTTGCATACAGCCCACCGCTCACAATTCCAGCAGACTGGTCGAGGGACCAGTCGACAGGGCCAGGCTTCGCGCCGTGGCTCTGGGCAGATGCAGACCCTACGTTTGAGGTTTTTGGGGGCATGGACGTGAATATGGATGTCGATGCAGACGTCAACTGGAACGCGTGGCTGGAGTCGATTGCGGACGCGGGCCAAGTTTGATGAGGGCAGTTGGTCTCAGATGGATAGATACATGACACTTCTCGACAACTGACACTTGACTGACACTTGACCACTGACACTCGAGACTCCACGGGACCACAGTGAATGACGATCCCGACGGCCTGGTATACCTAATTGTACGCACGCGGTATGCACCTCCGTCCAACCGATGCCCCATCAGCTTACCGCCAGCAGGGATGTCCCCTACACCTCACGGCCCAATGCAACCTGGGCCATCAGCATGCGCCAATCAAGACTCGTTGACACAGCCCAGAAGGATCCACCCGTGACAGTTCGCTACTCCTCACATCAGACCACTTTTGCGCATTTCTGGCCTCGGACCGAGCGGCATGTGAGCACGCGGTCTTTCCCGGTACCGGAGGGAAAAACCACCGAGTCATGTCGTGAAACCTTGCCTTTTTCCCTATTGCATTCTCTCCCATGTAACCTCATTGCTTTTTTGTTTTATTCTGCTTCGCCCAAGATCGAGCCTCATACCAATCTGTTGCGCGCCCCCCCCTCTCCCTCTCTGCTCTGTGACGCTTGACACATCGCCATTTGTTTGCCATCGTCTCCCCATCCTATCTCGTGGTTGACTGGCTCACACCGTCAAAAACACACCGCGCCCCAAAACCTGACGTCAGTGAGCAGCGAGGAGTGAGCAGTGAGCAGTTAAGCCCGAGGCCACCTTTCTCGCAGCGACCGGGTAACACCTGCAAAAAGGCAATTCATCTCGCAACCAACCAAACTCCCCCCTTACTTGCGGGATTATCACCCCCAAGTTCACCATGAAGGTCACGCGGGCCATCTCTGTAACCAACTTCATGGTGGCCAGCTCGGCGCTGTGTTTCCAGGTCTTCGTGCTGTACCCGTGGCACAAGGAGCTGGACAACGGGTTCGAGGACCTCAAGAAGGAGCACCTCAAGGTCCTCGACGCCGTGGGCACCAAGCTGAGCGACCAAGAGAAGTCGACGCTGTCCGCCAAGCTGAATGACTTGAAGAGTAAAAGCTCCAGCCGCTGGTGGTGGACCTAAACGCCCCCAAAACCAGAAATACACCTTGAGCCCCGATGGCCTTGGGTTTGAAGAATGCCCCTCCTCGAAACGGTTCGCTTTTTCCCTCTTTGATGGTATACCGCGCGCTTTTGCAACGAAGTGAGCTAATCTTAGGCTTGGGATTATTCAGGCAACGAAATATGGGTAGCGATGCCCAGACCAGGTGGACAGTCTTGCTGCTGGCGTTCGACACGTGTCGGTTCTCACACGACAGCTGTCCGGCGAGATCGTCATTTACAACACCTTGTACTATTCTCTTTCACTGACATTCAATAAGACTAAGATAATATCATGGGAGTTATGTGCCTCATGTTGCTTGATTGCATTCGTTTAATCGTGAAAAGAGTTTGCCAAAAACAGCTTGAACAAGTTGCCTCGGCTTTTGAACAGGCCGTCTGACAAGCTAGCCATCCCATCTTGAAGTAATCAATCTCGTATGAAGGTCACTGTCATGTTCTATATATAAACTCTTGCCTAGTCCTCGTGTATCGTCACCCAAGACCCGAGCTAATCTATCAGAGTCCCAAATGGGAAGTACTTGGGTGCGGAACAGGCCATGGACAAGGGCCCCAGCATACTAGCTCGGCCTCTAGGTGTCCGGCAGGTCGAGCCTGCGTCTCAAACCGGGCCATCCTCGATCCGAGATCGATCATACTTAACCGTGAGCTAAACTTGACTTCATCCGTCTCCATCCGTCTCCTGCTGCAACAGCTTTTCGTTCTTTAAAAAGATACACGACGACGTGATCATCACTTCTCCAAGGAATATCAAAGTCCATAGAGTTCCCCCGAGTCCGTTATTACTATGATTTTAACTGCTGCACATGAGATTTGAGAACTATACATGCTGGGGTCAACCCCGTTGGGGTTTATAAATCGTTGTTCGGGGGCGCCAATTACAACACTCCTTATTCCCGATATTCCACAAATTAGTGAGCATCAGCAAACGTGACGTTTTCATGCATGTCTCATGCACTTCCTTTCGTTTGCATTCGGGCTCGCAGCAAGCAACCTTTTCGCCTGAGTTCCTGCCTGGAAACGTCCAACTACTCATCACAACATGGAGAACATCATGGGCACTATAAAGCCGAATACAAATACTACGGACGATGAGTATAACATCGAAGGCTTGATACTACTACTAGGAGTGCGGCGGGCTCTAGAGCGCGGCTGCTACTATCACGACTTCAAAAAAACACTTTTTCTTCCACAATTTAAGCATCTCAACAACCCGATGCTTCCACGGCTGCCTAATATCTAGCTTTTCCGACCCAAAATATCAGAAACCTAGTATCTAGCTTTTCTAGGAAGGCTTGATACAAGACTAGTACTCTATCGCATCTGCCTCGCAGCTCGTGAGTTTCGGTATTGATGGCTAAACACAGGCACGTCATATTCGATTATCGTCCCACAGCATCAACTGTATGTTTTCAAGCTCCCGACAGCAACAACGCGCCATTGATAGAGCCGACCGCCTGATAGATGTTTCACAGTACCACGCAGCAATCATCGCCACTGGAATAAGTCGGAGTTGGCGGGTGGTAGTCTACAATGATTTTAAACACTAGTTTTAATAGATCGAATCAGATAGGGCTCCAAACTCACGTGTAGAGCAATAGGCCACAAGGCCCTTTGGCCCCCTCCACCTGGATAACGGACACGCCTCCACGCTGCACTTATCTATAAAGTGCAAGACATCTGTTAGCGAGGAGCTGGCTTTCTGGAATGGAGAAGACTCACGTAATCGACACCTTGCGGCACCATCCCACGCTACGGCTTGTTTGCATAGGTTGATCGGGCTATTGCAAGTGTCTGTTGTGTAATGCAAAAACCCATTAGCGTTTGTGTGTATAGACGTACCAAAAGTCTAGAGAGGTGCAATGCGGCAATAGCGACATGAGCTTTGCATGACTCGAACTTACGTCGCTCGCAGTACCAACTCGCGTTTTGGCGACGGTAGACACAGCCTCCGAACTGGCATTGATAAGACGACATGATCTTGGCCAGATTATTGACCCAAAGGCTAGAGGTAGCAGTGATGTCTTGGAACTAGATGAAGGCGGAGATTTGGTCAAATTGCTTCTGGAAATGGAGAAGGCTGGACACGGCAAGATGGGCTGACACATGGCCTTGGATGGAGGGGGGCACGAGAGATACTCGAACCTCGCTACTGCTATATGTACTTTTAAAGGCGTAGCGACAAGAGGCGCACCCTCTAAAGTGTTGTGCGCCAATCTTTGCTTGTTCTCGCCTCGTTCTCGCCAGTATCTGCAGCTTCATGGCCAATGATGCATGGAGCCTCGCCATTTGTGACTCTGACGCGGCTGAGCAGTCACATTTACTACCCAAAACTGCACTTTAGGCTGACTATCAGGTGCTTGTCCGTATCCACAGCTCTTCCAGCAGTAGATTCCCGTCGTTTCTTCACTCCCAAGGCCACGTACGGCATTTGACGCGAGCACGAGATATCTCAAGCTATTGGGAGGCCAGAGCTATATCATACAGAGGTATTACATTCTCATATCATTTTTCGTAGGATGGACTGACGGAAGACTTAAATTTAGGAGGGGCAAGTGGCCTGATTCGCCAGCCTGCTGATTCACTTCCCCGATACTGCGTTACTGACCCTTCCCAGCCAACACCAAGGTATCCTCTAGTTTCCCCACTCGAAGCTCCCTAACTCAGTCCTGACTCTCAGGTAAGTGTTGCCGCTTCCACGCCAAACCATGCTCTCAGCTGCTTCACACTGCTTTGCGACACCAAAACATCATTGGACGGTGACCCATCGGCGTTGCGCCGAAATGCCAATCGGAGAATTGCGCCAACCTTGCAAGCCGCTTCAGCCAGACCCTTTGTCTTGCCTCGATCTTCCTCCCCTTCGATCCCAGACACAGCCCAAAACTCCTTCCAGAAGGCGTCTTGTAGCAGCAGCTTGCACGCGTAGTCATGCCAGCCGTCGCGAGTCATGAAGCCCGTAGCCAAAAAGAGGATATCCAAATCCATTCCAAAAGGCAGAACCGCCGCCAGAGACCAATCGACGATGCCTGTGATTTCGAAATTGTTCTCGTCGACCAGAATGTTGGTTACCGAAAAGTCGCCATGCGTGAGAACTTGTGGGTAATCTTGGCTAAAGAGTGAGGGAAGAATCTCAATGAGCTCAGACAGCATCGAGTTCAGCAGGGTGGACGACGGGGATTCCTCCGCAAGCCGCGTGAGCCTTTGACGGATTCCTTCTTGCCGTTCTGTCTGGGTTATACGGTCAACCGGCTGCGGACTGGACCAGCATCGTGCAAAGTACCTTGAAACTGTAAGCGAAATGGTCTCTGAAGGGTGCTCGGTTTGTTCGGGGCTTGATTGGCTGGGGGGGGACAGCAGATCCAGTGTCCAGCCTAAGCTCAACCCCTGCTATTTTCTTATGACTACCCTATTATTTTCTGAAGGTAGTATATATAATCTGTATATATATAATAATTATTAGATAATACAGTTAGAATAAAAAGTCCTTTTACTATATTAATATCTATTAGTCTAAGGCTAATTAATCTTACTAATATATAGTATATATAGGGTATATCTATAATTAGAGTAGTAAGTTGTTAAGAGATAGCCTATCTACTTAGTATATATAGGACATATCTACAATTAGAGTAGTAAGTTATTAAGAGATAGCCTATCTACTTAGTATATATAGGATATATCTACAATTAGAGTAGTAAGTTATCAAGAGATAGCCTATCTACTTAGTATATATAGAGCATATCTACAATCAGAGTAGTAAGTTATTAAAAGATAACCTATCTACTTAGTATATATAGGGTATATCTATAATCAGAGTAATAAGTTATTAAGAGATAGCCTATCTACTTAGTATATATAGGATATATCTATAATTAGAGCAGTAAGTTATCAAAAGATAGCCTATCTGCTTAGTATATATAGGGCATATCTATAATCAGAGTAATAAGTTATTAAGAGATAGCCTATCTACTTAGTATATATAGGGTATATCTATAGTCTAAAGAAGTAAGTTATTAAAAGATAAGAAAATAAGTCTATTATATTTATATCTTAATATAGAAAAATAGTATTATATATATATATAGTATATATTATAAGAAGAAAATAGGAGAGAAATCTATATTATAACTATTAATTATATACTTAATAGATATATTTTCTATCTTTTTCCTTATAATAAGCTAATAAGGCTACTTTAGTACTATTTACTCTATTAATAGTACTATAGTAGGTCTTTAAAGATAGATAAATACTAAGGCTTAAGAGATTTAAGTAAGTTGAATTTAGTAGGTATATATTATATACTATATATATACTAACTATATTTTAGGATAATACCCCTATTTCTTAGCCTCTCCTAGACCTTCTAAATATTCTAAAGGTAAGCTAATATAATATCTAAGTATACTATTTATTAATATATTTTAGGAGGTTATTAATACATTAGGCATTTATATTATAAAGTCTAGTATATATATAGTATATATATAGTATATTATAGATATACTTACTCTACTAAGCTACCCTATAGTATCTACTAATAGTATCCTCTACTTACTTCTACTCTTTGAAATAAGTACTATTACATAAGAAAAAGCCCTAGATATTATTAAAAGTTAGCTTTCTATTATCTAATTTACAATAAGATAGTAGACTAAGCTTAATAATACAATTCTAATAATTATATAAGTTTAATAGATATCTATTATATAAAGAGTAAATACTAAATATATACTAGTTTGCATTTAGTTGGAATAGAGAAAGAGGGGAGGTTTTAGTACTAAAGTTTCTATTACTCTAGAATTTGAAGATATCTATTTATTGAACCTATACTTATAGAAGAGTAAGACTAATAGAATAATAGATTTAATACCTAGCATATTAGTACTATTCACTAAGAATATACTAGAAGGCTAAGAGTAATAGATATTGATAAACAGCTAAAATAATATACTAAGCAGTAAGTATATATTATATATATTCCTACTATATGCAATAATAATCTAATATTATTTCAGGGCTTTCTAAAGCTATTAAAGCTTATAGAATCAGCTAGGTTTACAGTGCTATAAAGTAGCTGCCCTTAGTAAGGAGAGAGGGCTATCTTATTGTAAAGATTAGTAGATAGAATAGATTAAGTTAGAAGAGATAAGTATAAAATTTACTTAGAGTATATAGTAAATATATACTAAGTATATACTAAGTATATATTAACTATATTAGAATATCTTCCTAGGTTACCCTTAGAGCACTAAAACTAGTTATTATACTAAGTTCTATATAGATAAATCATCTATTAAGCTAGAATACCTTTAACATCTAGTAACCTTTAGATATAGTCCTAGTAAAGGTAATAGTTATAAGTATTATTCATTTTAGGATACTATAACTTTAAAGTATAAGGATTATTATAAGTATATACCCTATAGATACTATATATATAATAGGTATATACTAACTACTAAGGATTTTATTATATATAACTAGTAAAGCTAAAGACCTTCTCTTATAACATTAAATTTAATATCCTTATTCCTTTTAACCCTACTTGGTTTCTATTCCTTATACTTACTATACATAGAGCATATACATATATACCTCTACTACCAAAGAATATTCTAAAGGATATTAAAAATAATCTCCTAAAAGCCCTTATAGAGCAAGAGGATATCCTAATAATCATATCCTATACATATACTAAATGTATACTAGGCATATACTAACTATATTTTAGGCTAACTCTACCTTTATCCTATCTTATAATCCTTCCTTAAGAAGTATTAGTAGAAATACCTCTATATAGTATATCCTATACTTAATTGTAAAGATAAAGTATAAGCCCTAATTCATTAAGCTTAGCTTCTATAATATCCAGAAGAAAGTAATCTTTTAGGTATTTATAGATAGCTTATACTATACTTATACTAGGTATATACTTATAATATATAGGGCTTATATAAAAGTATTATTTTAATTAGCTCTATAATCTAGTAGACTAATAGATCTAATAGGTTTAGATTTAGGGCCTAGAGGATTACTTTATTATCCTCTACCTTCAACAGTAAGCAGCTATATTCAAAAGAGCCTAATACCTATAGATTGATCTATTATTCTAACTAATTTATAGAAAGCTAAATATTCTTATATACTCTTCCTTTAATGAAGAAACTAGGTATAAGTATAGTATATTCTGTTTATATACTATATATATACTGATTACTCTTTAGTCTACTAAATATACATTTATATTATTATAATAAAAGATATAGTAGAATATTATTAAGAGGTATATATAAGTCTATTTAATAAATAGAACTAAGCTAATATATATATAGCTATTTCATACTATATTTTCTCACTTAGGGAGACTTATAAATACCCCTATATACTAGTATTATATTAGCTATATATCTTAATCTTCTTTATTATCTATTTAAGCAATTACTTACAATATAGATATAAAGTAAGCAAAAGGGCTAGGGTAGTATCTTTATAATATATATCCTTAGCTCTCTTAGGAAGAGTATCTTAAGTATTTACTTATCTTCTATAAAGTTTATATTAAGTGTAACTAGTACAAAAGCTAACTAAATACTCTAGATAAAAAGTTTATTTTACCTCTATTAGATACTCCTATATAAGAGGCATATAAAGAGTATATTATTAGCTTATATATAGTATATCTAAACTAAGCAATATAGTTTTAATCTAAACTTATACCTTAGGTTATAGCTAGGCTAATTACTAGTATATCTAAGGTTAATAGTAAATAGTAGACTTATACTTAGAAGAATATAAATATAGAAGAAAGTAGCTATTAGGAAGACTATATATCTATAGAGATAAGAGTTATACTTTTAGTAGTAATTCTTAGGTATATTTCTTTCCCATATATACTATATATATACTAACTACCTACTAAGCTTAAGTAATATATCAAGGAGAAGTTCTAAAAGCTTACTATAACCTAGGAATATAGTATTAAATTATATTAGAGAGATATAAGCTATAAGTAGTAACTCCAGAAGGCTATAAATAGAAAAGACCATACTAACTAGGCTTAAGTAGAGCAAAGGGCATAAAACCCTAGTCTTCCCTAGAACCTAATTAACCCTTATAACTCCCTAATTCGACTTAAGTATATACCTAGTATATACTTAGTATCTCTTAGGTCTAAGTTATAACTCCTAGACTCTATTCTAGAGTATATACTAAATATATACTAGATATATACAAATATTAGACCTTAACCTTTATACTCTTCCTAGTAATATTTACTTAGTATATACCTAGTATTACCTATAGGTATTAAGCCTATAGAATCCCTAGAGAAAGACTTATATATATATACTCCTAGTAGATACTAAGATTCTCCCTAGTATATATATAGTATATATTGTATATTTAATACTTTAACTAAGGTTACTACTTTCCTAGAGAGCTACTTATCCTATAAGTATATACTAAGTATATACCTAGTATTTATACATTAGAGTAAGATATTATATAAAGATAAAAACCTCTACTAATATACTAATAGATCTTATCTTACTAATCCTAATCTCTCTCCTAAGGAGATAGGATATAGGGGTTAATTCTAAATAGTACTAATTAGACCTATATAGTCCTATACATACTAAGTATATACTAGAAGATAATAATATAATATTTATCTCTTTACAGCTATTACTAACAGTAGTAATTAAGCAATTACAGTAAGATAATATTAAGATAGAGCTACCTTCCCTAAAGCAAGCTAAACTTATAGTAAGCATATATACTAAGTCTTTATTTTAATAAATACTAATATTACATAAGCCTAATATATACCTAGTAAATATTAAGTAAGAGCTAGCTCAAGAATTACTCCCTAAACATAGGAGGAAATAGAGCATAGGAAGCTCTAGTAATAATATATCTACCTAGTGTATATATATCCTTATGTAACAGTATAATACTCTCTATAGGCAAAGAGAGAAACTTTAAGTTCAATAAGAGATTATTAATCTTTAATAAGAAATAGATTAACTACAAAAAGTAAGTTAATTATCTCTATTATTAAAGTTATATTAATAAGAGATAGGAAATTAATAAAAGGATATTTAAGGACTATATAGATCTATCAGAGATATAATAGGTATATACTATATATATAGTCTATATATAATACCTTAGATATATCCTAATCTAAATCCCTTATCTTCCTTTTACATATACTCTTCCAAATAGGAAGAATCTAAACTTAAATTAGATAGTATACTAAGATAATATATTTAGTAAACTTACTTAAAGATAAGGGATTTATTTTATTAGTTTCTTAGGATATACCTAATATCTAGTATCTATTATAAATATACTAGGTATATCCAAGTTAGGTTTATCTTCTAAGAGAGTAACTATAGTCTCTATTTCCTCTTAGGGTAATAGAGTAGAAGCTATAGGAAGTATTAGGGGAGAGTATATAGTAGGTCAATAAAAGTACTAGCTGTATTTTTCTCGAAATGAAGAATCTACTGTACTAACATATAGTAAGTATCTCTAGAGTATATACTTAGTAGATATAACTTATATAAGAGCTTCTAACTTATCTATAAAACACTAAATAAGAGAGATATCTAGCCTAAGACTAAAGGATATAAGTAATAAAGTAAGAATAGATAAGAGAGAATTACCCTAGGTTATAAAGATATTAAGTATTTCACTATCCTTAAGAAAGTACCTATTTTCTAATAATACTATATAGTTAGTATATACTAAGAGTATACTATATATATATCTACTTACTTTTCTCTATTACTTTATTCTTAGGGTTAAATATTTACTTAATTTAGAAGAATAATATAATCAGTATAATTATAGTATATATAGTAGTAAAACTAAAAGAATATTAATTAATAGAATAACCTAAGGACTAAGACTTATACTTATATTATCTATAAAGTATTTCCTATATATTTTAAGAGATATATTAATAGTAAAATCATACCTATAGATATTCAGTATATAGGTAGTATATATTATAGATATACTATATATATACTAAGTATATACACTTAAGTATTTAAGTATAAAAGTTAGGGTAAAGGAGTTATCCCTTAGGGAATTAGGCCTTTTATATCTTAGTATTATTATAGGGAAGAGATAGTTTAAAACTTACTATAATAAAACCTAGATTATAATAGATTTACTACTTACTTTATAGTAAGATTATAAAATTCAAGTGCTATAAGTATAAAATAGAAGATAAAGAAAGAAAAGAGAATAAAGAAGATTAAAAAGAGAGATATTATTATATAAAGGCTAATCTTACTTAATATATATACTAGCTATAAGTATATCTACTTATCTAAAATTAGTTTATATGAATATATATAGTATCTCCTAAGTATATATTAAATATATATTATACATTTTATAATTACTTAGGATAAACTACTATATAGATATTCTAATTTTTTTTTTAGTCTATAGCCTACTACTTTTTCTATATATACTTAACTTATACTCTTTTATAAGGAATAAAAACAAAGGTATATCCTAGGTATATACCCTATATATACTAATGAAATACCTTAGGTAAGGCAATTAAGCCTTACTAGCTATATTATTAGATTACATCTAGATATAAGAGCCTAGATATATTAGCTTAGTATATACCTAATATATATTAGGGACTTACTATAATAATAGGTAAGGGTTTCTAAGGTACTACTACTACCTTAGCTATAATAGCTATAGGTATTACTATAGCTACCTGTAAAAAGGTCAGTATATAATAAATATATACTAAGTAGATATATAATATATACTTGCTTAAGGACTTAGAGGTAAGGGTATTATTAATTACAAAGGCCTATATAAGTTAGTATTATATCACATATATTAGGTATATATTAGGTATAAGCTAAATATATATACTACTATTTAGACTTATATTATACTTCTTAGAGCTAGGGGTCTTAGGAGTTTTAGCCTAGGGCTAATATTATTAGTATATTATTAGCATATACTCAGTGTATATCTACTTATATAATAATAAAACTATAAGCTATATATAGCCTAGAAGGTAGTATTATTAGTTCTATAGTAATATTAGTAATATATATTATTTATATATACAAAGTATATATCCTACTAATAATAACTTATACCTTCTCCTTAAAGGTAGTTATAAACTTCTCTAGTAGACTATTAGCTAGACTAGTACTAAAGTATAGAGTTAGTATATACTAAACATATATAAAGTAAATATCTTACTATAGTTCTATTATATAGATAGTATCTTACTACTTACTATAGAGGATACATCTAAGGATAGTACTATAGTTAGTTAATATATATATAGTATCTACCTAGTAGATAAGACTTATATATATCTAGTATTATACTTAGTATTATTAATATTATAGTAGCTTATTAGGGGAACTAGAAGGAATATAGTTAGTATATATAGAATATATATCTCATATAGATAATATACTATTAATATAGTACTCAGTCTAAAGATAGTATTATAGCTATAAATATTAGTACAGATAGTAGGTATATACTAATAATATACTTACCTATCTAGTACTTCTATTAAGGCTAAATAACTTACTATAAAGAGTACCTAAGGTATACTAAGTATTACATCTAGAGAATATTAGCTTAGTATATACCTAGTATATATTTAGTATTAATATATACTATCCTATTAATCTTAGCTAATTTAACTATATTATTCTTATTATCTAAAAGTATAAGGTTAGTATATACTTTATATATATAAAGTAAGTATTATATAGTTAAGGTCATTAGAGTTAGGGATATTATTATTATAGTAGGTTCTAAATTCACCTATAAAAGTCAGTATAAGTATAAGATTAGTATATAAGCTATATATACTTACTATAATACTAGCTAAACTTAGAGTAAATAGGGGTAGTTAATATAAGTAAAATCTCTTAGTTAGAAATAAAGGCTAGGTATATTATTAGTATATATAGAACGTATAAGTAGTATATGTTTACTATTTATAGACTCTATAGCTAGTCGAGGGGAGAGGGGCTTAATTAGTATAACAAGAGAAAAACTATATATATATAGAGAAGAAAAAACAAAAGGTAGGAATATATACAGTAGAATGTCAGCATATACATAGAAGGTATACGTAATATTCTACTTTATGTAATCCAGGCTATAGCACTGTACAAGGCAACGCGCTCACAGGTGCAGGGCATTTTTTCTGCCCCGAGGTTTCCCCATCGGGAGGCTGCACACGGGCTCAGCTAACCTTAGACACGGGCTCAGCTATGTGCCCATTGGCTGGTTACCGAGCAAGGTGCGTGACAAAGGTCTCATGTCTGGCTTCTTGGGCAGCATCCATTTCGACCTGAAAATCCAGGACTTCAATGTAGGATGAGCCTCTCAAATATGGCATGGAGTAAATGCACAGCGGTGGGTTGGCTCCCTCGAAATTCCCGTGATAGGCCGACTCCGGCACCAGGGCACCGTGAATTTTCTTGGCCAACTTCACCATCTCCTCATCGAGAATAGCCTCCGGTTCTCTGAAGGATACAACGAGGTCTTGGGGTGAGCCACGGCGCCCACTGCAGACGACGGTGTAGCTCATCGAGCCAGGGCTGTCGACAGGGCTGACCGTCGACGCTCCAGAAACGGATTGCGCAATTTTGTCACATTGCACCCGGGACGGCGATTCCCGGCCGTCAAAGAAGCGGCTGGTGACCTGTTCGGCCCATGAAGTGTGAGCCATTGGCAAAGGCAAAGTGTAGTTTCCCTTGGATCGTGCCAACAGCGGAGATCGAAGCGTGAAAAGACGATGTGGGTTGTGGTGGAAAGTTGTAGTCTTAGGGAGCGGGGTATTCACGATTACCTTCAGCCGTCGGTGTTGTGCTGCGGACTACCAACATCTTCAACAACCAACATGCATTGAATCAGGCAGCAACCCCTCGCTTATGCAAGAGCTGATAGTCATCACCAACAAATTCCACAACGAATACACATCCAACTAGGCAGCAGCTTCCCCCTGCAAGAACTCGAAGTCAACAGTGGCCGTCTGCGGTTGCCCATTGGAGGCGCAGAGGCGAAAGCAGGGCAAACGCCATCTTGATCTTGATCATCAAGGTTACTAGTTTCAAATACCGAAATTCGATGCAGTAATCAGTCTAGGGATAGGTGCCAACAGCTGGCAGTTTATCCTAGATGGACCAAGAAGCTGGACGACCCGAGTGAGTATAAAACAGTGCGATGTCCTCTCGAAGGGCAAGTCAACTCGCAACTCCTGTGTCAACATCAACTCTCACAATTAGTGCACAAACATCCCCATTCAGTCAAGCTACCTCTTTCATCTCATCAATTCATCAAGATGGCCACTGCCCAGATTCTCGTTGCCGTGGACATCCCCGGTATCCACCACTCGCCCACCGCCGAGGACTTTGCAGACTCCCGGAATGTGTATGTTTCATTGTTCTTCAGATCCCCCCTGTGGTCTTTGTACTAGCACTAACTCAATTTCTAGCTCCAATGATCTTCCCCAGCCTGAGGATCAGCCAGAGATATCCGACACCACGCTCAAGAATTTGGGCGAGCTTTTTGTTCGCCACGACGTCCATGAGATCTTTGGCATCCATCTCCTGCATGCCCATTTTCATGTCCCTGAGGGAAACGTCCTATATGGGATCCAAGCCCAGGTTTCGGGGAATTCCGAGAGCTTGCTGAGTTCCTGCACTTTAACAACCTCGCAGGCCTGGTTGCTCTGCAGCTCCTGGATGGCCCCAGGGACAGGACCAACACCGAGCTATTGGTCGGGCCCCAGAGTACTCTGATGATGGACACCAAGGATGTTTTTGGGCTTGATCCCGCACAAATCACTACGGGCTGGTTTTTCCAGGTGGGAGAGGATGGGATTATTTCTTGCAAGGGCGGCGATGTTTATGCCCCCAAGAAGAACACCCACGGGGTCTTCCAAGATTCGAAGCCTCTCCCGACACTGGAAGCATTGAAGGAAGCTCTTTTCCATGAAGGAATCATCGCTTAATGTTCGTAGACGCTTACCCCTTTGCATGACTTGAACAGCCTGGGTTGGATCCCGGTAGTGATGGCGAAGACAGGGTGATGTATGTCTTGCTTCTTATATACTATACGCAGTACTATGGGGAGGATTCTAGTCACTCATTAATTGAATTAAATCATTCCCTTCTGACCTCTCTCCATTGGGTAATGAGGTAGTCAATGGTAGAAGTGAGAGTGAGTAGTTTAAACCTAGAGTTTATCCAGACATACCCATTTCACTTTTAGCTGGACGAAGGTGCCATAATCTAGGCCATGAACCTAGTATAGTGAGGCTGCTACTGAAAACCATGATTAAACGGCGGGTAAAGTAATCTGCGCTTTGATCTTCAATTCTCGTTCTATCATTGTGTAAACTCATGTTTGTCAGCTTGAAGAACTCGACACTCGCTGTCCGTCTAGAAATTCCAAGGCCAAAGATGCCAGGTGCCAGCTTCAAAATAACACACAACATAGCTACTTAGTCTTTGAACGTTGGGTTGTCTAGCCATGAACGAATCTTGGTGAGAGCAAAAGTATCATGCCGCGTCTCCGACGTCGTATAGTCCTTCATCTCACAATCAATCCAGTCTTTAGTGCCACGGCTGGTTGACAACTTCTCCCCAATCCTACGAGCCGAGCCAAAGTCGATCAGAACAGGCTTCCCATCCTCCGTCACGAGAATATTTGTAGGGTTGAGGTCGTTATGCGCCCAGCCAAGTGAGTGGAAGTGGTGGATCGCTGACTCTAGTGATTTCATGAAGAGTTCCTTATCCTGGATAGTATGGCCGTTCTTCAGATGGCCATTCAAATCATCGCGGTATCGGTCGAGCACGAGCCCGGTGATATGGCCCCGTCGCACAAGGCAGCCGTGGTACCCAATAATGTTTGGGTGAGGCTGGCTCCGAAGTACTTCCATTGCTTCTGCTTCTTCTAGCAAACTCTTAGCGAGAAGATGCACGACTTTGTGCTCTAAGAACACATCGTAAAGCGCTAGCCTAGGCCGCTTGACGAAAACGCCGAGTGGGAGCTCGTCAGGAGCCTTAGTGAGAGTGACGTCCTGGGGCCACCGTGGGAAGATTTCCTCATCAGGAATCTGAGCAAGAGATTTGGTGACATCCTGAAGCGAGATTTCCGCCTTCGGCCTGTTCAACTGGCCGTAGTATATCATGTCGTCTTCCACCATTGCGAACATGGTGTATCGGAAATCGCCAGTGTCCTCATCGACTTCTTCGGACACCCAGAGCAATTCCTCCCATCTGGTAACTTGTGGCGCCATCGCTGAGCTCGTTTCAAGTAGATTTTGGAACGAGTTGGGGGGAAGTGCGGTTTTGGGTGAGTTGTATGTGTATGTGAAGAGCGCGGGTCAACGTACTCCAAAAGCAACAGGATTCAGGGTACTACAATGTGCGGATTATGGCTTACGTAAACAGATACGCCTGCTGGAGGCGAATGATGCACTTACCTCTATCTTGGTCGCACACAACTTGGAGATAGACTGGCGTATGCCCCTTTGTTCTTATTGTCATTCACTCTCATGAACGTTTACCGTTATCCTATTTAAAGACCTCCAATACCAACATTTTACTATTTCAAAATACACACGCTCCAGACTAATCCCATTCACACTCTTAGGAGGCTGGTTGCATTATTCTCGCTTCACGCTTAACGTAGCGACGACTTGGCCCGACGCGTTTTCCTCCGTAGAGGTAGGGCCAGATGAGTTCTACTCGAGAATTTATGACAGGGCCAAAGAAGCCATTGCCTCGTTGCGGACAAGGCTTAGAACGAAATCTAGAAACTTGCGCGAGTCTAGGTTCGCCCCAGCCCTCAACTATGGCTTGGCTTACTGGCGGTTGACGGTAGTCCACTTTTTGGTTCCGGGGTGGTACACATCGACAACTGCACCCTTGATTTCAGTTATTGGGAAACCTGTTGGTCGTCTAGCCCCAGAATCCTCCGTTGCCGTCGACATGATAGCCTGAGCTGCAAGTGTTGCCAAGTCCTTATCTGCGGGCAACCTCGGCGGTGTGACCCTGTGCTGGGGCTGCGAGACGCCCCCTTCAGGTGGTGGTTGACTCGACTGACTGGCATGTTCAAGTGCTCCTGCTCGTTGTCCTTCCACGCCTGTCGTGGGTTGCCTTGACGAGGAATCACTTGAAGTAGCCTGCGGCTTAAACCCCGCTTGTCCTGTCTCTGACGACTCGACGGCAACGAACCGAGCCTCGCTTCGCCACTCGGGGGCCGAGGGGAGAGTGGGCTGAGGACGATTATCCGGCACCTTTCCGACAAGAACCCGAGCTTTGGTGCCAGAGATGATTCCTGCACTCCGGTTGTTGTCCTTTCGCCGGGTGGGGCTTTTGCCTTGGCCTGAATCGTTGCCGCTGTTCCTCATTCCGCCATGGGAACTCGGCTTTGTTTGCCCCTGGCGGTCGTCGCCTTGGCCGTCTTTGTTGGATCTGTTCTCGCCATCCTTACCTTGTTCGCCAGTTGTAGCGTTCTCACCATTGTTGTCGCTGGTACGCTTACCGCGAGCAGGCCCCTCCTCGGCGTCCTCTTGCTTCACATCATTGGCAGTGTCCGGATCATCACCATCATCATTTTCATCATCTGAAATGACGATGTATTGCCGTGAAGAAGCACGCGGGTTGCATGAGAGGCGGGAATCCTTGGTCCGGAGATATTCGGCCACATCATTTCGGTGGACAATGTTGGTGTCATTGGGGTCAAAGGGTTTGAAACTCGAGATAGGAACCCAGTTTACGTCGCCCTGCCCGGGAAAGCGCCTGCCGTCAAAGTACATGACAGGGTACTGTCTCTGATTGACCAACGGGCCGCCATCTTCATAGCCGGTAGCCCAACCCACTGGGTGTGGGTGAATATTCTTGTTGAAGACATAGCATGGAGGAGTGAGACGCAACAGGGACGCCTTCCAATCAAAATGGTCAAAGCTTACCCATGGAAGGACGAGAACTGGGTAGAGGAACCTGAGTCTTGGGAAGGGAACAGCGTAGATCTCGCCTACGACAGGAATGAGAGTGTATTCGGGGATGGAAGTGCCGGAGCTCTCTCTTCGCGTAATTCCAAGCTGTTTGCTGAAGGCGGCCCTTGCCACTTCGTTGTTCTTCTCGGCCAAAGCCGCGTTGCAATTGAGGACACGCGTGCCGAGTGTTTCCACTGTGAGAGAGTGCTCTTTTGTCAGCCGTCTCGGCCCGTGGCTGCCGCTAGAGAGGTGCCTAGCAGCAGCGCGGATAGGGCTCTTCATAAAGTGTTTGTGGTGCTCCTTGCACTCTAGGATGTACCATGCCCCAGCACCGGTGGGGAACTGTGCGATGAGGTACTTCACTTGGGCGTTCCCGCCCTGAAAGACCTGATCAAAATCGATGACTCTTTCTTTCGTCGAGGCAGTTGGCATGTCATTGTACCGTGGGCGTTTTTGGGTTTGTTGATCAGTTGTTGTCTCTGAAAGCCTTTTACTCGACGTGCGGAGATTGACCGCAGGCGAGTCTGATACCATTCGATTGTTGCTCGAGCTCCTAGCTGGTGGTGTGTCGTTGTGATTGCCTTCGTGTTGGCTGGGAGGGTTGGCTCCCTGGGTTTCCCTGACTGGAACCTGCGAGCCGGTGGTCAAGATGGGCTCGCGTGCCTCTTTGGCCTGCTGTGGTGGTGTCTTGTTCTGTGTGATGTTCGTCCCTATAACCGAATTCGACCGGCTCGGGTCCGTCTCTGGAACTGGATTCGGTTTTGGAACTGGATTCGTTTCTGGAACTGGATTCGCGTCTGACGCTGGATTCGACTGTGAAGATTGATCCGTCTGTGGTTCAAAACTCTTCTCTGGAGCTGCACTCTTCTCTGGAGCTGCACTTCTCCTTGCAGCTACATTCGCCCCTGAGGGAAGATTTGTCCCCGAGGTTGGATTCGTCTCTGTAGCCGAGTTCATTTGTGGCGCTGGATTAACCTGTGGAGCAGGATCCTCTTCTGCGGCTGAATTCGCCTTTGAACACGGCTTCACCTGTGGAGTGGTATTTGTCCCTGGGGCGGGACTCGTATGTTGGGCTGGAAACGTATCTGGACAGGGAGCCTTGAAAGATGGATTCCCCTCTGGATTCCGGTTCTCGTGCGGAATGGGAACTTCGGCTTCCCTCGAAGATGGACGATCTTCTGGAGCATTGCCCCTCAATGCAGAATCTTCTGGAGCAGGTCTCGGTCCTGGGCTCGAATTCGCGTTCGTGGGTATATTTGACTTAAGGATCATGTGTGCGATTGGCCTTAGATCCGCCTCCAGATCGCAATGCTGATGTGGCGCTGTGTTGGGTTCCCTTCCAGCCATATCCATCTCGGCAGTTGACTCCTGGGGAACCACAGCCTGCCGCAATCTGTCTTGAACCCAAGGGTCAAACCAAGTGTCCCCAAAGGCGCCAATAATGCCATGGGCAAATGTTCTGTGGGCTGCGTCCAGTCGCTCCCGGTAGTCTTGCTCCATGGCTGCCACCGACTGCGAATACTGGATCTCGTGCTCCTTCATCTCGCCGGCAATCTTAACAAGCGCGTCGGCGCCTCTTCGGTAGCCGTCGGAGCTGATGGAGCGCTGTGAGACCTGTTGGAGCTGGTGGTCGAAGCAGCTTCGAATGGCCTGGTAGTTTTGCTGGTACACATCCTGGGGGGACCTGATCTGGTTCACCTCGGCGGTCCATCGGCCGACGCAGTCCCATAGAGCAGCCACCTTGGCAGTGGCTGCGGTGAGGGCTTGGCTCATGGCGAGGACGTTTGCGAACAGTGCGTTCGTTGGTGGCGTCGAAGCTGTAGGGGGGGGGGGGAAGGAAAAGGAAAAGGAAAAGGAAAAGGAAAAGGAAAAGGAAAAGGAAAAAAGGAGGGGAAGAGAATGGAGGGGGACGTTGGTGTTGGTGTTATTGTTTTGTCGGTGCTGGTGCTAACCTGGTTGGTAGGTTGTGCTGCTCGTTGCTTTTGTCAAATCCAGCCTGTTGCATGTTGGTTGTACTACCAACCTTTAGCTGGGCAGTAACCAATGACAGCCCCAGGTTGGTCGTTGGGTAAAACGATCTATCAGGTGTGGCTTGCTGGGAGGTACTTGTACCTTGCCTCGCTCTTATCTTTTGTCTGTATTCTCAGGTTAATAATGCTGTGGTCGCCGCCGTCCATACGTAGGCTTAAACATGTAGTAGGCTCATCGAGGTCCAATTAGGGTGGGTGCACTGTTCCAAAACATCCTCTGCGTGCCTCCATTTTTACCCGCTACAGCGCCAGCCTGCTAGCCGTACGCCGGGCTCTATGGCTGTTGCATCCTCCCGGAAGCTAGGCTCGTGGCCAATCTTAATCGCGAGACATTGTGGCGTAATAAACGAAAAAAAGTACGTGCTTGAGATAACATTCGGCCCAGCAGTAAGCCCGAAAATGACCTTGAGAAACGTCGCTCCCTGCATAGTGCAGGGATGTACGTTGATTGATGCATTAGAAAAAGGGGCCCGAGCGGGGGCGGATCCTTGTACAGCCTGCCCCGGTAGTATAATTATTCTTTATTGAATTTCCTCAGCCATCTATCTACTTGAAGCCTGAGCTTCATTACTGAGACGACGGGAAAAGGACACTGTCATCGTTTGCAGCAAACAGGCCGGGGATAGCAATCGACGGGCAGCAGTTTGTCCCAGGCTTCGTCAGCCCAGAAAGATGAAGGACCCCTGTAAAAAATTTTTTATCATCCTGTTCTCTTGGATGTTAATTTGATCCGCAAATTCCCTGCTAACTGGTCAATTACCTCTTTTATCTCATCAATCCGCCGATTTGGTCACTGCACAAACTTTCGCAACCGCAGGCATACCCAAAATTATTTACGTACATCGTCTCTGGGGTAGCAATATCGCACAGGAATATTACTCTTGCTTTGGCTTCCAGCTGGTTGGCTCAGATGTCGGCCCACTCTATTTGCGGCTGAGGCAGGCATCCATCGCTGCCTGGTATTGCTGCCTGGTGACGCTCTCAGCACAGCCCAGGATGACACCGCAATTCTTGACAGATGCTACGCCTCCTCGAAGAGTATATAATCTACGTTCGCCCTCTGTGTAATTTTCTGTTTTCTTCTTCTTCTACATCCACCTTCTTGCTTCCGAGTTCTCCAGCTCAATAACTGGGGAACTCATTATGGAAGCTTGAACAGTGTCTCCCGGGCCAAAGGGGGGCTTAATTTTTGATTCCAAACACATTTTCATTGTGATGCTTTGCTATACGCTGGGCCATGAAGAAGATGATTATTGACGTGGTGCAAAATGCCCACTTGTTGGCGTCTGTAGAAATGCGCGGGCAGAATGATACCGTCAGGTGCCCGCTGTCCAAGACTTTTGATACCATCGAGATCTGGTCAACATTCGCCATTACCCTCTATTATTATTGTAACAGCAGCGTCTGAGACGCGAAAAATTGCATCGAGTTGAGATTCTTCAACTTGATGTTGTTGATCGTCATGACAACAAAAACGATACTGAAGCCCATAGCCGCTGTGTCAGCAATCAATATGTTCTTCTTTACTATTGTGCAGGCGTGAACGATGGTATCGCGGGTCACTGAGCCGACAAGGTAACTCAGTTGGATACCTATAGACTTGTAGATGTCATCCCATTTTGACTTCGTAGAGTCTGGCAGGCATTGCTGCAATTTTCCAGGTAGAGTGTTGGTCCAGATGGCACCGGAAATTCTGTTGCCCACGGCGCCGCCCATACACGGCAAGGATCACGACTAGGACGCCGTCAAGGGCAATCATGGTAATTGAAGAAAAATACCGCCATTGCTCAGGCTGTAAGGTGGCGAGAGTTAGCGGTAGTAGAAGCAGAGTGAAGCCTGAGATAAGCAGAAAGATGCCGACCTGTGTAAGAGAGACCGTCAGCTGATGTGCTCTACTGATACCCTCAGCAAAACTCATTGTCGAACTCCACCAAGTAGTACTTGAAGAAATGTAGAAGCATTGGGTTTATGAAACGCTTAAATTGTGGAAGAAACCCGGAATTTTCTGAACTCGCTGTAGTAGCAACCGCGGCCTAGAGCCGATCGCGACCCAGTAGAATCTTGGCAGCAGACATAGTGGTTCTGCGCACCAGGCATAGATTATAATTAACGATTTTTTGGTCCAGGTCCCGCGCACGCCGCTTCACTAGAACATCTAAAACCCGGTCCCTAATATGGGAGCTTATCGATCACCAACGGAAGTCCTGACTGCAATATAATAGCAACCTAACTCATGACGGACCAGCTTTGTTTTCTGTGGAAACTGTTGTTCCTCTTAAGAGGTTATCTTTAGTTGATCCTTTGCATTACTTCATTGACTCCAACTGACACCATACTGTAATCCAAACCCGCTTCGTAACTCGTAAGCATTACAAGAAAATCGCCAGTAATCGAGGCCCACTTCGAGTTCGTCTAGCCGAGAGGGTGAATAGAAGATTACACAGCAAGTCATCCTGAACATCTCCGTCGTCTATTTTAAACAGCGACCCAGAGCGCCTGAAAAAGGGACGGATGTGGAGTTTTCCATGGGGGTTGAGGCTGTAGTAGTAGTACAATTGACTGCTTAACCTGGACTGTGGTCGGAAGATGACGCTTCTCCTGTTGTTTAGAGGAAGTCATTAATCATGAATTTCACAGAGTGACAGAGTATCTGAAGACCCTGCGTATGGTGGTGGCTCTACTATTTATAGCTATACTTGAATAACCCAAACGTGAAGATGGGTGAACGTTCTGATGAAAGTTGTCATTTGTAGTATATGCTGTGACTGGGAGTATTCGCGTTGGTTCTTGAACGACCTACCCCCTTCGTTGCTGCATCATAGCACCAGCCCGTAGCTCGTCATACACATTGAGCTGCGATATACGTAGGATAAATTGGCAAACTACATGCAACATGGCATTGGATTTCCTGTGCAGTTGCTCCTTTTCCAGTCCGTAGTCACTGCAGGGTCGACGTACCCAGTACTCAGTCTTTCATGAGCAATCATTCGGGTCCTAGCCAATGACGCTCTCGAAAAGTAGTATGATGACGCTACTGAAACACGCTGAATTAAGCCAAATTATTCACATGAGGCTTGCGCCAAACTCAGAGAGGAGCCGCCGTTACCTTTGCGGAGGTTTGAGACAGTGACATGAAATAATGGCGGGTGTTTGAATAAAGAAGCACGCCTAGGCACCACCTCAGCCTGCGGAGCCAATGTCGCTGGTCAGTCCTGATATGGGCGAACAGGTACTTGAAACCGATAAAAAACACCAGGAAAGAAATTATATATGGGCTTGCAAACACCCACAGGTTCTCATTTTAGGTCTACTACCCCGAGACACCGTGTCGCTGTAGTGTAAGATATAGCACCAGTCTGTCCAGGTAGATGTGGTACGAGTCATGCACTGCTTTGTCTATTAGAGAGTGTTAGCAGAACTTTCGAACGCGTACCTAGTTCCCGTAGCGGAGTGGTTACCGCGTGACTCTTATAATTCAATGATCTGTTGATTTATGGTGTAATGTCAAGGTCCGGGGTTCGAAACCCCGCGGGAACATGCGTTCCTTTGCCAGAACGTTTTTTTTTGCCCATCTAAAGGATGGCCGCTAGTTGTTTGTCTGCCTGGGTGGCACTTCGGTTCGCCCTGTGATGTTGCTCTGGTGGCTGTTTCTTTTCTTCAGGCTGCTTGCTGTTTGTTAAGGATTAGAACTCTACTAGTTTCACACATCAAATCTTGGGGGCAGGCAAAGTCAATCAGGCAACACTCACATCATCCGTGACACTCAGTGCCTTCAAATGCAACTTGCTACAATTTTCTAATTATAAAACCTTATCTACTGACCAACATCATCGGAATGTTTTCTTTTCTTCTTAAATCCCTTCATCCATGCATGTACCCCATAAAAGCATCCAGTCCCAAAACACCTTTCAATAAACGACCCTATTTCATCAATATACCTAGCCAACCCACTTGCGCGCATTCAGGAACAGCTGGAACCAGGGTCCAAAGTGACCCCACTCGGAAAGCTGGTCTTCGGGCTTCCACGATCCCACATCCGCCATAATAGTTCGTTCCGGGTGGGGCATCATGGCTACGACGCGGCCGTCCTTACTCTTCACACCGGCGATACCCTGAGGGCTGCCGTTGGGGTTAGCGGGATACCTCTCTGTAACATGCCCGTAGTTGTCGACGTAGCGGAGAGGAATAAGTCCGTCGTGGTTGACGGACTCCAGGTCACTGTCGGAGGAGAACTCAGCTCGACCTTCTCCGTGGGATACAACGATAGGAAGCGAGGAACCACTCATGCCAGAGAAGAAGACTGAGTTGTCCGACTTGTCGTGGACAGTCACCATAGTAAATCTGCCCTCAAACTGCGAGCTCGCATTTTCAACTTTATCGCAAAGTCAGTATTTGGTTATCGGTGATACAAAACCCCAGTAGAGACATACCAAAAGTGGGCCAGTGCTCGGCCCCAGGAATCAACTCCTTGACTATAACACTTGTAGTTAGCAACTGGTCTTTTAACGAGCCTGAGGATTGTCTTACGTCTAGTAAGCATCTGGCAACCGTTGCAGACACCAAACGAGAACGTGTCCGGTCGCTTGAAGAAGGCCTCAAAGGTTCTTCGTGCTCCATCGTGCAAGAGGATGGACTGAGCCCATCCATTACCGGCACCAAGAACATCACTGCAGACAACAGTCAGTACTTGCTAGTTACATCATATGGACCGTCTAGGTGATGTCTTACCCGTATGAGAAACCGCCGCAAGCAGCCAAACCACGGAACCCATCCAGGGAGAATCCGTCCAAGATGTCGGACATGTGCACATCAACAGCATCAAAACCTGCAGCTCGGAAAGCAAAGGCCATTTCGGCATGGCCGTTGACGCCCTGTTCTCTCAGGATGGCAACTATTTTTGCCTGCGTCAGCAAATATCGTTCGACTTAATTACCAGAAAACGCTTACCTCTTGGCTTGAATACCAGACTCTTCAGGTTGGTGAGAGCTGGTAGGCTGACATCTGCTGGGTCAAACTTCAAGCTGAAGCGAAGACCAGGGTCCTTGAGGTCGCTAATGGAATCGAATTCGGATTGGGCGCAAGCTGGATCGTCACGGAGCTTCTGCATTTCGTAAGATGTGCTTGACCACCATTGTTGCATCTGGACTCGGTCGAGATCGACAACCGTCTTGGTCTTATACTTGACAAGAAGAGACTGCTTGGACGTGGGCCTGACGTAGCCGATCGTCCTAATCAAGCCATGAGGAGGACCACACGTGGCAAAGCATCGCTTAAATCTAGTCTCATCACCTCGGCGAATCTGGAACACGGCACCAAGCTCTTCGTTGAACAGAGTGTCAAGAACCTTGTCGTCGGACGGGGCAACGTTATCGAGGGAGATTTCAGCACCGCATCGACCGGCAAACATCATCTCGGCGACGGTGGTAAGCAAACCTCCATCCGAACGATCGTGGTAGGCAAGGACCACGTCCTCCTTTGAATTCTGTGGTCAGCAGTGGGTATTCCATAAATGTGAAGAAACATACCTGATGCAATTGCCACAGGGCGTCGAAGAAGTCACGAATCAACTCAGCATCCCGAACGTCAGGAACCTCGTTTCCGATCTGGCCGAGACATTGAGCCAAGGCGGAGCCACCCATAGCACTGAAACCTTGGGCAAGATCGACGAAGACAAGGAGACTGTCGCCAACCTCTTCAACTCGTCGGAGCTGAGGGGTCCAGGTGCTTCGCACATCTTCGACCAGACTGAAAGCGGAGATGACAAGAGAGACAGGAGCAGTAACAGTCTTGGACTCCGAAGTCTCCTTGTCTTTCCAAGAGGCCTTCATGGAGAGCGAATCCTTGCCGACGGGGATGGAGACGCCCAACTGAGGGCAAAGCTCCAAACCGATGGCCTCGACCGCTTCGTACAGAGCCGCTCCCTCTCCGGGGTGGCCAACAGCCGCCATCCAGTTAGCAGAGAGCTTGACACGCTTCAAGTCTCCGTTGACGGGTCCGGGCTTAATATCAGCAGCACCGAGGTTCATCAAACTCTCAGCGACAGCCATTCGAGCAGAGGCAGCAGCGGACACCAGAGCAAGAGTCGGCTTTTCTCCCCTACAAAGCAGTCAGTCCTATTTCGTGTGATGAGGGCACTGCAGGCTGCTTACATAGCCATGGCTTCTCCGCGACGGGTCTTCTCGTCGAGGCCGAAGCTGGTTAGGGTGACGGCAACGTCTGCGACGGGAGTCTGCCAAGGACCAACAAGCTGGTCACGAACTGACAGCCCACCGACGGTACGATCGCCAATGGTAATGAGGAAGCTCTTGGAACCAACTGAAGGAAGGTTGAGGACAAGCTCGGTGGCCTTGGTAACCATCTCGCCAAGGTCGGACGCGCCACACTGTTCCGTGAGGCTCTTCACCGCATCAAAAGGACGTAGGTCCTTGCGAACTGTCTGGACATCCTTTGAAATTCTTCGGCCAGGGGGGAAGAGAACCTCCATGGGAAGGTTGATAGGGTCAAGTGGGGGTTGGGTGGTTGGCTCGCGATCGGTTAGGATAAGCTTGGCAGCACCGTCCTCGGCGTGAGAAACAGCAGTTCCAACAACAGAGAACCCGCAGCGCTCTCGTCGGCAGATGCTGGTGAAACGGTTCAGACCATCTCGGTTGACAAGGAGAACTATAGGTACGGAGTTAGTCACGGTCAGGTGAGAGGTTTAATGGTGAAGGGTGTGTACCGTATCGCTCTTGCGCCTCGTTACACCAAATCTATGCAGCAGATCATTAGTCTTGACGCTTCACATATTTCAACCAATGCATACCTGAAGAGGGGACATGGAGTTGTCGGCACTTTCGACTTGTCGAAGCTCAAACTTGCCGCCAAATCCAGCGTCCTTCACAAGCTCTGTGTACTGTTAGCATTATTGCATCTAATTTTAGGATTAGTCAGATAGTACTTGCCTGGAAGTGCGTTGGAGAGTCCTCCAGCGCCCACGTCGTGGATGAAAGCGATAGGGCTCTCGGGGCCTAAGGCAACGCAGGTGTTGATGACCATTTGGGCACGTCGCTCTTGTTCGGGGTTTCCACGCTGAACACTGTCGAAGTCGAGATCCGCGGTAGCTTCAGTGCCGGTATTGGATGAGGCAGCGCCACCTCCTGGTTTAGTGGTTAGTGGTTTCATTGGTTAGGTCACGTTTAGAGTATCACGAACCAAGTCCGATCAGCATAGCAGGGCCTCCGAGAACAATGACCTGCAACGATGGAGGTTAGTTGTTTGTTGACAAGCAAAGAGCTTTGATAGGGAATGAAAATTCGAAGTTAGGTTGCTGATGAACTAACGGATAGAAAAGAAATCTTACGTGAGCTCCATCTTCGACATGGGCGTCTTCCTTGAGGGCATGCTGGGGTCGGACGCTTCCAATACCACCAGCAATCTGCAGTATTAATTAGCAAATGCATCTCCAAACGCCTTCTTGAAGAATTGTTCTCGGAGGGCAAAGGGCAGCGTTAAAAACGAACCATGATCGGCTTATGGTAGCCACGATACTCGGGAGTCTCAGAAGTGGCCTCATTGGTGAGAAGGGTTCGGAAAGTGCCAGTCAAGGCAGGGCGACCAAACTCGTTGTTGAATCGTGCGGATCCAATGGGTGCCTCGAGCATAATATCGAGACTCGAAGCGTAGTGTGCTGGCCGTCCAATATCAACCTCCCAGGGCTGCTTCTTACCAGGGATCAGCAGATCAGAGACCCAGAAGCCGCAAAGACCGGCCTTAGGCGAGGAGCCCCTTCCAACGGCACCCTCATCACGAATTTCACCTCCGCTTCCAGTGGCAGCGCCGGGGAAGGGGGAAATAGCAGTCGGGTGGTTATGCGTCTCAACCTTGATCAGAGGCTGAACAACCTCCTTGGTGAGCTTCCAGCTGCCGGTGGAGTAATCGGGAGCCCAGTAGTTGCCCTCATCGCCATCCATACTACAATGCCGAGGTCAGTAAATCTTCTATATAAGATGATATAGTCAATTGATCCGTGACCTTGTTTCCACACGAGAAGGATTAGAGGCACTTACACGGCTGCGTTATCGGAGTAAGCGCTGATTACGTATTCGGGGTTTTTCTTGTGAGTGTTCTTGATCATGCCAAAAAGACTATTCGGTTTGCTCACACCATCAATCGTCCAGGACGCATTGAAGACGTGATGTCTGCAATGTTCCGAGTTAACTTGAGCAAACATGAATAGCTCAACATCGTTCTGTGTCAAGAGTCAGTCATTAGTTCAAGGATTTTGAAAGTGACTCATACGGGTGATCGTCCAAGAGCGGCATATTGCTTGACCAAGTATTCCATGTTAGGCTTGTCGAGACCAAGGCCGGATTTCTTAACGTGCTCTTCAAGAGCAACCAGAGGACCGCGTCCATCGGAAAAGATGTCAACAACGACCAGAGGGCTTCGAGCGCCATGAGCGAACATAACGTCGAGAACCGGAGGAGAGGTGCTGAAAAGCTCGGTCATGCGGTCATAGATGACATCTCGGAAGGTCAGATCCTGCTCGCCCTTGTATTCCTCCTCGAATTCGATGCGGACGGCTCGGCCTCGTTCGATGCGGTTCACGGTGTCTAGCCCGCAGACGAGGGCGATACTGGAAGCCTTGGAACTCCATGGCGATTGGTTGCGGGGCGAGATGAAGACTTCTGCAGTCTTTCCAGCCGTTCCGGTCGAGGTAGCGGTCGTCGTGGGCTGATCAATGGCCTGGAGAATCTGCTTGACCTTGCCGAGCACGGCCGGATCCTCGGTCTCCAGATCGACGTAGTACTGCCATGAGCCAGAGAGATTGGCGACCTTGGCAGCACCCTGCTCGTTAATTCGCTGCACAAGCTTCTGCAGCTCCGAAGCTGTGAAGCACGACTCGCCGACCAGGACCTGGTGCATGGTGAAAGAATGCTGCGCTGCGCGTCGGCTTCAAAGCAAATTGCGCTTTGACGTCGTTGTCTCGGTTGCGGGGTGAAAAAAAATGACCATGGCCGCGGGGTCCTTTCTCAAGCCGCAATTGAGAGTGGAATGGATATCCGGACTCGGAATAACCTTGCTCCACGGCAACAACCCCGATTCTTCAGCTGCACGCGAGCTCTCGAGAAAGTCTTAGCTCGTTCAATAGGCCTGTCTAGCCATGGCTGTATCTCATATCACATGTGTATCAACTTTATGGCATTCCTCCTTGCGCTCTGCACAACTGCCATCGACTCTGCGCACCCATGGTGGTGGGGCTCTTACGGTGGGACTATTAACTAAATACGGGGCGCCGATTCCGACCAAATTGTTGCACATCTATCTCAATCGGTGTCGGCATTCAAATTCGGGAATATGCGAGACAGATGATACTGGATGTCTTTTTGAAGATTCGATTCCGACCAGAAGGATCTCATTCTATTTTCAGGGCTGATACCTTTGCTTCCTAAATTTGGCCGTGATGTTTCCTCGATGATTCACCCAGTTACTTGACTAGCGGAACCTGGCTGAATACGAACAAAGCCATTTGTTACGACTAGAAAATGCTTTGTGAGGCTTGTGGATGAGCCTGTATTACTGAAGGTTTGGTTCAGTACTGACCAACTGTGCAAAATACGGACGTGGTTAATTTACCTGAAGTCGCTTAGTCGAGCATGAAGCTCATGTCTGCTCAAGCGTGGTGGGGTACAAGCTACCCTAGAGAGTGTTCCGTTATCACATTTACGGATCGTCTTAAGTGTAATGAAACTAGTTCTTCGACTTGAAGTTCTACGGTAGTTTGCAGAGAGTACATGATGTTGCTAGGTTATTGCGTGCCAAATTAACTTCTGCGGGCTGAGTCTGCACTCTCTGTCGACGTAACAATCGACAGCAGGCGTCCTTAGATACTAATAGATCTCAAACAATCCCCGGTACGAGACAGACTCGGCAAGTTTGTTCAACGAATCTTAAAAGAACCGAGAACGTCTTGGTTAAGTATAACTAGATTGCAAACTATTACTAGTACACGGGCAGCGATGTGAGCTGCAGTGGTGTACAATCGGTGTAGTTCTCACGGTGACATGGTATTCCATTTCATCTCCTCATTGCCTACGCAGTTCACCTCTTTAGGTATGTAAACATGCCTGCGGTGTGCTTAAAAAGGATCAAAGCTAATGGAGACTCGAGATTGACAGTGCTTCCATTTGTGCAAACACATAGTGTGGTCAGACGCTCCACCGACCACCGTGCCCAGAGTTGTCTTCTTTTGTTTTGCCTGCTGTTAGAAGCCTTGGAAGTGTTAAATGGCGTCTGGGTTGATGTAAAGATGGAGACGTCACTGGAATCTCAGCGCAATCGAGGATGTACTGTCTACCGAAGTTCTGGGTCGTGATGGTTCAAGTATCTGCTTGAGACTACTTGCAGAGGAGATCTCAGCTGTTTGGTAAGAGTTGATTATGTCCCATGGCGACTGCTAGTGAATGTCTAGCGCCACCTTGAAGACTTTCGTGAGGTTTGTGAGAAGTACTGCGAGAGAATCCTTGAGAGATTACATTCTACTCTTGGCATACTGCATTAGCACACCCCAAACCCCGAATGATCAGGAAAATTCCCAGATCAGCGCTTGTTCCTTGGCCTGACAATTCGTGATGAAGGGACCAGAACAATGTCCCGACTCATTACAGAAATAAAGCAAAATGCGGGAACTGGGATTTTGAGATTCTGCAACCAGGACGCTTTGGGGACAAAGTGCCACAGCCCCTGAACTGAGACTGTGGGTTGATTTTTGAAGTCCAAAAGCTGGATCTGTAAAACTTATGTCATAATCCCCCATTTTGCCCACGGCTCATATCGGTCAGATCAAGAAACACAAGTCGGCTCAGGCGTTATCACATAGTATTCACCCGTGACGAGTGATTGCGTGTCTTCACTGCGTAGATTCATGTCGGGTCTTCCAGTCGGTGACGCCGATTATAAGCCTTCGGGGCTATGTCAACCTTGTAAGGAGGTCTAGCCAGATGCTGCCATCTAAGTGGAGATCTCACCATTAGTATCCACGCTTGTAGTGCCGCAAGTAGCCATCACCAACACCCGAGATACGTTATCATTGCCTAGGGGCCTTGGCTGCCTTCCATCATTCGTCGGGGTGATCTTGGCAAGAAGTCCCTGAGATATCAAGCAATGCCGAGCCGCTTGCATCCGCATTGCATGCCAAGGGCCGCCTGGGCAAGAGAACATGGTGCTTAGCGATCAAGGGCTATGATGCAATGCCCGGAAAATACAACGGGGCGGCGCTGAAGCAACGCAGTTACCGATTTCCGAGCATAGGCGTAGGAAAGATGACGCCGGCATCGGAAAGAGGTTTTGGAAACCCTGCTTTTTGAAGCGATTTGCGGGCGCAACACTAATCGCTGTGACTTGGTGGCCCAGGTTATCAACGTGACAATAGTCGGAAGGTTTTGGATGAAAAGCGGGTTTGCGCGTGGTTTGGCAAATAGCTTCTTGATGGTAAAGCGAGGGCGTGGGGGCTCAAGAATGCTAGTTGTCCTAGTATCAGTCAGTCAGTTTCCATTCACTACTGTCCGCTTCATCTTTCTATTAAAGGGGCCTCTAGCAATAGAATATTGCGCGGTCACATAATCGCTGACCCAACGATGACTTGCATGACAGCTGGAACGTGACAACTTTCGATCATCCTTTGAAGCGGCTAATGTTGCAGTGAAGTGATGAAGTGATTCACCTTACGGTGCTAAAATTGCAGTGCTCGCACGAGAAGGCAAAGAACAAGCGTCAGCGTCAACAACCTGCATGGTATTAATGCCAACACTAAAGATCTCCTAGCCTACCCTCTTGTCTTGCCTTGGACATCAGTTGCGGTACTTTATGCCCTGATCAGCTCGATGTCGACAAAGAAAGTGGATCGATGAAAGTGACTTTGAATATGCATAGTGAGCAGCTTGTACCCTAGGTACCTCTTGTCCATTAGTTATGCATTTCTAGGTCCTATCAGATCAACTAACCTACTTCCAGCTGCCTATATATATTGCCCGTCCGATGTTAAGGACATAGGAAAGTCTAACTTCGAGCATATTATTTCCCTATAGACGAATAATTACTATATCCCTTATATAACCATATCCCTCTAAGACCTATAATTACGATAAGCTCCCTACCTCTAACTACCTTACTGGATAAGCTATATATAAGAAGGTAAAGCTATATGCTACTACTACTAATACTACTGCTGATATAGTTACTACCTACCTAGGGTCCTAGTAAGGTTATTATAACTAAAGTTAACCTAACCTCTACCTTCTCCCCTGTTATAGCTAGACCTTTAAGATCTCCTCTGAAAGCTAGGAAAATACTAAAAAAGAAAGGATTAAAGGGTAAAGGTTAAATATAAAAGAAGCTATAGTAGTAGTCTAAGTAGATCTACCTTATCCTAGAGCTAGTTATAGAAGCCTAGGCTACTAGGGATTTAGCCTTTAAGAAGAGGCCTAACTAGTAGGTAATATAGATAGATATTATAAGGTAGCTTTAAGGGAAATAGCTAAATATTATTTTTAACTAAGTAAGAGTATATTAAAAGCTTATAGTTCTCCTAAGGACCTAGAAGATATTCCTAGTAATTATTAATAGGATAAGGACTTTCTATAAGGAGGATATAAGTATTATATACTATAGTAATAAATAGTAGGAGTTTATAATATAAAAGTTTAGTAAACTAGTTATTTTACTAAAAAAGCTTAACTTTCCTTATTATAATCTCTATAAGTAAGCTTTTATAGGGACTAAGGAGATTAGTCTAACTACTATAGAAACTAAGAATACTAAGGGGCTTAATAAGATTAAGTATATCTTAATAAATAGCTTTAGTAAAGAGGAAAAGGAGCCTAGTAAAATAGAATATTAGTATAGCTTTTAGGTAGTTACTTAGGTATAAGGGGAATTATTACTATAAACCTTAATACCTAAGCTAGTTACTAAGAAATAGGTAGCTTCCTTAGTATTAGTAGGAAGCTCTATCTTATTACTTCCTAAGTAATCTTACTAGGTAGTAAGCTTATAGAGAAATCTAAGCTTAAATAGAATCCTAACTACTCTTACTACTTCTAGGTAAGATAGCTAAGTTCCTAGGGTATTTAATCTAGAGTCTACTATTACTAATATATAAGTATAGTTTATAGAGGCTACCTTAGAGGATAAGATTAATAGGTTTATTAACTAGATTAAGGGAAATTCTACTTCTATAATCTAGTATAATAGCTTAGTACCTAAGTTTAAAGAGAGGATATTCTAGAAGGTATTACACACCAAAGTGTTATTAATACTATAATGCTAGAAGCAGAGCTATAAGGCACTATAGTCTTAGAGCAGAAGTAATAGAGCTACTATAGTCTTAGAGCGACTATACTAATTAGGTATTACTAGTGTATATTACCCTACTCTAGACGACTAGAGCGGAAAGGGATAAAAGGAGCTTAAATGACTAGGAAGAATAGGGAGGTCAGAGATTAATATATATTATAGTACTATTATACCTTTACTGTAGTAACCTTATAGTAATCTAGTAGTCTATCTTACCTCTTTACTCTCTACTGTAAATACTATTCTTAATAAGTTAATCTCTCTAAACCTATAGGTATAGTAGACTATTAAGGAAGATAACTATTACTAATAACCCTCCTAGTATACTATCTACCTCTTTAGGTTTATACCTAATAAGTAGTAGAGACCCTATAATTTTATAGACCTAAGATAGATAACCTAAGAGTTAGATATTACTATTAAATCCCCTATTTAACTATAATCTTAACCTTCCCTCTAAGTATAATAATACCCTTATAGAAGAGAGAGAGCTAAATCTTTATATTAAGAACCTATAGGCCTTATAGTAAATTAGCTATAAGAGATACTAGCTTAAGCTAATTAATACTAGAATTACCCTTAACTTTAACCCTAATTATAAACTATAACCTATAAAGTAAACTTACTATAAATATAATGTAAATATACAGTATACCCCTAACTATAATATTAGTAAGCTTATCTTAAAGACTCCTTATTATAGTATAAAGTCTTAGACTGAATTAAGGATCTATCTTACTAATCTTAATAGCTAATTCCTTTTATATCCCTTAAGCTTCTATATAGACCTACTAAAGGTCCTACTTACTAGTAGCTATCTTAAAGGATTAGTTAAGCTATATTAGATTAGCTTCCTTAATAATAATTAATAAGGTTAAATTAATAAGATTATATAGAATAATTACCTTACTTAGGTTAAAGGGACTATTAATAATAACTCTACCTAATACCTTAAAACAACTATAAAGCTAGTATACTACTATATAAAGCTAGGCTAGACTATTAGGAACTTCCTTAACTACTATAAAGCCCTAGAAGCTGAGCTCCTAGACTAGTTACCTGATTCCTATTAAGTCTACTCAGTGATTTATCGACTTACCCTTATACTATAAACCTAGGTAGTTAGCCGTAAGATCCCTTTGACTTAGTAGAAGTTTATTAGCTTAGTTACCTAAGTAGAGACTATCCTTAGAAGACCTAACCTTAGCTATAGTAATATATACTTATTACCTACTTTAAGTACTACCCTAAATATTAACCCTACTAATACCCTAGTAGCTCTATAGGTATCTCGCTAGCCCTATAGAGGTATTATTATATACTATAAGTATAGAGAAGAAGGATATATTTTAATGAAGTACTTTAAGCCTAATTGTAAGATATATAAGAGTAACTATTATACTATAAACTAGTATCTAGCTAGCTATAATCTTACTATACCTATAATAGCTCCTAATAATATCTAATTTATAAGCCTTAGAATCTAATAGGGGTTTAACTAGACTTTATCTCTACTAATATATTAGACTATTAGAACCTAGATATATATAAGGGGCTAGTGGAAAAGACTAGAGGGAAATACCTTAGTAGATATAGGGGCTAAAGTGAACTTCCTTTACCCTTACTACTTAACTACTATTAAATAGAAGCTTATTAAACCTAGTAAGGTCTAGATTAAAGGAGTTAACTAAGAAGTCCTTAAGAACTAAGGAACCCTCTAGTAACTTATAATAATCTATAATAGTATAGAGAAGATAAGGATATATAAAGTCTACTTCTATATTACTATAATCTACTAGTATAAAGTAATCTTTAGAGACCTTTAGTTTTATAATATAGAACCCTAAGTCCTTAAGTAGAAAATAAAGACTTAGAGGTATAGTATACTATAAAGTAATATTAAGGTTATTATAAAGAAGAAGGGAATATATAAAGCTACTAAAGAATATATTATTACCCTTATAATTACTAGTAATCTATTAGATATACTTATCCCTATAATACTAAAAGGAACCCTTAAAGAGTTATAGTAACCTAGTAATAAGAAGCTAGTAATTAACTACCTTAAACTCTACCTAGAATTCAGAGATATTTTTAAGATAGAGAAAGTAGATCCTCTAATACTTAAAGGATAAATATATACTATTAATACAGAGGAAGGTAAAATACTACTGTAGGGACCTATCTATAGTCTTATTGTAAAGGAGCTAGAAGTCCTTTAGGCTTACCTTACTAATATATTAGTAAAAGGCTAGATTAGATAGTCTATTAGCTTAGCTAAAGCCCTAATCCTATTTATCCCTAAGAAAGAAGGTAAGCTATACCTTTATATTAACTATTATAGTCTTAATAAGATTACTAGGAAGGATAAGGCTCTTTTACCTCTAATCTATAAGATCCTAGATTAGCTTAGTAAGGTATAGATCTTTATAAAGCTAGACTTAAAGGATATATACTACTAGCTATATATCTACAAGGGAGATAAATAGAAGATAGCTTTCTACTACTACTATAGTTACTTTAAATACTTAGTTATACCCTTTAGACTAGTTAATACCCTAGTAATATTCTAAGAATATATTAATAATATCCTTATAGAACTAATAGATATTATCTATATTATCTATCTAGATAATATCCTAATATATAGTAGTAATCCTAGTAAGTACTTATAGTATATCTATAATATCCTTACCTAGCTATAAGCTATTAGCCTATATACTAATCCTAAGAAATGCAAATTTAACCTTTAATATATAAGCTTCCTAGGGTTCATTATAAGTACTAAAGGAATCTATATAGAGCTAGAATATATTAAGTATATTATAAAGTAGCTACTACCTTACTGTATAAAGGATATCTAGATTTTCCTAGGATTTATAGGATTTTACTAATACTTTATTAAGAATTATAGTAAAATTATAGCCTTTCTTATAGACCTACTATATAGTGATAACAAAAGAACTTTCTAGCTGGACTACTATAAGTCTAATGTATTTAAGTAGTTAAAATAGGTATTCTTAGAGGAACCTATCCTTACCTACTTTAACCTTAGTATACCTTTAAGAATTAAGATAGATATATTAGGATATACTATTAGTATAGTCCTATTATAGCTATAGTAAGGCTACTAGTACCCTGTTGTATATATGTTATATAAGCTAATAGGAGTAGAATTATAATATTTAACCCCTGATTCTAAGCTTCTAGCTATTGAGGAAGCCTTTTACACTTAGAGGTACTATTTAGCCTATGTAGATACTAAGATTAAGGTTCTAATAGACTATTTGAATCATTAATACCTTACGATAAAGCTAAAGCTATTATCTAAGTAGGTTACTATACTTAATAACCTTTACCCCTTTAACTTTAAGATTATCTATTAGCCTAGAGTAAAGAACCTAGTAGATAGTCTATTAAGATAGCTTAACCACTTTAATAAGGAAGTAGTAGATAGAGCTTAGATAGCTACTTTACTACTATTTCTTAGTAGATTTAAAGCTAAAAGGTAGGAGAGTAGTAGTAAGGTAGCTCCTAAAGTAGGCCCTAACTGTAAAATACTAGATATAAGTTTTACTTTTAATACTAAAGAGTAGTATAGTAGTAGTATAGTAGCTCCTAAAGTAGGCTCTAACTATAGATTACTAGTTGCTTAGGTAGATAATCCTCTTAGAGGAAGTAAATCTATCTATAGTTTTATATTAGTATATATAGTAGTAATCTTATAGAGTCCTAGAGGTAGTCTTATAGTGAGGTTAATAGACCTTTACCTTAAGAGAGCTAATAAGCTAAGAATAGAGATTTCCTTAGCTATAGTTATATAAAATACTTAAGAAGTAGATTCCTTTTATTAGGAGAAGTTATAGATAATTTACTATAAGACTATAGTAAAGAAGCCTATAAAGAAGTAAGGGGCTAAATAGTCTATTAGTAAGAATAGCCTACTTTATTATAGCTAAAGGATCTATATTCCCCCTAGTATATATATAGAATTATTAATACTAATATATAATAATCCTACTATAGGATACTAGGGAGTTAGTAAGAGTCTTAGAAGGCTATAAGTATAGTATTACTAGCCCTTAATAAAGAAGGATATAAAAGATTATATTTAGATCTATATAACTTACTAGTAGACTAAGCCCTAGCTATATTAACCTTATAGTTATCTTACTTTACTCCTAGTACTAATTTAACTATAGGAAGAAATCTTAATAGACTTTATTACTAACTTACCCCCTATTACACAGGAAAAAGGCTATATTTCTAATAGTATCTTAGTTATTATTAACTAATTTATAAAATACTCCCTGTTTATACTAACTTTAAAGTAACTTACTACTGAAGGACTAGTAACCTTATTCCTTAAGAGAGTCTTCTAAGACTATAGATTACCTAAAGGGATTATTACTAATTATAGCTCCCTTTTTATATCTAAGTACTAGAGAATATTCTATAACCTACTTATAACTAAGTAGCTACTTAGTACTATATTCTACCCTTAAATAGATAGTTAGATAGAGAAGCTTAATTAAACCCTTAAGTATTATATATAGTATTTTTATAATCAGGAATAGACTAATTAGATTAATATACTCCTACTAGCCTAGTATACCTATAATATAAGTAAGTACTTATCTATCAGTAAGAGCTTAGTAGAATACCTATAAGGATTTACCCCTTAAGGACTAGATTATACAGAGGAACCCTTACTAATAGTTAGTACCCTAGCTGAATTATAAAGTATCCTACTTTACTAGTATTACAAAGTAACATAGAAGCTACTTAGTAACATTTGTAAATATTAGGCTACCTAGTATAACTATAAGAGAAAACTAATATTATTTAATGTAGGAGACTTAGTCCTACTATCTATAAAGAATATTAAGATCTAGTAACCTAGTAAGAAGTTAATAGATAAGTATATAGGACCCTACTAGATAACTAGATATATTAGAGACTATTATCTTACCTATAAGCTTAAGCTTCTACTATAATTATAAATATATAATATCTTTTATATTTTAAACCTAGAGAAATAGAAGAGTAATAAACTAGAAGTAATATAATAGTAAGATAACCTTTTTATTACTAATAATATCTATATTATTAAATATATTATTATATATAAGGGATCTAAGAGTAACTAGTAATATCTTATTAAATAGGAAGACTATAATAATATAGAGAGTTTATAGGTTAACTATAAAGACTTTATAGATAAGAACTTTATTATAGAATATAAGTAGTAAATTTACAGTAAGATAGTAAGGTAATAGGTTTAATATATAAATTAAGTTAATTCTAAAAAATACCTAAAGGGTAGGGAGAGGGTATACTAGCTACCCTTAGTTATACTAAACTAAGTTAAGAACTCTAAAAAACAATTAGTGAACCTACTATATACTACTAGTAGCCCCCTAGTAATACCCCCTATTACTCCTCCTTATTATTATTAATAGCTAGGTTAAGATCCTAAGGGACTAAGTTAGGCCTTATATAAAATAGTAGTAAGGCTATACTAGAGATACTATAGCCTAGGTTCTCTGTAATATTGCAGAGGGTATTAGTGATATTTAGCTGTACCTGTAGCTAGGTTAGCTCTAAGAGCTATATATATGCTATTACCTTGCTAGTAGTATAGGTAGTAGTAGTAGTAGTGTTAATAGTAGTAGTATAAGCCTAGGTATTCTTATCCTTAAACTTGAGCTAGTAGAGTAAGTATAAAGTAGGAATATATATAGCCTAAATAGCTTAAACCTTAGTAAGTTAATAGTAAAAGTATAAGAGGACTAATAAATAACTTACTATAAGATCCTAGTACTTAGCCTTAGTCTCTAGGAGACTCTTACTAGTAAGTACTATAAAGAGTTAGGCTAAAACTAGCTGATTAGTATAAATAAGCTAAGTTATAGTAAGTTAATTATACTATAGGTATAAGTAAGTAAAGGGTAAAATAACTTACTAGCTTATATAGCTTCCTATTCTTTATATAATAGGTATACTTAGAAGAGGTAACTATACTAAGGAGTTAGTAGGTAGACTACTAGTAAAGTTATAGTATACTTATAGCTAGATATAGGAGTATAGGAGGTTAGGGCCTCTATAATAGTATTACTACCCTTAGTTTAGATAGTCTTCCTAGGGTACTAGTAAGTAGTAGTATTAAGGTAGTAATAGTAGTAGCTAAGTTATATAATATTAGCAGTAAACTAGGTAAGCTACTAGAGGTATAGGAGACTTATAGAGATATAATAAGAGATTAAGAGAGAGAGAGAGAGAGAGAGAGAGGCTATAGCTTATTAGTAGTAATCTTACAGTAAAGCTAGCCTTAGAGCTAGGCTAGAAAGTTACCTATAAAGATAGTAATAGTAATAATAAAGGAAGGAAAAGCAGGGAAATCAGGAACTAGCTAAGTCTTTAAATACCCTATAAACCTACAGCTAGTTAGCTATAACTAACAGTGATAAACACAGCTTAAATAATAATCCTATTTATAGCTGCTGTATTATGATTATTCTAACCTAATTTAACAATAGAAATATAATATAGCTATTTACAACCTAATAGATAACCTAATTCAGTGAGTAGAAAAACAATACTACTATTTACGACTAAATATACACCTTACTTCCAGCTTAGTTAGAGTAACCTTACTGCCTATTTCAGTGATAGCTAAAGACTAGGAATAATACCCTAATTGTTAATATTATTACTAAGATCCCTATAACTACTTACAGCTAGGTTAGTTCTACCTTACTACTAAATTAAGTAAAGCTACTAGATTAAGAATAAATACTATATTAATTAATATTATTACTAAATTCCTCTATAGCTACTTACAATTAAGCAATTTCAGCTTAGCAGCCTAGTTAGACTTAGCTAATAGACTTAGACTAAATATATTATAGGACTATATTATACTTAGCCTCTCTATAACTATCACACGCCAAAGTGTCATTGACGCTATGACGCCAGAAGCGGAGCCACGAGGCGCTGCGGTCTCGGAGCGGAAGCGACAGAGCCGCTGCGGTCTCGGAGCGACCGCGCCGATCGGGCGTCACTAGCGTGTGTTACCCCGCTCCGGACGACCGGAGCGGAAAGGGATAAAAGGAGCTTAGATGACTAGGAAGAATAGGGAGGTCAGAGATCAATACACGTCACAGCACTATCGCACCTTTGCTGCAGCGACCTTGCAGCGATCTAGTAGTCCATCTTACCTCTTCACTCCCTACTGTGAATACCGTCCTTGACAATAACTAATTACAGCTAGGTTAATACTATCTTACTACCTAATTAGGCAACTATAATAGGCTAAGGAATAATATAATAGTTACATGTTAATTATTAATAATTCGTCGATAACCACATTTGCAGCTACCTCACTAGAAGATTAAAGGCCTAGGGATAGGCCTTTGTAAGTAGGGAGGCTCTATTATATGCTAAAGTGTTATTAATACTATAACGCTAGAAGTAGAGCTATGAGGTGCTATAGTCTTAGAGTGGAAGCGATAGAGCCGCTGTAGTCTTAGAGCGACTATACCGATTAGGTGTTACTAGTGTGTATTACCCTACTCTAGATAACTAGAGTGGAAAGGGATAAAAGGAGCTTAGATAACTAGGAAGAATAGGGAGGTTAGAGATTAATATATATTATAGTACTATTATACCTTTACTATAGTAACCTTATAGTAATCTAGTAGTCTATCTTACCTCTTTACTCTCTACTGTAAATACTATCCTTAATAGAAGGTTATAAGGAGGCTAGAAGGGTTAGCTAGGGATTCTAAGGGTATAAGGGGGGAAATAGACTAAGTAGATAACTCTTTTAGTAATAAAGAAGTATAGATAGATCCCTAAAGTTATAAAAATATTAATTTAGTACTAGAAGTAGTAAAATTAAGAGTAAAAATATAATATAAAGAGAATAGAATTCTATAGGGTTATAGTTATAAATTAGTAGTTCCTTTAACCTTATAGTAAGATACTATAGGGTTATACCCTATAGTTATTATAATATAATAAAGGAAATAATCTATACTAACTTAATATAGCTTTAATATTTTAATATATAGTATAATCTATAATATAATTTAGCTATTATAATTCTTAATAAATAAATTATATATAGTATTAATTTCAGATATATCCTATATCTAGAAGTTATTAAAATCTTTAAGTGTTTTAGTAGTAGCTTAAACTACCTATAGTCCTTAATCTATAGTAAAGTAGCTAGTAGTATAACTACTATAGGGATTTTTTATAGTATATAGCCTACTATAAGTTATAGGGTATTTTAGGGGGCTAGTATATAGTATTATTAGTATACTAGTATATTACTATAGTTATATACTATAGCTATATAATTATAGTAACTTTATATTAAGATTAAATAGTAAAGATAATATATAAAAATTCTATATCTACTAGAAAATAAATTATTTATATCTAAAGATTACTCTAATATATTTTATATACTTTTAGTATATTTATTTATATTTTATATCTTACTCTAAAGTAGATAGTCCTACTCTATACTAAGTACTTAACCTCTTAGACTACTCTATATACTCTAACCTAAGTTACTAGTTATAGGGTATATATACTATAGCTATAAGGTATAACTACTATAACTATAGGGTACTATCCCCTAATTCTAGGTATCTTACCCTATAGCTTACTATAATTGTTAGATAACGTAGGGCTTCCTTAATAGGAAATCGATAGGTAATTGGATAGGTCACTAGGATAGTAGGATATATCCAGGCTTCCTGAGGGGATTCGAGAGGGTATATGAACTCTTGTTGGAAAAGAGGTGATACCATTGGATAGAGCGAGAAATTAGCTTTATAATGGTGTGCTTATGTAATCAATTGAATAAGAGATGAGTATGTAAGAGATCGATACAGATTTAGACAACTTGGGAAATCCCTCTCTCTTTATACCCTGATAACTTTGACCCTGATGGTCCAATTGCAATGCAAAGCATACCAATCTGTGGCCTAGACCTGGGTCTATGACATATTTGAATTCCTTGATGATTGGTTGTGGAATGGATGTGCAATTGATGATTCAGTGTGGCTGTTTCAGATGGGTGTCCAGGAATGTCGGGAAATCTCCAAATCGGCGATAATACGCGATTAGGCCGTATAACTAGTATAAGGGTAAATACCCTATATAGTATCTATATAGTACTATTAGTACTATAAAAAGCTATACTTATATAATATTATATAATATATTAGAGATAGTTAAAGTTTATTTAACTCTAATAATAATAGTTACTTACCCTAGGATCTTAGTAAGTATAATATTTTTAATATAATAACCTTCCTTCTTTCTAACTTTAAGATACTATTACTATACTAAATATAAGTATTATATACTATTCCTTAGGTTCTATATATTCCTTATCTTCTAGAGTATTATTAAGCTTATCTAGCTAACTCTATATAATCTCTAGGTTACCCTAATAGTCCTAGTACTATTCCTACTACTATATTACAATAGACTCCCTTAGCTCTATAGTACTTAAAGTATTAATATTTATATCTACCTACTCTCTTATAACCTAAAGGTATACCTTCTCTTCTTCCCTAATCTCTAGGCTTTCTTCTAGTATATCCTATACCCTAAGGAAGTTCTAGATAGTAGTATAAATATATATAATAAGTACCTAGTATTTAATATAATACTTTAGTACTAATACTCTTAGGATCCTAAACTTCCTCTTTAGCTAACTAAAGGCTAGCTCTATAATAATCTAAAGCTATAAGTACTATAGGTTATATAGCTCTTCCTTAGTTATTAGGCTATTAACCCCTATATTCTACTCCTTAAGGTAATATCTTATACTAGAATATAGTATTAATAGGTCTACCTAGGTACTAAAGCTAGTATCTCTTAGGTAGAATTAGTACTTAGTAATATAGAAGTTCTTTAAAAGAGTATACTATATTAGGGTTATATTATTAACTAATCTTTCTATACCTACTAGTATATATAAAAAGGTTCTATCTAGCTATATTATATAAAGTATATTCTAGGTAATTATAGACTTCCTATTATACTATTTCTACTAATTCTACTCTAGGATATAGGTATTAATATAAGTACTATCTACTACCTTAATGTATATATAAAATACCTATAGGCTAGAGTAAGAGGTAGTCTTAGGGTAGGTAAAGCTATTATCTAGTAGAGTAATAAAGATAAGATAAAGTAGGTAAAAGGCTTTAAGGCTAACCTTTATAATAGCTAATACTATACTCTAAGTAATACTAAAGAAGTATACTACTAACTACTATAAGTAGCCCTAACTAATAATATAGAGGAATATTATTACTTTCTACTCTATACTCTAGTAATATATACTTATTATCTCTATATATATTCCTAACTATTATACTAATACTTTAAATATAGTCTTTAGTAGCTAGAATAACTCTTTGAATAACTAATTATTACCTTTAAGATAAGACTATACCTTATAAAGTATAGCTATTAGCCTACCTAGGTTAATAATACCTTAGGGCCTTAGGGCTATCTCTTTGTCTACTATATTCTAGGTATATTCCTAGACTAGATAGAGGATTATTATATCTTCTATATTATCTAGTAGGTTATCTATATTATAGGCTTTATTTTTACTACTTATTATACTAGCTAGAAGTTATTATAGTATTATATACTTTAAAACCTATTAGAAAGGCTATTTTATTAACTTTATTATTTTCTCAATTAAGTATATATATAATTTCTATATAAGCTTAATCTAATAGGCCTAAAATCAGTTAAAAAGAGTAAAATTCCTTAGTAACTAGTCTATATTCAATTAAGTAGCAAAAGGTACATTAGGTAACTATATATAACTTTTAGACATACTACTAGATAAGGTTTACCTGGTTATACAGCTAATTTACTAGCCTAAGGGGGAAAGGAATGTCTTTTTAGCGTCTAATCCCTGTCCTTGAGGGTGGTTTTATGTCCTCTTGTCTTTTATCGACATCGAGCCGATCAGGGCATTAGACTACTACTGAAGGCAGCGTAGTTAGGGGTAATAGCCACAGAAAAGACCAAGCCATGACTGCTTGTCGTTCAATTCCCCAATCAGGAAAAAGCGACCGGGCTGTCCCCCCCCCGGCAGACTTAAAACCCCCTAGGTCCCTGTCGGAGACGCCGGAGAGCCGGCATCAGCGGCGAGGTGGATGTACATAACCTGAGAGGTGACCCCGGCCCTAACCTGAGGGGTGGTAGCGCTAGCAGGGGTTAAAGTGGTTTTTTTGCAAGTCAACCTGTGAGGTAGTCTAACGATTATAATTAGTCAGAATTTAGAAAAAGTAGAGTACCCCTTAGGTTAACTTTTACTCTTTATAGTAGCTCCTTCCTATAGACTTTTATTTATCTGACCTTAGATACTTAATATATTATTAATATATTATTAATATATTATAGTATAATAGTAGGTAGTTTTATATACCTAGTAGTAACCTATAATACTTTTACTATCCTTAGTAGGTTTACTATTATAATACTTAAGGTATTATAGGTAGTTATTAAGTAAATAGCTAGTTTATTAAGGTATAATACTTTATCAATATATTATTAATAGGTATAATATAGCAAGGGGATTAATAAATTATTAATTAATTATTAATAGGTGTAGTATGGTAGGCGGGGGGTAATATATTAATTAAGCTTAGCTAAGAGGTGCTCTACTTTTCTCAAATTCTGACCAATCATGATCATTAGACCACCTCACAGGTTGACTTGCAAAAAAACCACTTTAACCCCTGCTAGCGCTACCACCCCTCAGGTTAGGGCCGGGGTTACCTCTCAGGTTGTCTACATCCACAGCGGCGAGGAAACGCGATCAGAATGCAAGGCGCGGCGCGGCACGGCACAGCTTCCCCTTCGACGATATGCGTATCGCAAGGATTACGGAAAAATAGATTAGGACAACGGGCGCAGAGGATCTGCGAAGCCGCGAGTAACCGGTGTGCTGGCGCGGGAGTGGCGTTTTACCTTCCGATGGCGTACAGCAACTTAATTTGACGTCTAAGAAAATACTCAACTGCCTGATGAGCGTCTCATGCCGACGTGGCTGTCAGGTCGTGTTGGTATGTATTTTTCATGGGGTGAGGGCGTAAACGAGGATCCCGAAAGCCAAGCCGTCTAAATCCCACTCTACGGCCTTGGCTCCTGGGTTCTAATCTCAAATCCTTAGGAGTGGGCATGGTCGGTGAACCTGCGGAGTACGGATTACCGAGGCAGACGTTCGCTAGGGCTCCCCTGCCACAGAAAGACGTGCTCATGACTAGACATCTTTCGTACGTAGTACTACGATGAAGATTCGCTTAGAGGCGTTGCAGTATTCCGTCTTTTTGGCACACAAGTTCGCCGCCAAGAAAGAAGTGGGCACACCCTGGGTCGTCAGCGTCACGTTCACATATCTCGTGAACTCCTCAGCTAGTTATGGGCTTGCGGGTTGCGTGTGGGAGCTGAGGCAAGCCACTCAAAACCTAGCAACGTCCTGGTCAAGCTACCTGTGTCATAACATGATGACTATCAGCCTGGGGAAGCTGGAAAAGGCCAGCTGAGGTCGCTGACGAGGTCCAGGCCTTCAACAGACCATATCGGACCAAGGGAAGCCTATTAGGCGGAGAGACATGTTCGTGTTATGTAACAGAATCTTTCCCCAGATACCAAGACTCTGCAAGAGAGCACGGAGTGGTGCAAACATCCCCAGAGCCAGGAGGCCAAGCAATAGATAATACGGGGCCTGATGGGGCGGTGGGTTTCGATGAGGCCACCTGTATCTAGATCCACGCATCAGCAGCAGACGATCGTAACGGGTGCCGCAGAGCGAGCAACGACAGGAGAAGCGGTTGCAAATCGAGAGGAGGCGCACGCGGTATGGGAAAACGCCAAGCTGTGCGAAACGTAGCAAAACAGGAAATGAGCACAGATGAGATGACTAGCGGAGGGATATTGAGTTTGGTTTGGTCCAGGAGGAGTCGTCGTTTGCACGTCGCCCGAGGGCGCTGAGCCGCTGCAGCAGACAAGGGTTGGCGGACAGAGCTCCACATACTACGAATACCAAGGAGGAGCCTACGAGGCACGTTGAGCACAGTCACGACATGGGCATCGACGGCGCAGCTACCACTACCGCTGTTGCGCAAAGGGCGCGCGCCATCACCAACTGACAAAAGGTGATAAGGAGCTAGACACGCAGGGGCAGGCCGACTCGAGCCGCGGCGACTCGGGCGAGCTGAGGCTGGCCGCGACCTGAATGGCCCAAGCCGCGACGACAAAAGAAAGCCAAGGTGTGCGCTTGCAGCTAGTTCGAGACTAAGGCAAGCTGCGCTGAGCCGAGGGGAACTAGAAGGCCCAAGGAAGCCGGAATGGAAACACCGGAGACGATGAGGCTCATTGGGGAGAGAGGGAGAGCCCGTCCAATGCCGAACTGCGGCCGGCGCTGCGTGTGGCGGCATGCGGCGTGCCGTAGTCGCCGGTGCACCGGTGATGCGGCGACGTTTTGCTGGCGCGCCGGTGACGAAATGGCTTCGACGCGAAAAGCCAGCCACCCAAACGGCGAGCCCGTTTGCAAATTCACACGGTGCATCTGCCACGCGAGAGCAGCGATGAGATTGCTGCATCTGGCCCCAGAATCTAGATGGACTATGGAGCTGCTCAGAGCCCGCCGCGATGGATTCATTATTCATCACCCATGGGCGGGAGACCCTCACTGGGGAACAGACAATGGAGACGGGAGAGAACTGGAGAAACCTTGCCTTGGGGCATCATCGCCCACGTGCGCCGTATGCCGAGGGCCAGATGTGACAGATTCGCCTTTGTCACGGCGCACCAGGAGTCACGGAAACAAGCAATAATTACGTACAGGGCGCGGAGCTGACTGGTGGTTGACTGGGCTTTTTTTCTTCTTCGCTGTCGTCAGTTTTTCTCCAATGTTGCGGACGGAGGACAGAAGAGGGCAAAAAATTGCTTAGCTCCGAATGGCTCCAAATCACTCGCCACCTCCCCATGTCACTCACGCCTTACGCCTTGCGATTCATGCCAGTGCAGGAGCACGCACGTCAATGACGGAACCGCAGAATCTTTCCGGTGAAGAGCGAGTGAGAAAGAAGAAAATAGCCTTTTGCAGTGGTGTGACAAGCGAGTCCATCGGGCGAGTCTTTTGCTTTGGAAGCCAACCACGAGCAACGACGCAATCGCTCGCATCACCTGGTAGCAACGAAGGTACCTCGTCATCGTGAGCGATAGAACTGTTGGAGCCGATCGGTGCGCCAGAAGTAGGGATACATAAGGTGACTTGATTTTGGTATATCTAGGGGCTGAAGGCCCGGGTTTTATGAAGAACGGGTCCTTCGGCAAATATCCTAGGATCCAGCAAATGCACCTTAAGCTAGCCTCTTTGGATGTGCAGAAGAGGGGATAATCTCGAGCTATCTACAGGGCCGAGGGCCGGGGGCAACAAGGTCCTTCCGCCCGAGGTATCTTGGCCGTACCAGGACCCTAGCCCTTAACACACCCCCTCAGGTTGTAACCCATAGTACATACAAGGTACATCAACCTACACCCAATTTACTAGAGAGGCTAGGTACCTTCGATCCAAATTGCCTAGGAAGATAGAAAATGAAGAGGAGTTGCGTCCTCGAGAATAACTAGGCCAAATGTTGAAAACAAGGTGATTAAAAATCACCATTGTGATAGCAAAAATTCAGAGATGATAATAAGTGGTCGGAATAGTCGTGAAGATGCCTTATTCCGAAGTTGTGATGAAAAACGCATTGATAACTCGGAGCCCGGAGGGAAAGAGAAGTAGTATTTGCGGCCGCTATAGCAACACTCAGCGAGAAGTCCTCCAATTTTCCGCCGATTGCTATAGGGTCTTCGTCAGAGGGAGATTTCCTTCTGATGATTCTGATGGTATTATCATATCACAGATTGGTTAAGAATTGAAAATGTTGTGGCCCTCGACGAAAGGTGCATTTATTCGGGATTCCCCAGCGGCACCCCCGACCCAGTGTCGAGGGGTTTCGGGCTCTACATTAGGCCAATCTGTTGCCTAAAACGTAGGAATTTCTCCCCTGTGAGGGCCTTCGTGAAGCCGTCAGCGGCCATCTCGGCCGTGGGGATCCATTGAAGCTGGATTGAGCCCTTCTGAACCTCCTGACGAAGCCAGTGATGATGAATATCAACGTGACGGAGTTTTGTGATCAATTTGACCATATCCTCGGTCAGCAGGCGTAAAGTCTGCCTGTTATCACACTGGATGACCGGAATTTCCCCTCCAAAGGACAGCTGGACCTCCTCACAGAGGCGTTTAAAGGCCATGACTTCCTTAGCAGTCTGAGAGAGGGCTAGGAGCTCGGCTTCAGTTGACGAGGTCGTGACCGTATCCTGCTTGCCGGATTTATAGAAAACGAGGCCCCCGAACATCATGATCGCGAAGCCTTATGTGCTGCGGCGGGTGAGGGTGTCGTCGGCGTGGGACGCGTCAGAAAAACACTGAAGAGAGCTATTTGAAGCAGAGAATAAGATCCCGATGAACCTGGTGTCATAGAGGTACTCAATACACTCTTGGGCCCGCTGTATGTGAAGATCTGACGGGTTAAGGAGAAATTGAGCTAGCTTGGAGGCAGAAAACGCAGCATCTGCGCGGGTAATAGTCGTGGGGTACTGAATCGAGCCTACGAGGGACTGGAAGAGCTTCACTTTCTCAGGCGTTGCGGTGCCGTCATGAGGAAGTAATTCAGGTCCAGACATAGGATGGGTCCTTGGTCTTCGATCAGAGTCATCGCAGCCGAATTTATGGGCAATTTTCTCGATGTAGGAGTCCTGACAGAGCCACACTTTGCCTTGGGCCCGGTCTCGGGTCACCCTGATGCCTAGGAACCATTTAAGGTCCCCTAGTGACTTGACCTCATAGGCCTTTTTGAGTGACTTTTGCAGGTCTTCGTATTCCTCCTCGAATTCCTTGCGAAAAAGGAACACAAGATCATCGACATAGAAGAAAAGAAGGATTCGGCCATTAAACATGATGCAGGGCTCCTCGAAGATAATTTTGAAGCCCAGGGAGATGAAGAAGCCTGTGAGTTCCTCATACCACAAAATCGGCGATCTTCGAAGTCCATAAAGAGCTCTCATGACCTTCCACAGGGTGCTAGGACGGGTGTTACTTATCCACCTTTTGGAGGTCCTTGGAATCTTGCAGTAGACGATCTCATTCTGAGGGAGCAGCCGGTTCAGGAAAGCTGTGACGAAGTCAAATTGACGTGCCTCGAGGTTGAAGAAGCACATAAGGGCCATGAGGAATCGAAAAGCCCTAGCTGCTAGGGTCGCAGCGTAGGTTGAGAGGTTATTTTCGGCCTGAAGATCGCCTCGAACAACTAATCTCGCCTTGTGCCTCAAGAGATACCCTTCCTCATCGAACTTGTAGTCATAAACCCATCGTAGCTGGATGATTTCGGTGTCCTCGGGGACATCTCTTCGGTCAATGGTAGCCACGACTTCCCTCTTCACAATGCTATCCGTCTCGACCTGCATAGCCTTTTCCCAGTCTGGCCAGTCTTCGCGTTGAAGAGCGGCTTCAATCGACCTCGGTGGAGGTTGGAGGGTATCTCGGTGTGGCCGGATTCGGGTTGTCAGAGCGGTGGAGATCGCAGCGCTGAATGCGTAAGTCATTTGGTCAGGCATTAAGGGAGCTGTATTCAAAAGGGCTTTGATATCCATTCGGTCATGACCTTGACTATCATTGACTTCAATTGGGGTTGCATCCCTCGACTGGGGGGGCGTCAATTGCTGAGTATCATGACGAGACGAAACGGCAGTCTCCCGGAGCCTCGGAGGCGCGATTTCTACAGTCTCCAACACTGTGATCGGTAGTGGGGCTGGGTGTTCGAAAAGACCGTCGATTGCGATGTCATATTCCAGGGTGATTTCGAGGCCTTTCATGATCGTTCGAACTTCTCGGATGGTCTCCTGGGTCTCAGGTATCTTGTCATCTGAAAATGAAAGAGATTCATTAAAAGACACGTGAGATGTGGTTACCCACGATATACGCTGCAGTGAAGGGACCCATATCAGGTATTGGGTTGAGGAGATGTACCCGGCTAAGTAGCCAATGTAAGTGTGGGGTTCCATCTTCTTCCTCGTGCCTCGTAACTCTTCCCTAGTAAGAGGGAAAGCTTTGCATCCGAAGGTCTTCAGGTGGGCTAGATCAGGTCTGCAGTCCTCAGGGAGATGCTTCCACATAGCCACATTCTCGCGGAGCCAAAGGTGTAGCATCTCCAAGGGCGACTTCCATGCGTTGATCTCCCTAGGTGTGCGATTAAGCAGGTACGCGGCTGCCTCGCCGGCAGCCGGCCAGAGCTTCTCAGGAAAGCCAGCCTGGGCTAGAAGCATCTCTATCTTCTGCCCTAGGATGTGCCCTGACTTCTCTGCGTGCCCGTTCTGGTACTGGTGGCTCGGGGCCGAAAAGCGGATCAGAATACCTCTTTTCCTGACCTCTGCCGAGGTCTGCATCGCCTTGACCACAGTCTCGTTGTCTGAGACCACGGTGACAACGTCAATCTCGAATTGGGCCTTGATGAGGGCCACGAGGAGCCAAAGGCAGTCAGGGACCTCGTCTTTGGTCCTAATACAGTAAGGGAACCTCATCCCTGTGTGCCGGCAGGTAAATAAGGCCATATAATGGCACCCGTTGTAGCTGTCAGGGTAATACCAAAGGTCGAAGGTCAGGACTTTCAGAGGGGCCCGAGGCAGGTTGTCTGCCCCGGGTCTTCGTGATATGACTCTTCTGCCCTTGAAAGAGGCGCAGATCTCACAGTCTTCGGTCCTTAGACCTGTTATCTTGGTCCCTGTGGTACTCATCATAAGTTTCTCCATCGTCTTAGGACCCGGATGACCTAGCCTGCAGTGCCACAGCTGCTCCGCACCCCCCACTGGAGGTAGAGGATGACGGGAGCTGACCGTGAAGACGGCCTCTGCCTCTGTGATCACTTCCTTGAAGATAAGGCAGGGAAGCCCCTCCCTGATCTCTGTGGTCCCTAGGACGTGACTAGTGCTCTTTTCCTTCAGCTCAAGGGTCTCAGAGCTCCAGAAGATACCGCTTTTTCGAAGAAGAAGGGTTGCTACCGCGCTGGTGGGGAAATCAGGGTCATAATGAGCCCCAGAGAGTGTCAGCTTACAGCCCGGGAGGTCAATGACCGCAGACCCGGCTCCCTGGGTGCGACTCATACCGTGAGGTGTTGGGTACACTGCTGTGTTCGTCGCGTTGAGCCCGTTGGGGAAGTAGGAGAGGTCATTGAAGAGGTGAATCGACGCTCCAGAGTCGAGGATAACACTATCCCTCATGTACTGACCCCCAGCTATGTGAATCGAGGCTCGAGCCGGCAGAATTGCGACTATTTCCCGCTTAGCTGGCTCTGAGTAGCCGGTTTCCTTCTTCCACGCGGCGATATCTCGTCTCGTCTGTTGATCCGTGGCCAACTTCGCGTCAATTGAGGATCTGACGATGGGATTTTCCCGAAACTTCGAGGGATCGTTCATCTTGCCGGGAAGGATGTAGAAGCAAGTGCTCCAGTGATTTTGCGCATCTTTGGGGACGTGGGCGAAGCCACAGTAGCTACAGACAGACTTGTCCTGTTTTTCCTTGTTTCGGTCGGGTCGTGAGGCTGCGTTGGAGCCTCCCCGCGAATTCATTGATCCGGCTCCGCCGGCGCGTTGATTGGTTGTAGCATTATGAGCCGCAGGGACCGTGCCCACGGCCGGTATTGAGGCTGTCGCAGCGCCCTTTTCGCCGGCCAATGTAACCACAAAGACAGACCGCGCAGAGGGCTTAGAATCAGAAGGTTTTGACTCTCTCATGATTCTGAACCTCTCTACTACCTTGGAGAGCGAGGGCGGCTTTCGCCGCCTCTCCTGGGAGTCCACAAGCTTGGAATACCACTCGTTCCAAAAGACCCGATCGACTTTGGCAATTGCCGCCAAAAAGTCGCGAAGTCCGGCCAAAGGCTCGCCTTGCCGGAGCCCGTATTTGGCACACATTCGGTGCCTGTGTAAGAATTCGATAGGCCAGGCCGTAAGATCGACCTTTTCCAGCTTCAGGGTTCTAATCGCCTCATATTCTGATATCAGATGTTCCTCTTCCTTCCAAAGGGCCGGCTTGACAGCCAGTCTGAGCTGTATGAGACGCTCACGAGGGCTTCGGCACGTAGAAGTCAGGCTCTTATAATGAGGGCTCAAAGATTTAATGATGAATGCATTGATCGTGGTCACCGCCTTGTGTGCATAGCGGAATTCAGTGACCTTAAATGCGTATTGTTAAGCTTGGAAAGCTCTTTCCTTGGTGAAGTCATCAAGGGAGATAGAGCTGAGAAGAGCCGGTGGAAGCTGGGGCTCTTCTTCGTAGTCCAGAGGCTCATCATCCTCGTCATCGTCATCATCTTCATCATCTTCATCGTCTTCATCTTCCTCGTCTTCTGGGGGCTCCCGGGCCAGCCGGCGAGACGCTCGGGGGGCCGGGGCCGAAGGAGGGGCTGTCTGAGACGACGGGATGACCGTAGGAGCCGGTGGAGGCCCCGGGGGGTCCCCCGGAGGGTCATGAGGCTGGACCAGCACATTGGTGGCTAGGTCCGTGAGGGGGCCCAGAATAAGTATCCTCGCGGGCGGGGTTACGGTCAGGATTACCAGCGCTTTCGGCTTGGTCAGGACCTTGTGACCATCTGGGTCAATATACTTCCAAACAGCGTCCAATTAAGCTGTTTCTTGGATGTACTCATACCACTCGATCCAGTCTAGAGGTTCATGAAGTTTAAAGACCTCATCATGCGAATTGACACCGTCAGACATGTTGAAAGATTGGGTGACAAACTGGTCTCACGAGTCCAACTGGCTGTTAATCGAATGTTTGGAAACACCAGGGATTCAAATGTGAATAAGAAAACCGGGAAAAATGGTATGAAAAATTGGGTTGGATGTGTAAATTCGTTGGAAATCAATGATCCGATTGATATCCAGAACGACCCTTAATGTTAAAGGAATCGCAGGGTAGATAAAGGTGAAGCGGAAGCGCACCAAGATCGGGAAATTAAAGGAAGTCGAACTCTTGTGTTGACTTTGACGGGAAAGACACATTGGTATCTCTGCGTCAAACCAAGCCCGATTAAAGTCAGGCCAGGACCAACTGATGCGTATAGCTTCAATTGACCTATATACGAAAGGGCTTATTGGAAAATCAAGAAAGAGTGCTAACCGGGCTCATAACTGTTAGAGCCGATCGGTGCACCAGAAGTAGGGATACATAAGGTGACTTGATTTTAGTATATCTAGGGGCTAAAGGCCCGGGTTTTATGAAGAACGGGTCCTTCGGCAAATATCCTAGGATCCGGCAAATGCACCTTAAGCTAGCCTCTTTGGATGTGCAGAAGAGGGGATAATCTCGAGCTATCTACAGGGCCGAGGGCCGGGGGCAACAAGGTCCTTCCGCCCGAGGTATCTTGGCCGTACCGGGACCCTAGCCCTTGACAAGAACCAACAATGTGCTCGTCTATCAACGACTCCGCTCTGTGAATCATTGCTTCCTGTCACAGAGTCGCAGAGTCTCCGAGCCCTCCCTTGTCGATGCCTGCTTGAAGCGGAGACTCGCTCACCACCATGAAGGATCCATCACGCCCTCAGGGACGCCTTCGGCGAATAACTCCTCTGCGCAGTCCGTGATGGGGCTCCAGCCAATCCCCACCGCTTATCGCTGCAAGTTTGTGCCCGGACGTTCTTCTCGAACGCTGCCGCTTCGGGCTGAGCGCTCCCCACCATCGCGTCCGTTCCCTGAACCATGTCCTGGCTTAGCGCGTGTGTCTTGAAGTCCCCGTCCCGCAGGAAACCGACCTTGATCAGGCTCCGTCGCGCCAGCAGAGTCCAAGACAGGGCGTCAACGACGACTCGACGCAGCCTTTTTCGCTCCCGGGGACCTCGAGCCAGCCGGCTTCTGTCGGCCTTCTCCAACTGTCAGGGCGCGCCCCTCCCCTCCCTCACGGACCCCCGATGGGCGATGCGCGCGGTCCAAGAAAAGCCCGGGCCAGCGCCGGCCTCACCGGAGCTGCAACGCCGGGGGCCCGCTGCTGCTGCTGCGGCCCGCTGCGTCGTCTTCCAGAGATGGGCTTGCTGGATACCAGCTAACACGGCACATTCCTGCGCGTACCAGCGACTCACAAAGGGAGTCCGTTTTTTTTTTCTTTTTTTTTCCCCTGCCCGCCGGTGCCGGGTGGCCTAGGTAGTCTGTGATAGGAGACCCGTTCCGCAGCGGCGACCTGTTCCGCGGCCTGGTCTTGTGCAGGCAAATCACACGAGGGCAAGGCCAATTCCGACTGTCATTCTCATCACCAACTTCGCGGCCGTGCTGCGTACTGCGTGGTATGAACTAATGTGCGGCTTGTCAGTACAGAGGCCCATAATTCACCGCGATCTCTGGGATGGTTGCAGCGCTCTTTCTGGCCCCCGCACTCACCGGGGTGGAGGAGCAGAAACGTTGGATCCCATCCCTGGGCAAGGTATGATCCCTCCCCAAATCCCAATCCCAATCCCAAATTCCACTTCCAAGGCTCCGGTTAAACTGTCCTTGGCATCGTATGGGATGGAGGGATGAGCCATCCAACAGCGACATCGTTATCAGCCCCGCCAGGCCTTGGTCGTTCATTCGCGGGCCGTGTCATCGTCGTTGATACGCGATAGAAGAGACATTGGATACTCGAGTGGCCGCTTAGATCTGGGTTGGAATAAGAAGGCGCGATGTCTCTGTTGGTGTTCGCGTTCCCTAGTGGTCTCTCGTCCGTCTCTCCAGCTTCTCTCCGGTTTCTCTCCGTCCATCCATCCATCCAGATCCATCCTGGCACACCCCCGCCTTCCGCTTCGCCTCTCATTAGGTAAAAAGTCAAGCCTCAAAGAGACGTACTTCGTACCCAGAGCAGGCCTAACCAACCCCAACCCCAACCCCGTCCCTGACCCCGACAAAAAGACCTGACGAGTCTCGGCCTCTCTCTGCCGCTGCCCCAGATCCATCCCATTTCCCCCGCCTTTACCCCAACTGGGCCAACGAACTTTCGGGGCTTCTTGCCTTCCTGCGTCGCCTCCGCCTCGCTAGCCCCAACCCGTCGGGATCAGCCCGAACCTTAATGCGAGGATAAATATCACCGCTTCCCCCCTTCTCCTCTGTCTACCGGTCTTCACAAGCACCTTGTCTCTCTATTCGATCTGTCTTCCTACCAGACAAGAGACTCAGCAAAAGACGAAGACGTCGACGCCATGGCTGAGAAGGAAGCTTACAACGAAGGTGGCAATGGCTACGACCTCGATCGGGAGGGCAGCCAAACAGGCCAGACTACCGAGTACAACCTGGCCGACTCTCACGACCAGCTTGAGCGAGGTCTCAAGAGTCGACACATCCAGTTTTTGGCTCTCGGTACGTGCTGATTCATTCTTTTTAACGAGGAAAATGAATTCCAGCTGACAGTTCGACTCACAGGTGGTGCCATCGGTACTGGTCTCTTCATCGGCTCCGGTGCCATCCTCGCCCGAACCGGTCCCGCTCCTCTCTTCATGGGTTATCTCTCCATGATGCTGATGGTCTATGTCATCATGAACATCCTCGCCGAAATGGTCACCTACCTCCCCATGCGCGGCATCACCGTCCCCTACTTCGTCGGTCGCTTCGTTGATCCCAGTTTGGCTTTCGCCGCCGGCTGGAACTATTGGTACGCGTACGCCATGCTCGTCGGAGCCGAAGCCGTTGCTGCTGGAATCATCATTGAGTACTGGGAGCCGCCAGTTAACATCGCCTTGTGGATTGCTGTCGTCCTCATTGTCATGCTGCTTCTCAACATCATCGCCGTCTCATTCTTCGGAGAAGCCGAGTTCTGGTTCGCCAGCATCAAGCTCATCACCATTTGCGGTCTCATCATTCTCGGTGTTGTCATCTTCTTCGGCGGCGGCCCTGACCAAGACCACATCCGAGGTTTCAGCTATTGGAAGGATCCGGGAGCTTTTGTCGAGTTTAATGCAAAGGGCAGTACCGGCCACTTCCTCGCCTACTGGAGCGCCTTTGTCAGCGCTGGTTTCGCCTTCATCACCTCTCCCGAGCTGATCGCCATCTCTGCCGGTGAGGCCGTTGCTCCTCGACGCAACATCCCCAAGGCAGCCAAGCGCTTCATCTGGCGTCTGGCAATCTTCTACGGCATCTCTTCCCTCCTCATTGGCATTCTCGTTCCCTCTGACGATCCCAACCTGCTCGGCGCCTCCAACGCCAGCGCCTCTCCCTTCGTCATTGGCATCCAGAACGTCGGCATCCCGGTTCTCAACCACATCATCAACGCCGCCGTCCTCACCTCTGCCTGGTCCGCCGGCAACTCTTTCCTCTACTCTGGAAGCCGTGTTCTCTACTCCATGGCCCTCAATGGTCAGGCCCCTAAGATATTCCGCATCACCAACAAGTACGGTGTCCCGTGGGCTGCTGTTCTATTCACCTGGGCCTTTGGCCTCCTCGCTTTCCTCAACGTCTCCAACTCTGGCGCCACCGTCTTCAACTGGTTCGTCAACATCTCCACCATCTCTGGTTTCATCGCCTGGATTGTCGTCATGATCACCTACCTGCGCTTCCGCCGCGCCATGGAGTATAACAACCTTCTCGAGTCGCTGCCCTTCAGAACTCCCTTCCAGCCCTACGCCACCTGGATTGTCCTCTTCATCATCTCCATCCTCACCCTCACCAACGGTTTCTCTCTCTTCATCGGCGACAACTGGGATACCAAGAGCTTCGTCGCAGCCTACGTCACCATCCCTATCTTCCTTGCCCTATACCTCGGCCACAAGCTCTGGTTCCGCACTCCTCTGTGCATCCGCACACCCAACATCGACGCCATCACTGGCAAGCGGGAGATGGACGAGCTCGAGGCTCTGGATATTCCCCCAGTGCCCAAGAACATGCTTGAGAAGATCTGGTTCTGGCTTGCTTAGATAGTGTGTCGTTTGCCTTCATATCTTGATATAAAGATGAGTGCATGGGCATGTAGTCCCTTAGAGCACCTGTGTGATACCCTCAACTTGTATATACTCTAAAATTAGTTAAATACTCATGATAGAGAACGAATCTCTGAACTTGATCTTACTTCAACTTTCTCATGCGACCGCTTTCACTTGATGTACGACTGCTGACATGGCGTACTAGTCAACTTGAATACCATCCAAAGGAGCGACTGAATAATATCAGCCGGCAAACTAATTCCACCTGACTCATGTGGTACATAGTTCAAGCATGTTGGCACAGAAAAGGTGTAGATATTGTTCACTCCTCGACAACAAACAGCTTATTTACACTCCGACTAGTACGCGTTTCTTGGTTTAAACAACAATAGGCTAATACAAATATTTTCTTTAAATCCTCGCTATCCACTCTAAAGACGGTGCGTGTTACATACTACCTACACTATTAGACGCCGTTGAGCCGCGGGGTTAAGTTGGGTGGAAATGTTCACCCACGTTACCTCATTTGCCTGTCAGTTTCAGTTTCAATGTCACCAACAACACATATACTCGCCATCTTCGTGCTGGTTGATAAATCTCTTAGACTTTTAACTTTGATTTGTTGTTGAAAGTAATCAATGAACCCAAGTCTCCGTGAGCTTTCAGGCCTTGGGTCTGAATTTGGTGGTAGTTATTGTCCGAATCAAATATGACCCTTGCTCCAGATTGCAGACAGGTTGACATCTCACGAGATTTGGAATAGACTACATGCGCTTCTTTTCTCCAACCATGAGGGGCGTGACACGAGAATAAGACTGGTGGGACTGCTTTCAAGCGGAATTATTATTCACCGTGTATTCTATTTATAGAGATGTAGAGATGAGATGTGAGGCACAAAGCTGACGACTTCCCCGCTTGTAGCCTTGGCCCTTCTATCCACAACCTAGCTCTTGCATTGAACACCCAAACACACGAAATCAGATATGATACTATCAGGCTACTTTCCAATCCTTTAGATAAGCCGGCCTCGTTTTGGTTCCAATCCTAAAATCTTTTTATCTACACAGCCTCGACAACATCTTCCCGCATACGATGGACTCTAAGAGTTACCAGTACACAGCAATCCCACAGGGGCGATGGTTCCGTCTATTAAAGATTCATCCAGGTCAATTCGGAGATGGAATCACCTGTGAACTCTTCGATGCCGAGTTAGACAAAGCCCCGCCCTACACAGCCCTGTCTTATGTCTGGGGCGACCCAGCAGCGCGCGAACCCATCACCTGCGCAGGCCAAGATTGCAACATCACGCACAGCCTTTACGAAGGACTTCGTCGAATTAGAGGAGAGACCGGGATTAAAACCGTCTGGGCCGATGCCATCTGCATCAATCAGGCCGACAATGCTGAAAAGGGCCGCCAAGTTGACCTGATGGGCACCATCTACGAAAAGGCTAGCAAAGTCTTTGTTTGGCTGGGCGAGGATGGTGCCGGCTCGTCCAAGGTGGCCTTTACCGCGCTGGAATCAGTCAATCGGAAGATATCCACCGGGAAAGACAAAGAAGAGATCCCAAGCACTGAAATCGATATTTCGGTCTCAATTCAGGGAATATCTTCTGGGCCAGTGACAGGAACCAGGTCCTCCCTGCTGGTAGACCTAGGCGCATCAGAAAAAGAGTGCATCCAAAAGCTCTGCCAATTACCCTGGTTCTCTCGGGTCTGGGTTCTTCAAGAAGTCGGCTTGGCTAAATCGGCGACTGCATTCTGGGGCGATTCGAGCATCGACTTTAGTCAGATCGCGGTATTCATCCTCTATGCCAACGACCATGAAGACCTATCCGCTATCTTGGGCCCGGAAATCTCAAGCCTCCTATCTGGGGCTTTATATTACGCCCTGTGGAACGTCTGGTCTACCTATGGGAAGGAATCTTGGGTGCAGCGAACGCCCGCATTGAAAGCGTTCGCTGAGCTCCTGGAGGAAGTCACCAACATCGATTACGTGCTCATCCTCGAGGCATCGCGACGCTTTTCTGCCACTAATCCTTTGGACCATGTGTACGCATTTCTTGGCCATCCAAAAGCCTTAGTTCCGGGCACCAAGGAACCATGGCTCCAGGCAAACTACTCTCTAAGTCTCGAAGAACAACATCGAGCTCTAGCCTCGAGCTTGTGCCGAGATTCTCTGAATTATCTTGTCCAAGCTCAGCCCACAGCGCAAAGTCTCGAGGCGAGCTTTCAACACCCTTCTTGGATACCACAATGGAACGTCAACCATCCGAATACACCATCAGCCTTCTGGGAATGCTGGGACGCTAGCCTCAGATTATCAGAGAAAAGGGTTCACAAAGCTGAAGTTCATGATATGAAGCTGAGTATCTCTGCGGTCATCATAGATCGTATAGACACGCAGTCCGAGGTCATGAAGCCAGCGGACTTTGAGCCGCTGATGGAAGGAGGCGGTCGACTTATCGAACAATGTTGGGACTTGGCCATGCATGCGCAAAATCCCTACGGAAACGAGAAGTACATCGCTTTTGCATCAACCTTGGCTTGCAACTACAAACCAAAGGGCTCCACTTCGCTCCATTACCCAAATGGAGTAATTCAGCAGCTGGTTTGGTTCTGCATGAATGCGAACCCTACCTTCTTCAGGAAAAACTTCTTGAACCACGGCGGCTTCTGGGACATTCAGTGGGATAACAACAAGAGAGACAGGTTCGGTCGCTGCTTTAGGAACTATGCGTCGCACAGGCGTTTCTTCGTAACTAGCAGAGGACTTTGGGGGTTGGGGCCTGCTGTTGCGCAGAAGGGAGATGTCTGCGCGGTTCTTTTTGGGGCTGACATTCCCTTCGTCCTCAGACCTATGGCGACGGTTGGGGAGTACAAGCTGGTTGGGGAGTGCTACATGTATTCTTTCATGTATGGGGAAGCGGTGAGGGCATGTGAGTCAGGAGCGCCAGGGTGCTCGAAAGAGGAGATTTTACTTGTGTAAGCTTGTCAACAGCTATCAGCTAGAGGGAGTAGGAGATGGAATCTGTGGATCCTCGAGTAAACATCGCTGGATTAACGCATACGGGGTGATTTCATCACATTCTATTTCACTTATCGCCATACGCACGAATCTAGGAGCCTGGCCCTGAGTGATTTTATGTTGACTGCCTCTAGACGCTAAGACTCTAGCCTGTGTCAAATCAGTTTATGAGATTTTGCACATTTTAATCAATATATGCCACGTGGAATTTGTCGGCCCACAATCACGTACCCACGCGTCGTCCGCGTTTGTATCTGAAGCATAAGCGAAAAGAACTCCACAATGTTGGATCTTTCCAGGTCAAGATAGTACGATGATTATCGTTTGATGAATCGTGGGGTTGCTAGAGGCTCACATGAACAAGAAGCATCAACAGAAGCATGATTGAAAGTAAACGTGAAATATCATGTATCGTGACTATATACAGATCTTATGAAATCAGACGCCTCGGACTGGAGGAACAATGGCCATGGCCTGAGCAGCAGTTGCCCTCATAATTTCCTTCTCCTCCTGACCGCTGTTGTCCTTGAAGACCTCATCCATCTGCTCCAGACTCTTGCCCTTGGTTTCGGGAACGAGCAAGTAAGCCCAGATCGCAGCAAGTACACACCAGGAGCCGAAAAAGATATAAGTTCCAAAGCCAGTCTCTTCCAGCAGAATTGGGGAGATGATGCCGACGATAAAGTTAGAGATCCAACAAGTTGCAGTTGCGAGTGCAACACCCTTGGATCGGGTGGCGCTGGGGAAGACTTCGGAGGGAAGGGCCCAACCGAGGGGGGCATAGGAGACTCCGTAAACCAGAATGAAAATGAATGCCATAGCAACAGCGGCCCAGCCAGCGTCTTTGTGGGAGTCCCAGCTATCAGAGTAGATGCCCACGAGGATGGCCATGACACCCCAGGAAATAGCACCGCCGACAGCGCCCCAGATGGCGAGCGGTCGTCGGCCTACAGAGTCAATGATGAAGAAGCAGACGCCAACGGCAACCAGCTGGAGAACGTTGAAGACGCCGGACATGATCAGAGACATTTCCGAGGACTGGCCGAGGGATTGGAAGAGGGTCGGGGCGTAATAAATAAAAGCGTTCACGCCTGAGAACTGCTGGAAGAATAGGATACCGCAGCCGACAGCGGTTCGGCGCCAGGTCTTGCGGTTGAAGAGGTCGAACCAGGTGACGACCTCGAGCTTGAAGCCCTGGACTCCGGGGTGGCGGCGCTCGGTGACGGTCTTCTGGAACTGGGCGTCGGCTACGATGCCGCGGTACTCGGTCTGAACGCGCTGGTCGTCGGCGGGGAGGCGGCGGAGCTTGCAGAGACTGGTGAGAGCCTCGTCGTTGCGGCCGACCAGAGCAAGCCAGCGCGGCGAGTAGGGGAAGAAGAGGATGCCGACGCCGACGATGGTGGCCGAGATCACCTGGAGGCCGAAGGGCAGGCGGAAAGCGATCTCGCCGGCCATGTTGCGGGTGGCGTAGGTGATCCAGAAGGAGATGACGACGCCGAGGACGATGGATATGGACTCGAGGACGAGAAGAGTGCCTCGCAAGTTCGGGGGTGAGATTTCAGCGATGTAAAGGGGAGCGCCCTGTTTGGTGCAGTGTTAGCTTGAGAGGTTGTTCGAGGAAGAATCGGTTGAACATACCATGGCAAGGGTGCCGACACCGATTCCGCCAATTGTTCGTCCGAGGACAAGCATCTCGTAGTTCACGGCGGCGGTCTGGAGGATGGCACCGATATTGAAGATGACAACGACAACAGCCAGAGCCCTCTTGCGGGAGATCTTATCGGCCAGCCAGGGCATGAAGAAGCAGCCAAGAAAGGCACCAAACTCAAGCATACCCGTCATGAAGCCCTGTCGAGTGCAAAAGTCAGCTTCTTGCCTCTTGTCTGGCGCATTCTAAAGGAGGTAACACACCTTTCCAAAGCCGCTCTTGGCCTCGGGGAAGACATCGTGGAACTGCTCCATGACATTGATGATGGAGATGACGCCCTGGTCGTAGCCGAAGGAGAAGCCACCGAGGGAAGCGAGGAAGGCGGCGGCCAGGACGTAGGGAGACTGGCTGAGGCCGGCGACGCCCGAGGGGCCGTATGCGACATCTTGGGCGATGTCGTCGAGGACGATGTCGACGTTCTCGACGGTGCCGCACTCGTCGTCTGAGAGGGCTTTTTCGTCCCGGAACTTGTAGTCAGCCATGGCTGGGGGGTGTGGCGGCGGAGTTGTGAGGCTCTCTTTGTGGGGTTGGAGATCGAGTCAGAGAAGCAAGCTGCAGTTGGGGTAGAGTCTCATGGGAGAGATGAAGCAAAAGGCAAAAAGCGAATGGCCTTGAGGCTTACGCTGAGAGATCAAAGAGGAGGAATAAGTTGATGGCGCTGGATGTCTGTCTGGATGGGATGGAGGAGAGAGGCAGGGAGGACGCAGAGGTTTTATAATGGGAGGCGGTCGGTGGGAGATGGCGATGTCATTGCTCCCCCACACGAAGAGAAGAGAAGAGAAGAGATACCAAGGATTCTCCCCCTTCTCCTCTCCCCTCTCCGGCGCGTCCCCGCCTTGTCGCCATTCCCAAAGCAGGGTAGCGGAGGCCATGGATGATGGATGAGGTTTAGTTGTTGGCCAGACGCCCCCCCAGAAAAGTCGGCATTCCCCAGACGCCCCTCCCGACGTCCGGGATGACGACGGTTCTTCCCCAAAAGCCCTCAAAGAAACACAGGTTGTCCTCAAATGACGCCACGGACAGACGGCGGAGAGGGGCTGTGTCCATGCGGTGCCAGGGGTCCTGGTCCATCCCGTGGCGGACTGAAGCGCGCTGGAGCCCCCCCTGTAACCTGGAGACTGGAGAAATCCTGGAGGAGAATGTCTCCGCGCGGGGGGGCTTTTGCGGGGGGTGCATCCGCCTTTCGGTCGGTACGTAATCACTCGACCCCCGATTCGACGGTTGTTTTTGCACATCTGGATCAGGTAATTCCCCTCTTTCCCGTACAGGGATCACTCAACCCGTTGGTTGGGGTAAGCGGTATCTGTCTTTCATGACTCGAGTTCAGTCCACAATCGCTGCCCAGGAATGATTCCTCCAGTCGTGCGTTCATCAAGCCCTCGCCTCCCCTTTGCCCATCGGCTGATTTCCTTCACAACAGCGCAACCAACCATCAAGGCCACAAGCAAGGGACAGACAATGTACGGGTCTCTCTCCAACGCTCCTCCATCAAAGCAGCCTTCGCCAGCGGTTACCAAACAAGGACACCTAAGCTCCCTAGCTTCGCCACCACTTCCTCCTCGGCGTGGATCGCGCGGGGCGTTCAAGCCAAGCGGCATATTGCTGATTGGGGAGCGTCTTTTTTCTTCTTTTCTTTCCCCTTGGCCTCCGCAGGCTCTGGACGGGATCGCACTACTGTACAGAGATTCATGACACTGCCGAGTTGCGTGTCACAGATTCTCCATAACCCCTTGACCGCACTAAACCTGCAACAGCGGATGATCGACTCAACACATTGATAGCCAGGGGGAGGTGGGATATCTGCCGCTGAATCCAAAAAATCACTCTCCAGGGCCTATTCTGTGACGCCAAGTACTGATGCTATCTTGTGCCGCTTCCGGGCCGAATCCTTGGTTTGCATGATCCATTACTCCTCGGCGTGGGAGCAGTCCGCTACCCCCGAGAACTCGTCATTAGCCTGCGGCATCATATCATTGAGAGAACTACCGTTCTTGGCAGACCGTGCAGCATGTGGAAATTTCAAGAGGAGTCTCCGTAATAGTCTTGACCCTCTTGCATCGTATTGTCCAAATAGCCAGCTCCCATCAAGGTTGCCCACCACGACATCACGTCCATGTCTTGACAACGAGCGAATCCAGGATCTCATGTTCAAGTCAAGTCAAATTTGACCCACTAGAAAATCGGCTGACACTATCAGGAGGGGTATGCAGTGAAACGAGCCCGCATGGCTATCCTTCTGCTTCAGTTCCTGATGGATGGCGCAACATGCAAGCGGCTGACATCGTTATGCACTTATTATTCGACATCCGCACATACTTCGTGGCACGCTACCCTAGCTCCTATAAATCAATCACCTCGTTGAGTAAAGTACGTTCTCTCGAAACCAAGTTATGTTGTCAAACTGGACATATACGCGGGAGTGTCAACAGGACTGAGCTCCCTGACATCCATCATTTTATCTAGGGATTGAAAAACAGCAAACATGGGCTTGCTTTGGAAACTATCCAGTTGAAAGTGTGCTCTTGTTTCTAACACCGGAATGACCCAAAGGCCATAATAGACTCAAGTTCCTCATTACATAGCCAAGTCTGCATCTTGATTCTGGCGGCGTTTCATTACCAAAACCGGAGAATACTTTTGCAGCCCCGACATCATGCCGACGTCTATGCATACGTCATTTGATTTCTAGAGCCCGCTTCTAGCTCTTAATCGTAGTTCGTCGGGCTTTTGAAAACTGCAGGGGATTGTTTCGGTCCAGGCGTTACTTGATGCGGAGAATTAGCAATATCCGATTTACTCGAAGACCAAGACACTTTCAGGAACGCCCATGCCAATCGGTTGCATTTTACTACCTTCTAGATAACCTACTGATACATGAAACTTAGGTTCAATGTACAGTGGTGAGTTTTCCTGCCCTCCCTTCTTCCACCTGCACAGCCACGGAGGTAACGACTAGAAAGACCAAGTTCCACTCACGCCATTGAGGAATTCAGGGTACCCGAGTCTTTTGCCCAGGATGCCCTAACTGTACACCCTTCGCATGCAATAGGACAATACACCCCATTGCAAGTTTTCCTGGCTTATGTGGCAAGTTGACGAGGGCCTCATTGCAGTGGCCTGTTTACCCCTTGGGCAGCTAAGCCTTCCCCGGCGTCCCCAACTATTCTCCCCAGATGTAACATCGCTGATGGTTTTCGGGGGGGAGACAAGGGATTGTGTGCGGGTGATTCCCGGCTCTCTGGAGGGCCATGTAGGTTACCTTTTTTGGTCATCTAACTGCATGACCTGTGAGCAGTCATCGAACCCCGGGACTGCAGCCGGTAGATACAAACAACGGCGAGCAAGCCTCAAGCCCTCGAGTACGTTGCCGCGCTTTTGTGCGCTTCATGACAGGCCCACACCGGTGAGAACAGGTGATCCCTTGGGGAGCTGGACATTGTCAGCGCGGACAGCCTCACAGCGAGACGGACTCGATTAGCCGCTCGGGTCACATTCAGTTGGATGGTCTGGAGAAAGTTGCGTGACGATGAAGCTTGGCGGTGCCGGCGAGGTGCCCGATCGCACCCGGGAACTTGACCGAAACCGAGGGAATTTGTTTTACCCTGGCTCTCATATAATGGGTGATCGTCGCTCTGGCGATCAGGGATCAGGGAATCAAGAAATAAGCACAAGAAGTCGGACCCGGAAAGAGACGGCGATGCACCCCTCGAGTAAATAGTTTCCCGTTTGGGCTCAGAGGAGAAATCCGGCGCGACTAGTCACATCTGGACGGGAGAGCGACCGGGGGTGCCGTTGGGGTAATGCGGCGGCTTGACTCGTGTTGGCTTGGCGTCGTTCGCTTCATACTTTTGCAGTAGCTGAGCATCTATCAGTATCTGAACCAGTTCATTCTCAGTGTCGTCATCCCTACTCTATTAGACTTCTTGTCTTCTTCTCCACACCAGAACACGCTGCCTCCATCCCGACGTGTCAAACTTACCGACGACAATGCCTCGAAGAACAGCTAGCTGACCAGCCTAGGCGTTTATCCCCCAGCTTGCCCCAGCCATCCCCAATGCTTGTAACGTCATTACCCCAATAACAACCCCGGAGGACGTGCGGGGAACTCCACACCGTCTCCGCACGCCAATGCGCCGGACCGAAAGCTTCATGGCTCCAAGCCCTCGAGAGCCTCCAATCGTTTTGCCGAAGCGGCCCCGTCCCGCCTAGGCATTGCCATGCAGGAAGGATAACGCAAAGCGTTGCATCCAGGTCACGCTGGGCATGTCTTGGTCAGAAGTCAGTGCGCCCTGGATGTGTTGGTCGGTGAGGTGTCGTGCGTGGCGGTGATCGGACTGGGAATTTCGGCTACGGCTTAGCTAGCGCCATGACATTTCCGAGACCCTCTCTCTGATGAGATGCCAGTGACATCATAACGGCTGTGCCTGGTCGGACACTTGGAGAGTGAAAACATGGCGCGAAGTCAGCCCACAGAGGCTCCTGACAGCCTCACACTCATGCAGAGTAACCATACTCTCAGCCGCCAGGACCAGCTAAATTCCATCACCTGTCCCTGCGAGCAAATTCCCTGCAAACATGCCCAGACATACGTGAGCAGCTTGCGTCTAGGGACATGATTCTCTTCCCTTGATTATGAGCAGGAATAGTGCTAGAGTCTTGGAAGATAGTCCCATCTTCCACCGAGCCGCCTCCACCGACTCCCCTGCGCCACCACCACCATCTCAGCGCCTCTGCCGTAGTACATGAACCGCCATCGCGATAGATGATCGGCTCGTCGATCGATTTCGCCGGACGATACTTATCACATACTAGCCTCTGTCACTTGTCATCTCGGGGCCAAAAGAAGCGACACCAACCAAACCTACCGAGATGTCAGCGGTATGGACGGAACCAGTGCTTGTGGAGACTGCAAAGATCCCGGGATCAGGCCAATGCTCCGTTCACCTCGGGATTCTCGCCGAGCCGTGTGTGGAAAGTCGTCAGCCGTCAGCTGTAACGCTTGGGCTTCCGTCCACTCTCAATACGTTTACCACACCTGGTTTGCCGTTGGTTTCCTACTCTACGCATGCGGGATTTTGCCTCCTCCCCATACCCTCAACCCCTCAATTCGCCTCCAATTTGTTAGGAATATTCCTCAGTAGACCATGGATGGAGCTTGGCCGATGACGTTTAATGATGTGACTCGCCCTGATGCTTCCATGTCAGCATCCGACAATTTCGCCTGTTCGCCCCTACCCCTGATATCTATCTACCACTTCCGGCGTCTCGAGTACATCCATTGATCAAGAATCTCTCCATTGCCACCCCATCCTATCGTTACATAGCTCCTCTTAAATGGCTCTTCCTTGTGTTATTCCTTTTCGTGAATCCAATTGGGCATCCCATCCGTTTCTGGCATCTCTTGATGCACGAGGATTTGTATCGGCCCAAAAGTAATGAGCCCTAGGGTTTCTCATATCACTCATGCTACTCAATAGTTATCACTGTATCCTGACCCCCGTGAAGAGCCAGTTCCCAGTACTCACCGGATTTAGATATACAACGATTGCTAACCGAGACGTGCCACAAGCCCAATACTCGCTGTTTTGTCAGTCAAAACTTTAACCTTGCTTTTGCATCTCGGTACTAGGTTTATTTCTTATATACCTCCTTCCTCCTTGATCCAGGTGACAAGCCATCGTCGACTCGCTTCAACTCTCTTCTTTCCTTCCGATGTCATTCATCGGTCGAGAAATAGTTCTAGAAATCAGCTCGCTTATTAACTCTAGAAAACCATTCACCTCTATATTGATCTGAAATGATATGAGTGGTGTTTGTTTACTCTGTGAGTTTTAATGATTTAGCCTATGAAAGACATGGAAGGTATTAAGGTGGTAAGTTGAATATTTCATATAAGTAATAACTTACCACTACCTTTTTCCCAACCCAAATTGGCACCTCTTCCAGCCCCAGGAATCATCTCTCGATACGTTATAAAACTGCCACACATAGACTAACCCATATAGGTATGCTATCTCGAATGATTTGGTTTTCAAGGGCTCGGTAGGCATCAGTAGCAAGACTCCATCCATATATACATCATCGAAGCGAAATTATCACAGTCTCCAAGATACTCGAAGCTGATGAGAGCCTGGAAGCCCTCCCCAAGCGTTGGTGACTTCTTACTCACCCATACGACCAGATTTCCCGGATTGTTTTCCCTTACCAACCTATACAGGCGCTCATAAATGGAGGCGTATGTGGGCACTGAGCTGTTCCTGTAAAGACTAGTCTCTCTCCTCGCAATCATTTATCAAGCTGCAGTTCGAGCGCATGAGCGCCCCTTGCACCTCTTGCGGTAATTCCCGTGTTGGAACATGTCTTCCCCTGCTTCCCACGAGATTGGCTATCGTATTCCTCGCCCATGACGATACGCTCTAGCACTTGCTCTCGCTGCCGCATGCCGTACTCATCGAAGCCCTGACAATCACGAACACTGACGCCGGCCTCGTTCTTGCGCCTGTGGCATCTGGTTGAATTGATACAGACGAAGAAGTCCTCGTACTTGGGGGCGTCATCTCCGTCTTCGATCAAATCCACTGCCAGGGCCTCGGCGACAGAGAGCACGATTTTGTAGTAGCTAAGCCATAGAGGCGCCGTCATGTCGGCCGGAAGCGCGGAATGCGGGAATGAAGGATGGGGAAGCCACAGAGTCAGCTGGAGCTGGGTGGGCTCGCACAGGAAGAAGAGGTCTTGGAAAAGTCTATCATGTTGAGCAACGGGATTGGAGAGCTCCCCGAAGCAAAACTCGAGCTGGATGCGACGAGCGCTTCCGAAGAAGTGTCGAAACTGCCTCAGCCTCACTCTCGCTAGCAGCCGACTGCGCGACCATGCCTCGTTCCATTTTGGTACACTACTCTCGAAGCCGTCACCGTAGAAGTACAGGTGCTCCATGGCACGGGTGACTTCCCATCATCCTAAACACCATATGTTTTCGCGGTACATGATGTCTCGTGCGTCTTCCATCTGCCGATCCACAAGGAACAGCTCCCGTGGAAACCGCCAACACGCACACGGCCAACTATGGCTTTCATGGTGGCGGCAGCAACATAGTTTGTTGTTGGCTAGAACATCAGGTTTCAGGCTCTTGACATCATAGACGCTCGTCCGGTCCGATTCATATAGAGAATGGGGTTGGTTAGTTTCAGAGCAGTAATACAGGTGCTGCAGCGCGACGAGGCCCGTGTGTTGGAAAACCTCACGCTGGATTTCTCGTGGGAGTTTGCGGAACGGAAACGGCGCGGCGATGCTCGATTCAGGGTACCCGAGGAGCCGTAGGCGCCTCTGCTCAGCCATCTCACGCAGCCATCTCACGCAGCCGGGCGTCGAATGTCTTTTTCAAGGCGATGGAGCAGGACCGCAGCGTGGGCAGTAGGAGTAGCAAGGTCGTACTCTAAACACTCGCAGGCAAAGGTAAGGCGCAGGCGTCCAGGCTGCAAGTGAGCAGCGAGATGATGGCAGAGATGTCGCAGGCTTTGTAGGAGTCGGGCATCGTTCCGGCTACGCTTTCCGAGGCCATCACGAAAGCCCAGGGGCTTGTCATGCCCTAGTTCCTTGCACGAAGGATGGCAATCAAACGAGTGCATCTTGCAGTCTGGGCCTTTGGCGTAGAAACACAGGTTCATGCGAATGGTAATGTTGCGCAGGGCCCCGACGGCCTCGGGACTGAGGTTCTCGAGAATGGAGAAGCCTCCGTGGGCCGTGTAGACGACCTCGAAACTGTTTTCCGAGTAGAACAGCCGCGCGACGTCTTTGGTCATTGCCCTGCAGACGAGGAACGGCTTCATGGGGAGCCTGTCACATTGGCATTCGCCCTCTAGCAATTAACCCGCGAACGGAAGCTGAGCCTAGTGCTACTGGGCCCGCCTCCCTCGCTGCCTCACTCTTGCGTCCTCATAGTCTACAGATAGAATTAATCAAGGATATACTTAACTTCTACCAGAAGCCTCCAGTTGTCGCCTTCCAAGGCATCACCTTCCGGTAGCCATCCCTCCACATCCGGATGAACTAAGAATGCCCTGATATCTCCCTGCTTGAAACCGCTCGAGAGACCATAGGTTAGATAGAATACCATTTCGTGTCATTTCGCCTTGTCTAGATGTTTGCCTATCGCTCCCAAATGAAGGAGCGATTCCCTAAGGTTATTAGCTTCGATAATACATAAGATCGCAATCGTCTTAAGCTTCACTTATTTCAAGCCACCGGCTAGACTTGTCTCAGACTGTGTTCAGCCCTGCTTTCGGTCTAATTGACAACGAGAGAAGGAAAAAGTTTCAATTTCTCGCTGAAAAAAACATTCGCCTGCTTGCGCAGCAGCACTTTATCCAGGAACCGGAGGTCACTGTGACCGGTTTCGACGACTGTCTGCGAATTCACCCTATAATCTTCATTCTGATGCGTCGCGGTCGGCCCTGGGGCGCGGTTGCTACCATCACGAATTCAAAGGAACATGGTTTCTTCCCACGGTTTAATCATTTTAAGAACCCAATGCTTTCACAGTTGCCTAATATTATTTTCAGTACACTATAAAGCTGGAAGTTAAAATCACACTCGTGGTTCTTATATCATATGATCATAAATATGATCTTTCACTAACAAAATCTCACATTCAGACAGACTCGCATCTACTAAGATTCAGTGCGGTCTTGAGAGCAGAGATCAAAACCAAAACTAACACAGACTCCGTGTGGGTAATTAGAGTATGACCACAGCTGGACCGAAACGAAGGGACAACTGAAAACAACAGAAAGCGATCCCACTTCTCGGCATGGGCTTCATTAAAAAGTCACTCCAAAGGGTGTAACTCATGTAAAGGACAACCCAATCTCTAGCAAAAGCCTCAAGGGGTCGTCGACGAGACCTGTGTACAACTCACAAACGTTGCTGCTTTACAGATTTTCAAATAGTCAACCGTTCATTCCATAATATCAACTGCGACGTCAACGTTCTCTGCTTCACCATCTACGTGCTCAGACTTCGAGTTATCGGGTCCAGTTCTGCTTGGAGGGAATGTACAGGTGATATCTGAGCAACCGAGCGACGGTAGCTACACGTTCACGATTCACTCGAGCTGATTGGTCTAATATATGGGCCTTATTCGCAATCTGTTCCTCAATTGTCAATGAGTTGACGTGATGGGAACGCTGCCCAAGGTCGATCTTTGGAACATCGCACACGACGCAATCACTTAGTGGCGCGACTTTGCAAGATTAAAGTCTAAATGCACCGAGTCATGAGACGGCATTGGCACGTCGCTGGCACTGATCTGCGTCTTGTCTCCTGAGCACCCGGTTTCTCCTCGTGTCGCCCGATTCCTCATCGACAAGGATGTGGCATCGGCGAGGTCAATGCGGGTGTTCGAGAAGACTCCGGCGATGCTTCATCCGAGCTCTTCTCAGCTGAGCATGTGACAAACAGGCAATGCGACTCCAAAACACCCGGGCCATTCCCGGCCCTCGACTCCTGGAGCTAAACTCGCACCAGTTTAAGGCTGACACCCTGCTAGGCAACAAGCAGTTAAGCAGAAGCTAGGACGGTGATAAGCCTGCCCTGAAGCCTGAGCTGCCGGAGGGGCTTCGGCTTTGGGAATCATGGAGTATCCCTGCTCTGGCTTGGTTTACGTTCCTCAGGTCTTCAAGATCGGTGCGCAAAAGGGAAGTAGGGACGATCACCACGTGGGGCTTCGGGCTCTTGTCTTCATTCTAACGCCATTGAAACTCTAGTCATTCCAGTTCTGATTCATGCTAGCTACGTGTGGCTACATCGCGCTCTGGCTCTGGCGCGCCGTTGGGAGCCGAAGATGCCGACACAGGGGGGACTCGCGGATCTCTCCAAGTGCCGGCCTAGGAGAGTCCATACTCGGCAATGAGCTTCTCGGCGCAGGTCATTCCCGTCACATAGGCAACCGACTGGACGTGGCAACTGGCCAAGACAGGCACGACGCTCATGTCCGCTACACGCAGATTGTCGATGCCCATCAGGCGAAAGTCGCTGTCTACGGCGGCATCAGCGTCTCCAGGCTTGCCCATCTTGACGGTACCGGACATGTGCCAGCTCGAGGAGATGGTCTGCCTCCAGTAAGCAAGCAAGTCCTCGTCCGAGTCGCCCTGGGGCCCTGCAATCACGGCCTCATTGTTGTCGGCATAGCCCTTGTGCTTGGCGATGCGGAAGGCGTCGCGCAGCGCCTCGACGGCCGCACGGCGGTCGAACGGCGAGGATAGGAACTTGGGGTCGAACTTGAGCGGCGTGTTTGGGTCGGCGGACTGCAGCGTGACCTCACCGCGGCTCTGGGCGTTGTAGTAGAAGACCAGGATGCACGAGCAGTTGAGGCTGTCCTGCGGGAACCCAGGGATGAACCAGTGGATGGGGAAATGCGTGAGGACCTCGTAGTGCGGCACCGTCGGCTTGGTCAGGTAGGCTTGTTCTTCAGCCGCAAGCGCCTTGAACTCGTCTGAAGCCACGAGCTTGTCTAGCTTGAACCAGCCGATACCTAGCTCGCAGGCGAACTTGGTCCATGGGCCAGTCCCGTCGCGCTTCCACTGTTCCAACGCCTCGTCCATGACCTTTTGGTCCCCGTAAAAAGGCGCCCGCGCCGTGTCGCCCTCCTTGCGCTTGTAGACGAGCGGGCAGAACATGTGGTCGCGCAGACCCTGTCCGACGGACGGGACGTCTTTGATGACTGGGAGCCCGAATTCCTCCAGCTGCTTCCGAGGACCGATGCCGGAATGCATGAGGATCTTTGGGTTCTCCAGGGAGCCAGCCGAGAGAACGACTTCTTTGGAAGCCAGGTCTGTGAGGACTGTGTTAGCGAGCGGTTTCGGTCTACGCAGGGACGCAGGGGAAAGACGGACACTTCTTGCCATTTGACTCGACGCCAACGGCCTTGTTGCCATCCAAGATCACCCGCTGCACCGGAGACGAGGTGATGATGGTCAGGTTCTCCGGCGCAGGTGTCAGCAAGTCACTCGCCGTCGAGCGGAGGCCCTTGTTGCTCGAGTTGACCAGGACCGACATCCCGATCGGGTTGCCCGAGTTGTGGTCCTGGTTCAGAGGAAAGCCAGCATCCTCGAAGAGATCCAGCATGGGCGGCAGGTCCTCCTCCCACTCGGCTGCAAACCCAACCTTGAGGGGTCCGGAGGTGCCGTGGTTCTCGGCCTTGGGCGCGGCGTACTTGGAGTCGATCCCGGACGGGAGCTCGCCGTGGAACTCCTCCAGCGTCTTGTACCGCGGCTGGATCTTGTCCCAGCGGTAGGTGTCGTCGCCGACGATGCGCGCCCACTCCTCGTAGTCGTCCCGTGCACCCACGGTGTAGACGCCGAAGTTGATGGCACTGGAGCCGCCCAGTCCCTTGCCCCGCGAGTAGTCCAGCTCGCGGTTGTCGCAGTGCTCCTGCGGCGTCGTCTTGTATCCCCAGTTCAGGTCTTTGTTCATAAAGGTTAGCCACCGCTGTCCGTCAACGCGGAGGTTGCGGTCGTCGTTGGGTCCTCCCGCCTCGAGCAGGAGGACCGAGGGTTTCTTGGCTGAGCGCGCGAGGCCGGCGGCGACGGCACTGCCAGCGGGGCCACCTGTAAGAGAAGACGGTGTTAACGAAGACTTCGGTGGTTGACGCTATCGCGGACCTACCTCCAACAACGACGAAGTCAAAAGTCGACGATGCCATGATGAATGTGTAAGCAAGGCGTCTAGTCGGGAGAAGGGGTTCAGTTGGAAAGACGAATGAGGTGCTCTGGTAGCAGGGCCAAGGTTCCGCGGAACGATGCTCTCTCGTGGAATCAAGTGGTATATCTCAGTAAGAGGAGGAGGCAGACGGACAAAGAGGAAGGTTGCATTCAAGTATCGGCCTCTTTGTAGGAATGGACTGACGCCTTCAGAGCGCAGAGCGAGCGTTACGGGGGGCGTCCTTGGCAATACGTGGAAGCCCAATATCTGCAACCAACACCGGGTTTCATTCGGCGTCGACGATTCAGGGATCCAAGTCATGTCCGACTCGCACTGACCTCGCAGCGTCCGTTCGAGGGGCAGATCTCTAGCCTCTCCAGAGTCCCGGACAAGCATCTGGGGTCGTTCGGCCCCACTCGCCGGGTGATCCCTCCTTGTTCCAGATCGAGGAGGGTGATAAGCCTGCAGGAACGGGCCCATTCCGTCGAGGCCGACCAAGCAGACTACGAACTTTAGTCATGGAACGTGAGCACGTTCTACGCATTTGCGGATCCGCACAAGCCTGCGTGGCCGTGATACGCATCTCACCAAGTCAGTATGTAGTAGTCGGGGATCAATAATGGGCATAGTTGAGCAGGGGCAAAGTTTTGTCTTCATTCCATAATAAGACGCATCCGGACCAACACTTTTGGCTAAGCCGACGCCGTCTTACTTTCTTTCCCCCGCCTACGCTCCTCAAATCCCCTTCTCTCGAATTCCTGCATTCGGCCTCGCACGTCTCTCGTCATGGCTATCGAAGAGCAATTCATCCTTCTTTCGCTTGGCTTGGTCACCATAGCCGTCAGGGTCTCGGTGCGGTGGCAGCAGGCCGGGCCTTCAAACTGGCAGCTGGATGACTACTTAATGCCGATAACGGGGGTGAGTGCCAAAGAACCAGTTCTTCTCCATACTTGGGCTGACATGCTGGGTGTTCGTCGCTGGTCTACTAGATGGTTTTCACTGCGGAAGTAGTGGCTGCGTACTTGGTTGGTGCCAAGTTCCAGGGCATGACCAACAGCTACATCGACGATGAGCAACGTGCAGCAATCGACCCAGACTCGACGGAATACTACAATCGCCAATGGGGCTCCAAGATACAGGTCATTGGCTGGTCCTTGTACGCCTTTATCCTCTGGGCCCTCAAGTTCTGTGTCACGGCGTTCTACTCGCGACTCACGTACGTGAAACTACCACACGCTAGCCTCGCTTTTCTTTCTCTGATGTATATGATAATAGATCCGGCTTGCAACAACTCAAGCTGCGCGTGAGGATCGCTTATATCCTCCTCGCCGTCACCTACGCAGTCGTCGCGCTCACGATCCTCCTCTCATGTTATCCCACGCGCAAGTTCTGGCAGATCAACCCAGATCCTGGGACGCTGTGCCGCCCGACAAACTCCCCCGCCTACGTACTGGTCGTCGTGATACCCAACATCCTGACCGATCTATACTTGCTATCCATTCCATTGCCAGTTAGTGGTACCAACATATTCCCTTTGCCTAGACCGTGCGACTAACCAAATCCTTTCTCATCTTAGCTGCTCTGGGGCGTCAACATCAGTTTGCGCAAAAAGCTCACCCTCATGATCCTCTTCAGCGGCGCCATCTTCGTCATCATGGCCGGCACGATCCGAGCCGTGGTCATCCTATCGGTGAGACTAGCCTTCATCGAGAGGTCGATTGTTCCTGGCTAACCCGGGTGGGTTTCTTCTAGGCTGGGCTGGATGGCGCTATATCGGGCAGCGCCTGGGCGTGCCGTGAGACATTCGTCTCCATCATCGTGACAAACCTGCCGATCATCCAGCCGCTAATCCGCCGAGGCGCGAGCAAGATCGGACTAAGCGCGCTATTCAGCAGGACGTCGCCGACCACCAGGGAAAGCCATCAACTGACGAGCAACCCTACGGCCGGCAGCAAGTTCGACACGAGTCGTAAACGAGGCCCGAGCCGTCACCCCATCTCGAACGCGCAGGTCACGGCATGGGCCAGTGACGAGCATATCTTGCCCGAGGATGGAGATGGGAGGAGCACAACTACGAAGGAGCCCGAGGTCAATGTCGGCATTCTTGTTGCGCAGGAGATTCGAGTTCAGTCAGATCCCTTACCTGACGACTCTGGAGCCTCCACCGATCCAAGGCGCGATGACTGGGGATATCAGTCATCTTCCACCAGGGAAGAGAGGGCATACAGGCAATGAACCTGTTCTTCCTTTCTGTATAATTACTTGTAGCATTTACACTAATGAATGGGGGGAAGGGATCCTTTTGGTTTCAAGTTTTTTCTGTTCGTGAACCATCTACTTTTTGCAATCCTGCTATCTAGCTTGCAGAATCTTACTTTGTACTAAACGATTGCTTCTCTGCGCTTTCGGAGTCGAGCGGACCGATGGAAATCAGCATCACATTCAGCTCTTAATGAATTCCCTATGTATTTGTCGACATGTGACGGAACTCGAGCCTAGGGATAGTGACAGACTTGTCTAAGGACCTGGAAGTTGTCGTATACGCGCAAGACAAGTCACAGCTCGGGAAACAAACAAAACTGCCACTCTAAATTGTACTATTAGTATGCACAAGCTATATCTTGCCAAGATTTATCGATACCCGAAGAGAGTATTCTAGTATGTTTCTGTGTGTTCTCTCAGGGTTTTACCATGGCCTAGATTAAAAAGCTGTCAAAGCTCAAACATACTACAGCACTCAACCCCCATTGCCAGTCAAGGACAATTGATAAGAAAGGATTACGGGAGAGAACTCTCCAGACACCCTGGTACACCGATGCAATTTAACCCCCTGTATGCACAGGACTCAGATACCCAATTACTTACAAAAGGAATAAGAGAGTGGCCATCTTCTACACCGAGTCTAGGGTATTCGGGCTTGGGCCGTTGAAGATTTCATGATTCATCCAAAAATGGCATCCTAATGTGGACGGTATCAGGTAGCAAGCAAAAGTCATGAGTAGAGAGCCAGAGGTTCCTAAGGAATATCTAGTAATATAATGTGGTCTTCTATTAACTAAGATGTCAATGGTAGCTATCAGTTCTGCCCATTCGCAACAATCTTCTCATATACCGCTTTCCAGCTCTCAGGTCTTCGAGTCAGCCAATCCGAAAAGAAAAAAAGCCCCCCATTGATCGTCACTTAAGATGGAACTTGTTTTTATGGGTCTTCGATCGCACGGGCTATAACTCTGATCCTGGTAGCAACCTCTAAGTCACAGCCGTTAGTTCCGCAGCTTTGTGCCAGATGGCCAAGGCATCGGCAAAGTCAGACAATCCATCGGATGATGCGGATACAGTCAAAGATCTGCTTGGGTCACTGAAAAGAAGAGCCAGTCTCGTTTCCTTTCTAAACAGCCCCAAATCCTTCACTTACTAATTACGATGCTTTGCAGCAATCACTTGGGCGAAGTGTTCATCGATCTTGGTATAAGAAAAAGAAAAAAAGCGGCAAGCACACATTAGTCCGGAATCGTTACGTTAGAGACACCATGCAGGGATTGGCTTTTCCTGGGGTCGAGTTCCGTAGAATCGATGTCGGACAAGGGTCGGCAAGGCATTACGCGCAGCTGGGCAAAGTCTTGTATAGGCGTTCTTCAGTCCCCAACTTTCATTTGTGGAATTAGTCACTGATACGTTTGATTATCCCGTGTCATAAACTTGAATTAAATTTGAATGTGACAGTTTTATAACTTATGGTCAAAGTGTGGTGCATAGCAATCTCAAGCCTGAGTCGCCAAACCACCATTAGCTGTCAATAAAAGATTGTATGTCACACCAGCATGTCCTAGGGTGCCTTGATCTCCTCGCTCTGTTGTCGAGCCGTTGGCTTTACTGAACTGTGTCTTTTCTTGTTTACGCTTGTCGATCATTCTATCACTTTGCTTTTGATGCATCCTTGTGGCGATCGGTACTTAAGCTTGAGCAGCAACTCAGAAAACGTCACAGCGTTTTGTCTGCGCCGAGTCCGACATGCCGTGTTGATCCTTTTCCGTTTGCGACATACCCAGCATCAATCAACTTTCAACCCAAGGACGAGTTTATTAGCATGATCCTTGCAGGCGTGCTCTTCGCGATGCCAGTTGAGCTTTGCCTTGCCTGCCGCTCGAAGTTGCAGTCGTCGTGGCCCGCAACATAAAAGCCCAGCGTGCTGCTGTTTTGTCTGCCGCTCAGCCAGGTCCCTTTGAGATCGCGATTTAGCATTGCATCAAATGCCATAAACGACATACATGCCATTGGACCTACGATGGCAATGTGCACCACACACGTGTCAACAATGACATCACGAGAATCGCTGCGCCATCGGTCTGCCATCGCGATGGCTCTTTTTGATTGTCGCTCTCCCAGGGCGCATCCACCAAGCAAACGCTCGGCTGAAGCAGTCGACGACGCTGACTCGCGGATTTCGTCGGCAGAGCTGGCACGAGCACAAAGTAGGCCACACCCGCGGAGCTTACCGGCGTGTTCCCGCGCCCTCTTGCTGGATGGTTCGCAAAATGGTTCGCCTCGTCGGGTTCTCGCGTCGGCGGTTTTCGGAACTTGGCTCGGAAATACGCACCTGGCACACCGACACAACGGTGAGGCTTTGTCGGACCAAGCAAGATTCAAGATTCAGAGCGGGGCGGGCCGGTGACGGCACACGGAACGGTCTGGTCCAGTGGGGAACGTCGACGGACAACGACCCCCGGCAGCCTCAGAATGCAAACACAGGGCAAGCAGTGCACTTCGTCGACGATTCGCACCTTGATTGAAAACCGACTCCAGCGTCCATGGCGGTGGGATACACAACCTTGGCCTCCGGGGGGGCAAAGTCGCGATGCTGGCTGACGTGGCTTGTTCTGAGGCGGGCCTCACGGTTGGGGAACAAGAGGTCGTGCGTGGGTGAGTGAATGGGCGTGGTTGACGGGCAGCTGGGTGCATGGAGGCTACTGCAGCAACTGCCATCACAAGACTGAGTGGGCGAGGTTGTGGGAGATGATGGAGCCCGGCGCGGTCAAGTCTGGGGGAACACATTCTTTGGGCCTCAACCGCGGGTGCTGATCGCCGGGGTTACAGGGAAGAACCTTGTAGGGGCCAAGGTCTCTTTCGGGCAGTCGATGGGATGCTCGAAGGGAGCCGAGGCGATGGCTCTGGGAGCTCTGAGATGGGTACGGAGTATGCTTGAGAGACGATGGATCCTCACGAGCCTCGGGTTGACCTGCTGCAGTGCAGACCGCCTTCATCAATCCCTTCCCCGAGCGATTGGCGGCTCTGCCACTCTCTGTCTCTCTCTCTCTCTGCGCTTTAGGGCTTTGGGGCTCTGCAGAGGCAAGCAGAAAGAAGGCTCTGAGGCTCAGACAGACACGCAGAGGCGCAGAGGCGCGGAGGTGCGGGGGTGAGTTGAAACTACAATTGCACTTTCAAGCGTGTGGATGGCATGGACGCCAATCAGTGCTGACAAAGGCCCAGAGGATTGGCTCTGCACCCAAGTGCGCGCTCGAGTCTGCAGCAGGGCAGCCGTCACTCGTCAGACGCCCAGATGGCTTGCTTAAGGCAAGTTGGGAAGGCAAGTTGGGCAGCCAAGCAGCCGAGCAGCCAAGCACAGCGCTCTCTCTCTCTCTTCTCGCATCCCGACCGAAGCTGGAGCAGGCATGACGTTGGGCCAAATACATGTAAACATGGCCGCCCTTCCCTCTCCTCCTCCACAACCACAGCACCAGCGCCAACCCCGTTGCCTTTTTCCGCCTCTGATCCATTCCTGGCGCGCGCAGTCGCGGGAAGACAACTCACTCTATCCTCGAGTTGTCATCCCATCCCCATCCATCCGCCGACATCGTCACTACTCCCACGCCAGTCATCATTGCCGCCGCCAGCCATAGATAAGCCGTCACAATGGCAAATCACCCCTCGTCATCAACGCCCTGCGACTTCGACCTCGACCTCGACCCGAAGCCGTCGCCGTCGCCGTCGCCATCCTTCCGGTCTCCAGCCCCAAACTTCCAGCAGTCGCCATGGTACCAGCTGGATCTCTCCTACCGTTCTCACGGCGGCCGCGGTCACGTCGATCTCCCGCCCCTCGGATCCTCCACCTTCAACACCAACGCCAACGCCAACACCTCTGCATCACAAGCGCCCGCCGATGAGAGCCTCGATTCCGACATCATCGACTCAAGCCTCAACATGGACCTGGCGCGATGGAACGAAGGCCACGAGGTGTACGACACTACGGACTGGTTCAAGTACATTGACCTCCCCGATGCGCTTCCTCAGGACGCTGGCTGCGTCAACGTTCGCAACTGGATGCAGGGATCGCCATGCTCACCACTCGCTCCCGGCGTTGCCGTGCCGTGGGAAGCTACCCCGAGAAAGAAGAAGCGCTTCGACGATATCATAGACGTCTTGGGACAGGTCTTGCCAGCCTCGTCAACTGCCCGGGATAATGCTACCTGCGCGAGCCCTGCATCTGCGCCCGCGCCACCTTCAAGTCAGGCCAAGCGATCATGGTCAAAATGTGGAACACAGTCGGATAGCAATGATGAAGGTCAATGCGATCCAAGAAAGAGGAAGATGGGCCCCCCTCCAGTGACTCAGCAAACCTCAACCAACAATCCCACGTATCCGAAGATGATTACTCAAGTCATCCGGCCAGTCGTCGACGAGGACTTCGAAAATTCGTGTGAGTACTGCTTCTTCTACCTCCAAGAGCCGTACAAGTACATCAACAAGCCATGGACCTCGTGTGGGAAACCAAGAGCCGAAATATCCCACATCGTCACCCACGCCATCAGCGACCACGGCCTTATCCGAGGTGTAAACACGCAACGCAAAAATCAGCGGTACCTGACCACTTGTGCCACTCATAGGTCCGACTCCACCAAGGGCAAGGCGGGATGCGAGCATTGCATGGATGTCGAACACTGGACGGAGGAGGACCTGGCAGACGAGGCGCACGAGGGAGAGACCGTGTGCCTCCGGTGCTACACCCAACTGCCCACCAAGAGGATGCTGTATGATCATCTCATGGAGCTTAACATCTGTACCTACAAGCAGGACTGGCCGATGCGGAGGAAAACGAGGATCCTCTATAGCGTCTTCTGCTCCTCAGATGTCGTTCCCAAATTCGCTCCCCCACCTGGCTTGATCAGAGGAGACGGCGCACGCAAGCGAAACGAAAAGGGCTGTCGACGCACCTCACAAAAGCCCCGAACCGCCAACAAGGGTCCAGGCCCCTCACGGGCGAAGATTCTTCCCACTCGCCAGAAGTTCCCTTCTAGCAACTCAGAGTTTGCTGGGGACGTTTCAGGCAACTACTTCCCGGCTCCATCGCGGCCTGCGCTTGTGCAGCGACAACCTATGCAATCGTACATTGACGTTGGAATACCCCAAAACACCCCGGAGCCGCCGGATTATACCTCTTCCTTCCATGGCCTCCACCTGACGCTGCCGATGACTCAGGCCGAACCCCAGTCTCTGTTGTCCAGTCCATCAATGCCCATGAGCCAGACGGGGAATGGATCGATCCTATCAAGCCCGTCAATGTCGATGAGCCAGAATGAGAGCCAGTCTATATTATCTACACCTTCGCTGCCGTCTCAATATTCTCAGAATATGGCAGGTTGGATGGTCCGAGGGAACCCCGTGGTAAAACGGTTTGGATATGGAAGCACCGACTCAGGATTTGTGTCCCGAGACAACGAGGACGGTGACATGAGGAACGGGTTTGACGAGAATATGCAGTTCGAAACGAAGTATTTCGACGACGCATGGTCAGATTTGCCGCGAGGTTGAAGACACCCACAATTGATTCTTTAATCTGAAGTTCATCAATAGCTGGTGAACGAACTTGTTGGCCATCTTGTGGACTGCTCGAAGCTTGTTCCGCGGGTCAGACATGCCCCTTGGCAGCCTCGGAACACCAACACAAAGCAGTTCTACCACCGCCTGATGAGAAGGAGCTAGGTTGTCACACCTCTCGTCCAAAAACAGGTGTTGCTAGAGGAAACTGCCACACCTAGGTGTTACTGGTTTCAGCGAATTTTGATGCATCGACGGCGAGTCCATCCCACAGGACTCGAACGAGAACAACCAAGGTTCGCCACGGTTTCATCTCGCACTTGAGCAACTCTCGATTTGAGACTCATCAGAATGCAGCGCCACCGCCCGGCGTAAGGAGAGGCCGAGGCGGGAGACCCTATGAGGGGAATCACAAACGTGACCCGGCGCCTACCTCTCCCATGGCTGAATAAGCTAAGCCCGGTGACTTGGAGACGGCACGCAAATTGAACCAAAGTGCGTCTCGTGTGGTTGTACGATATTTTGGCCAGCAGCGCCCTGTTTTTTTTTTTTTGTTGTACAATTTGTACAGTATGATACCATGTCGTTTAGATCAGCGTAGACCTTGGACGGGGCAAATCATTGGGTTAGTGTTGACGTCGGTCAGACGACTTACCGCAAAGTAAAAGTGTGATCACTTGCCCCATTTGATTCAGTGGGAATTTGCTCCCCAAGTTATTTTCCGTGTTAGTCTTTTATGGCATTTGATCAGCCGTGGCGATTTCTTAAAACTGCCCTGGTCGTTTAAGTGCTCTGGGGTGGTGGCGTGAGGAATGCAGTTGAAAGTGGATATCGACGGCAACAAGCGAGAAAACACTTTCTCAATCGCGTGTAAACAATAGGAAATTCTAGTTCAGCAGAGTAGCGAGGGTGCATTTTGTTATTAATTACAACGAATGTGATATACAGGTCCTTATAGCTCAGTATTGAGGCCGGTATTTTCCTTATCTTTGAGTGACCCCGTAGGACTTTGACAGTTGCAAAAATCTTAGCTCTAGGGTACCTCAGTTGGATCTGAGCTACTTAGATTGGTTGGGCTAGTATCCAATGACGAAGCCATCATGAGGGCACATGATGACACACTGATAGTGCATTGCTACGTGGCAGCTACGGAGGAGGTCACTGACGATGCGTCTGCCGCCTTGTTTATGCTCGGACAGATGGATGGTGATGACGGACAATGAGCTGCGGGTTTGTCTGGTCCCCATAGTGAGGCTGCAATTTAGAGGCTGCGCAGCTGCAGCGTCTCACAGCCCGTAACACTTTCCGCCTATCTTTTTCGGGACCTCGACATGCACGCTATTTCAGACAAGACAAATGGATATTGTCTTATACGAACTCGGTGGCATGACCCTGTTGAGTGTGTGCCTTGGGGGATTTTTTTTGTTTTGCTCTAGGCCCTGACGTCAGCTCGCCTGAACATGTCGAGCTTGAGAGCAGGGCTGAGCAGCAACAGCTGGCCACCGAGCATCCCGGCAGCGCGCGCTATGGATTTCACCCGGCGAGGCGTCCTTCGGCAAATGACAAAAGCCTAGGCCATCTCACGCCGACGGAACCATGCCGCTTTCCGGGGCGCAAGACACGCGCGATGCCCTATTGTTGCATGGGTGGTTGGTTTGTCGCACCCAACGCTGCGATGAATAGGCGGTCCAGAGGTAGTGAGGCGGAGATGCGCTGGCGTCGTCGCACAGACTCGGCCACGTCTGAAGGCGAGCGGAAGAAAATGGCGGCGACACGAGCGGTCTCCGGCGCATCCATTCGCTCGCGTTTTACTTCAGGCACTTTATCTGATGCGCGCAAGGTAGCGCTGCTGTTTATAGAGCACTGCATAAGTGCTCGGATGGAATACGAGATGTGCACAGCAGGTTGAGTGCGCACAGTAGCGTTTCATGGAGCGGCGCGGCCAGTCAGGCACTGAAGACACACGAACTCAGCTCGTTCAAGCGGCGCAAAGGGCTGTCGCAAATCCGGGGCGGGTGTCCGATCAGTGCTTATGGCTCGCTAAAAGTCGCAGCCATCCATTCTGATCTGCTACGCACCCAGGCTGGAGGCTAAGAGCCTGTCCCCTACTAGCACGGCCTCGACCGTTGGGTTTCCCAGGGCTTTCCACGGATAGGTTTGCTGCTGCCAGCAGGCGAGTCTGCTGGGATAGCCATGACCAGGTGGTGGTGCTCGTGGCCCCCAAGCCCCGGTTGCGTTGCAAGACTGGGATCTGGTCTCTGGCGAGGTTTCAGCTTCGACGAGGGACCACGAATGCCAAACAGGAAAAGAAACGCCGTGGCACCGAAAATAACGCAGAGCGGTTGAAGGATCCCGCGTCATCCTCTTGCGCCCACATCCTACGGGTAGAGAGAGACACGGTGACGAGAGAGAGCGAGCGCAATGTCGTTAAACGAGGGGGAGCGGTCAAGCCCACATGAGAAGAACTCCCCGAAAGAGAAAACGCGGGCAGGTGACATTTGCGACTGAGCCTAAACAGGCGAGATGCTCATTTCAGCTCTAAATTGTGCAGTAGCGCGCGACTTTCCTCTGCCTTGTCCGTTCGCCGATCGACATTTGATGAGGAAGTTGAGCAACCAGTCGAGGGAGAGGACCTTGATTTCTCCGGTGGGCGGCGGGCTTCCCCAGAGTCCACAAGTTCTGTGTGTCAGTGACAAACCCACGACGCTGGCCAAACAAAGTTAGAGACGTCAGACCCCGTCGTGTGGTCCATCGCACGGCCACGGGTGCCCTAAAGGGCTAGGCGCCAGGGGAGGACTCCAGCGCTCAAGCGCTATACTGCGTAGGTGCTATGTTAGACGACTGGGGGGGCAAAACCAGCGTCCAGGCGGACGGAGCCAAGCGACGCAGGAACCGGACAGGGGCCGCGCGGGCTAGGAACGGGAGTGGCCTGGCAGGTTGGAGGAAGGTGGTGTCAAGTGGCCAATCACGCACGGCCCGGGAAATTGTGCAAATCTTATTTGGCGCTTTATGAACCTCGTGAGGACGACTTGGACGACCAAACTGGCGCGAGGTTGTAATTGCTATGTAATGAATGGTATTTTACTACCAGTAGTTTCCCGGTGCCCATTCGAACCATTGTGTTTTTGTACGAAGGCGGCAGGTGCACGGAATACGCGCGACGAGTCACGCCCTGGCACGGACGGGGTCCCAGTGACGAACCCGTTGGGTGTGATTGCGCCGAGCTTGTTCTTTGTGGAGGCTTCGTCGACCCCATCGCCCATGTGGCCGAGTGGTGGCGAGTGGCCAGAGCAGCTTTAAAAAACGCCACGTTCTGCGAGCTGGGCCGGGTTTTCATCAAGAAATTCACTCATTTCTGTACGAACCACGGGCGAGGGCTAGAAGTTTCCACGGGCTAATGAGGGAAGAGCAAAAGAGTACGAGAGCATGCAGACAGGTCGATCTCCCTTGGCAACCCGAGCGGAATGGATGCAGAGCCTGCATTGTGCATGATGGCCCCTCCCCTCCTCTGCTGTACCGAGTTTGCTCTCTGCTCGCCTCCACTTACACTGACTGACTGTTGTCGGCACGTTGCACTCAGCGAGTCACCATGTTGAGGAGGGCCGTCCCAAACTGACACACCAAAGAAACACCCGCGACCACTTGCACCAGTGGGGGACCGCGATGACGAGGAAAGGCCTGATGCGACCCGTCTCAGCGTCGCATCGCCCCAGCGCCTCCTCCGCAGACGGGGAGACAGTTTTCGCAGACCGCAGCAGTGAGGTGAGTACGAATAAAGAAGCCAGACGGCTAGAGTGTAGAGACCAGGCCAGGCGGACAGGCCCTCGTCGGGAGTGTGCCTGAAGTTGGGCGGGTGGTAATTTCCGCGCGACGTCTGGTGCAGAGCCCTGTGGTCTGGTGTGTCCTGTCCCTGGGGGGCCCTCATGCTCGTTGCCAGGTCACCGGTACCCGAGACATGGCGCCGAGATGGGTGCATTCCAAGTCTCAGCTACCGCTTCGCATGCGATGCCCTCAGGTTCCATGCGCCCCCCCGCCGCTGGTTGTCCGGCCCGCTTTGTGCCTGGCGGCAGTTGGGCAGTTGGGGCCGCACCCTGGGAGGGGGGGTACCGCACTGGGGTCCTTTGGGGGGTAGGCCCTGGTCAATCTCGGCCTGTCTCTTCTTGGCGCCAGTAAAAACTCGTGCCTGGCGTTGAGTGCTTTGGCGCGCGTGTGGTGCGCTGGTGCTGGCTCTGTTAGGGTCCTGTTTGCGCTGCGCTGCGCTCCATGGATTTGGCCTGTCGCACAAGTACTTCATGCATCTCCTCCCCCCCCCCGACTCAGCCACGTCTTCCTGCGATCCTTCTGCGCTTCACCTTCACCTTCAACCAGACAAGACAAAGACTTCGTTGGCAAAGTCTACCCACTCGTACATTTCTATCATTCTCCACCTCTGCTTGCACAGTAGCTTCCTGCATTTTGCATCTCGCTGCTCTTGGATACCGAGTATCCTCACCCTGCACTCTTTTAAAACTCCCGCCATCCACCTCGCTTACACGAGCCACACCAACAACACCAGCACTCAACTCGTCTGCGACCTGTACACACACCCTGCGCGCGATATACCGCTGCCTGCTTTGAAAGCAACTCACGTACTTGACTCAACAACAACCTTCACCGACACCGTGGATCTCTCGATACCGACCCAGTCAAGATGCACTTCTCCAAGCTAGTCCTGGCCGTCCTCCCGGCGCTTGCGCTCGCGAGCGAAGACACCACCACCAAGACCTCCACGGCAACCCTCACCAAGACCTACACCCTGTCCGAGGTCCACACCGTCACCTCGACCTGGATTCCCGATTCCAGCACCAACACCACCACCACCCCGAGCTCCACTCCCGCTGTGAAGACCACCCCCGGCGCCTCGTCGGACATCACCAGCTTCACCAGCGCCACTTCCACCGGCGCTGATGACTCCACGCCCTCCGTTGTTACCACCACCGGCGCTGGCTCTGCTCTGAATGCCGGAAAAGTTGTCCTGGCTGGTGTTGCTGGTATGGTCGTCGTCGCCTTCATGTAAGGCGTTGAGGGGACGCGACTGGGAGGAGGAGGAGGAGGGAGGTTGACTCTGAAGACGAGTAACCTCACCACTGTCACTTCGAGCTCGACGATGCGATCATCTTTTCACCTATTCCCTTTGTCATTTTTGCACTTTTCGCCTTTACGGCTTGGCCAACAGCGTGGCCCAAACTTTCTCTGGCATAACGATGAAACGACGTCAATAGCGCCACGATACCGACTGCAGAACGGCCTTTTCGCCGTCTAGCACCCAACTCTGCTTCTGCTTCAACTGACGAGTTCAATCTTTTTGTTGACTCTGCCCCTCGTGGAGAGCTTCGACTGTTCCCTTGCGTTTCATCGCGAGCACACACAACACAACACACACACCCGCTCCTTGTCGATACACTTCGCGGGTTTTCCAACATTTAATGTTTCATTTCATCCCCAGCGGCACGGCACCTGCGCGCGTTGACTGCGCTGCGCCTAAAATGCCTCGACTCTTGCCTTTTTGAAAAAGCGTCACCTTGGCTGCCGTCCGTCCTGGCGCATCTGCAAGGGTAGCCGCCAGCATGCTGGCGGCTTTGAGATGACAAGAAATCCCCTATTTCAGGTTTCGCCAGGGCGGAACCACACGGTGCCTGCTTGCTGGCTGGAGACCTATTAGTATTGCTATTTCGTCAACATCTCTTCACCGGAGGCTCCGCTGCTTTCTCAGGGAGCCCGGGACCGAGGAGACGGGGACGAACGTCGGGGACGCACGGAAACAATACTATCTATTTTCGCTTCACCATACCTCTACTTCTTGGATGAATTGGCCTTTTGTTTCATTTCTGTCTGGCGATACCCCCTTTGGAAGGATGGCGGTTCGAGGCATGAGGATTCTCAATCCGCACTCCGGTTCTCCCTCGTGGTCGGACTGGTTTGTTGGACGGTAATCTCCGTGGGCTCTGGACGAAGGATTGTGGCTTTGGAGTATGACCCTTTTGTTTTATTCAGTGGGAGGACTCTGGTTTATAGAAAAGGGGGATTGATGTTTTGAGCGTCCTGGCGAAGACGATTGATGAGTCGTGATGAGATAGCTAGCGTAGATAGGAGAGCAATAGTACTTTACTACGCTTTGCTCGAAACTACCTGACCCCGCCTGGTCTTGTTCCGTTGAACTGGCTGTACCTCGTACCTCATTGATGAGGTGCTTAAGGCTGAAGTCTGCGGTTGGCATCGCTTCGGCATCTTGCTCCGGCCTCGGGTATCTCTGTCGCGGACCGATGACAAATAGCCTAGTCGGTCTGGCGTTCCGAACCAGAACAACCGCCAAGTCGCTGATGGTGTTTGCCGTTGAGGTGTGGATCGGGGATGGGGCTGATTAAGGATATTGCGCGGCATTCTGATTGGGCAGTGACTGTGGCAAACGTCCGCTTGAAGCCGGCGGGCGGGTCGCATCGGCCTCGCTCCCCAACTTTTCTGCATTGGATGCTGCAGCCATCTTTTGCTCACCTCCATCCCTGTCCGAACATCCCACCATCTACTACGTACGCCAATTCCTCCCGTTTGTCGAGCGACTCTTCGTCCTTGATCGCTCGGCGACAGCATCATGGCCACGATTTCCCCCGCGCTCAAGCGGGCTCATGTCCCTCTCCGACGAGCTCTGCGCACGACTTCGACGCCAGCGGTTCGGTCTTTCGCCACCGTTCCCTCCGAGCCAAACGAGCCCGGCCAGGCCCCGAAGCGAAAGACGTACTTCAAGGACAAATCCGTCGCGTCCTTTTCCGACTTTGTGGCTACCTCCTCGGCTGCGCAGCCTCTGTCGCCCGCTGAGGCTTTTACTCTGAGAACCGCCGAGGTCGGCCCCGAGGGCAAGAAGAAGACGATTACACGGCTGCCGGAGTGGCTGAAGACGCCGATCCCCGCGGGAAACGACAACTTCAAGAGCATCAAAAAGGACCTTCGAGGATTGGGATTGCACACTGTCTGCGAGGAGGCACGATGCCCCAACATCTCCGAGTGCTGGGGTGGTTCCGACAAGAGCGCCGCAACAGCAACCATCATGCTGATGGGTGATACATGCACTCGGGGATGCCGCTTCTGCAGCGTCAAGACCAATCGTGCGCCCTCGCCTCTAGATCCCCACGAACCCGAGAACACCGCCGAAGCTTTGGCACGATGGGGTCTGGGCTACGTGGTCCTGACCAGCGTGGACCGAGACGATCTCGCCGACGGCGGTTCGAGGCATTTCGCCGAGACCATCAGGAGGATCAAGCAGAAGAAGCCTACTTTGTTAGTTGAGGCGCTGACCGGCGACTTCCGTGGTGATCTCGATCAGGTGGCCATAGTAGCCGAGAGCGGGCTCGATGTTTATGCGCACAATGTTGAGACGGTCGAGGACCTGACTCCCTACGTACGAGACCGCAGGGCTACCTTCAGACAGAGCTTGGAGGTCCTGAAGCACGTCAAGGATGTGAAGGGGAAAGAGGGAATCATTACCAAGACGAGCATCATGCTTGGCCTTGGTGAGCAGGAGCATGAGCTCCAAGCTGCACTTGAAGGTACGGAACTGGAATCTCAGATCCACTTTTGTGTGGAACAAAGCTAACAAGATGACAGAGCTCAGAAAAGTCGACGTTGATGTCGTTACCTTTGGCCAATACATGCGGCCGACCAAGCGTCACCTCAAGGTCGAGAAGTACGTTACTCCTGACGAGTTCGAGATGTGGCGCAAGCGGGCCCTGGACATGGGTTTCCTGTACTGCGCCAGTGGGCCGCTCGTGCGCTCGTCATACAAGGCCGGCGAGTCCTTTATTGAGAACGTCCTGCGGAAGCGATCGGGCGAGAAGGGCATGGCACCGGGGACCCTGGGTCAGGCGGTTGCTCTGGACTCGGAGGTCCGGTCAACGATTTAAACTGCAGACGCTTCTTCTTTCTCGCACACGTTCTCTGGGAGCTTGAGCACCAGTAATCGTTGTATAATGGGTATTGGTTATGATACGACAGTAGCTGCATGGGATGGCGTTGGAAATTGGATACGGTCTGGTTGATGCGTTCTCAACAATAGAAGCAATGGCCTTCAACAAGAGCCTTGCACAAACTTACAACTCACTACATAAAGCAATTAAAAATTACCCATATTGGCAGTGCCTCGCACAGTTTGAGGTCTCCGTCCCTCCCACGGTACACTAATCGTCGCCTCGTCGATGAGGGGCCGGCACATTTTTGATCCTTGAGATCTCCGTACTTGCACTGGCAACGGGACTGCACTGATTCACAACATGGCGGGGTTCGCATTTGGTTGGCACTCTGTCACTGCTTCGTGGGACGAGCAAGGTGTTGAGCACGCTCGGTTGAGCGTTGAGAGGGAGCTGTACCACTGCGAACGCAGGTACTTTGTTGCCCAGGGAATGACGACCACGTTGTTGACCTTCAAGTACCTATCGAGGGTGGTGTCCACAGGACTCGCAGAGCAGGGCTGCCTGGGTGAGATGGTTACAAATACTCAGGTCATGCTTCGCTGGGTGTAATGGGCAGGAAGGAGCATCACCTTTCGCCCTCTCCGAGTCGGTCGGAGCAGGAACCATACTGTTACGGAAAGAACACCTACAACCCTAAGTCCTAACCACTTGCTCCCCGGCAATCTAAATCCTCAATAATTCACCACGGCTTCTGATTTTTGACCTCGTCTTCCGTTTAGTCCTTTCAACATCTTCGCCGACTCGGCCGCTAGAACCATGAAGCTGGCCGCCTTTATCGCCCTCGCGCTTGCGGGCGCCGCGCAGGCAAAGTACTGGATGGAGGATATTGGCCATTTTGGACGGTCCCCATACTTCCCCGACAGCTACTACCGCGTCTTTCGGGACGTCAAAGACTACGGCGCCGTGGGAGATGGAGGTTTGTGAACCCTGCCCCTGAAGTCTCTGTGCGGTGCTTACGAGTGGTCAGTCACCGACGACACGGCAGCCATCAACGCCGCCATCAGCGCCGGAAGTCGATGCGCCCCCGGGGTTTGCAAGGGAAGCACCATTTCTCCCGCAACTGTGTATTTCCCATCTGGGTATGGCGAGCCCTCACTTTGCTGTCTTGGCTGGGAGATGTGATTCTAACGATTGCCTAGAACCTACCTCATTAGCAGCTCTATCATTGATTTCTACTACACCCAGCTCATCGGAGACCCCAACGACATGCCCACCATCAAAGCATCAGGGTTTTTCTCTAAGGAAAGCTTCAGCCTCATCGATGCCAATCCGTACCTGTTCAACGGCGCGCTTGCCTGGAACTCGACCAACACGTTCTTTCGCCAAATCCGCAACCTGATTATCGACACCACAGCTCTCCCTCCCGACTACCCCGTCATCGGCATACATTGGCCCTGCTCGCAGGCTTCAGCCATCACCAATTGTATTTTCAAAATGTCGAGCGTGCCTGGAAACCGTCACACCGGTCTTTTTATCGAGGAAGGGTCTGGTGGCTTGCTGAATGATCTGTTCTTCTATGGAGGCGGGAATGCGACCGTTCTGGGGAACCAGCAATACACCGCGCGGAACCTCTGGTTCTCCAACGCCGATGTTGCCATCTGGATGACTTGGAACTGGGGATGGACGTTCAAGAGTATAGTTTTTAAAGACTGCCGGATCGGTATTAAGATGGACGATGCCTCGCATGGCGTGGGATCTATTACTATAATCGATAGTAGGTTTCAGAACGTGGGTACGGCGATATCGACGACTCGAGTGAGTAGCGGCTCGTTGGGGAGTGGTGGTTCATTCACCATGGAGAATGTTCACTTCGAGAATGTCAACGCCGTGCTCTTGGGCCCAAATGGGCTTGATCTTGCGACAAATATCATGACAGCGGGCAATGATGTGTTCGTCATGGTAAGCAAAACACGAAACTTGGAAAATCTCCGTGGCTGACAATTGGCAGGGTCATCTTGCGGACCCCAGCGGCTTGTCCGACAAAACAGGGTACTACAATATTACGACAAGCCGCAGTGCCAATCTTCTCCTGGATACCAATTACTACGAAAAGTCAAAGGTAGGAAACTCCCGGGTGTGGACGATCTTTTTCTGATCAATTGTAGCCTCAATATGAGCAAGTCACCAGTCAATACTTCTCATCCGCCAGAGTCAACGGGGCCACAGGTGATGCTTCTCACGATGACACCCAAGCACTCAACAGGCTTTTCAAGTATACCGCAGCGAACGGACTTATCGCTTACTTGGACGCCGGTATCTACATCGTCACAGACACAATATTCGTCCCGCCTAACGCCAAGATCGTGGGGGAAGCTCTGGCTTCTATCATCATGGCCACAGGACCCAAGTTTCAAGACATGCGGAACCCCCGTCCTGTCGTTCAGGTCGGCCGCCCTGGAGATGTCGGTCGTATCGAATGGTCCGACACCATAATATCGACTCGTGGACCTGCAGCGGGCGCCACGCTTATTGAGTTCAACCTGTTCTCCCCTGAGATGCCCTCGGGCATGTGGGATGTCCACACTCGCGTGGGTGGTTTCGCGGGAACATACTTGCAAGTGTCTGAATGTCCCGCCACAAAAGGTAGCAACGTGGTAAACCCTAACTGCATCGCCGCGTACATGAGTATGCACATCACAGCCTCTGCTGGCGGTCTTCTTACGGAAAATTGCTGGCTCTGGGTCGCGGACCATGATCTCGAAGATCAGGTGTATAATCGCGTTGCCATTTTTGTGGGAAGAGGCCTGCTCATCGAATCGCAGAGGGGACGCATCTGGCTCAGTGCTACCGGTTCAGAGCACCATATTCTCTATCAGTATCAACTCGCCAACACGCGAGACGTGTACATGGGCCACGTTCAGACGGAGCAGGCGTACTTTCAACCACTTCCTCCTGCATCATACCCCTTTCCTCCCGTGCCTCTTTTGAATGACCCAGACTTCCAAAGAACCTGCCAGAGCAACCCCGTGGCAGGTTGCAACATGGGGTGGGGTATGAGGGTCGTTAACTCGAGCAATGTGGTCGTGTACGGGGCGGGCTTATATTCATTCTTCAATAATTACAATGACTCCTGTGCGAGTAACAAGTCACCGGATTATTGTCAAGAGAGAGTTCTAAGTGTGGAGGGCCAGGTCGATGGAACTCGATTCCTGGGGTTAAGCACCGTGGGGACAAGGTTCATGGTGCAAAGGAATGGCTTGGATTGGGTCGGGGCGCTCGAGAACAACAGCACCTTTGCAGATACCTTGGCTTTGTACGTTCCATGAAGGTGCATTTGCACTGCGGCAATACTACCTTGAAGCGAATGCCATCAGCGAAAAGATCGGATTTTTTATGGGTTGTCATAAAGAAACGACAGCATTACTGCTCTAAAATGTTGTTGCTTGAACTCCTAGTAAACCTGTTGTCACTGAGCTAGCAAAATACTAACTTGAGAAGTGTCTTGAAATTCGATTCTGTCGTTGCAGATTCGGTGAAAGCTCTGTGCTACGGGGGTTTTAACAGAAGCAGATGCAGTCCAGCTCGGGCCAAGGTGGGCAATTACTCAAGATGAAGTGCACGCTTAATGTAGCGGCTGAGTGTTACAATTATTCGTTCGTGTATTGAAAAGACGCATGATGACATAATCCTGCGTAGAATATTAGGATTTATTTCTATGGATGTGAATGCTTCTTCCTCTTGTGCAATACGCCCTCGAGCTTGTACCTGCTTCGTGATCGGACATGACGGCATTGTAACATGCCCGAATTGCCGAATAAGCTCTGAAGCTGGATTGTGGGGTAGACTAGCCCCGGCAGAAACAGCCACTTTAGCTCACCGCCTGCTAGATCCGGCTGTCACGCCTTAGCTTGGTCAGCACGTCCGTCCGCGATGCGGACATCAAGGCAACCAACATGATCTGGCTTCTTTCCACGTTCCAGACATAACAACTTCACCCTGTACCCTTCTTAACGCAAGATCGACTATCGAAACCATGAGCGTCAACATCGGCTCCGAAGCCGAATGGAAGAGCCTGCTTTCCGGCACCAATGTGGTCATCGCAGATTGTACCTTTGGCCCCTCCGCTCCCACTCCCTCCCAGCGCAACTAACACCGGCTCGATAGTCTACGCCGACTGGTGCGGTCCCTGCAAGATGATCGCCCCGCACTACGAGAAGCTCGCAAACGAACACTCGCGACCCAAGAAGGTTGCCTTCGCCAAGATCAACGTCGACTCGCAGTCCGGCATCGCGCGCGCAAACGCCGTTTCCGCCATGCCGACCTTCAAAATCTTCCACGCCGGCAACTGCGTTGAGACCATCAAGGGTGCGAACCCATCTGCCTTGACGCAGGCCATCACAAACGCCGTCAAGCTTGGCGACGCAGGCAAGCCGAGCGGCAACGTCTTCCAGACACCTGGCCGGAAGCTCGGCGGCGAGGCCCTTGCCGGGAGGGCTGCCCCTGGCGCTGCCAACGCATCCGTCGCGTCGTCATTTTCGTGGAAGTTCGGCTGGCTCCTCAATGCGCTGATTGCCTTCGTGGGACTGTACCTAGTATCTTTGTTTTCGGCACGTACCCTGAAGGAAGACTAAGATGAGAGCGAGGCTGACCGGTTGCCAGTTCGATCCATACAAGGCAGCGGAGAAGTCGGTGTTCAACACCCACCGGCCGGTACAGGCAGCCGGCGGAAGTGGTGCGAAGGCTGGTCCCGGTGGCGCGAAGGCCCCGGCGCAGAAGGCTACGTTTAAGACGCTGGCGGACTTGGGTGGTGACTGAGCGAAACTGCGACCATGAGGATTGGAGGAGTGATTGATATGTGGCGTTGAGAGGATTAATTCTACGTGCGCGGGACTTTTACTGAGCAAACATACTTTTGGCGTATTCAAGTATTTGCAATCATTTTTGATCGACAGTAAATCCTATCCGCGCAATGCTCGTAGCAAATGCCAGTCCAGCTGGAATAACGGAAAGTGGTGTAGGAGCTGGTCACGTGAACGCGCGACAGCGTCGAACGGTCTAAAAAAAAGTTCCAGAGGCCGACTGCATCTTGAACCCGCCAACTTCAACAGCTTGTACAATACTAAGATGCTGTCGGCACGAGGCATCCGGAATGCCTGTCCAAGGCATAATTTGTCTTCTTCTTTAATCATACCCCGGTTCCCTAGTCTCAATACTTTCTCGACACGATCGCAGGCGTTTCCTCCCTCCCGTTCCATTCAGGCCAATAGGAGCGGCGCAATTACACAAGCATTTTCGACTTCAAGATGTTTGCGACAGGAGCCTGCAACAACGACTGCCACACCCGCGCCGAGCGCATCGCCTGAAGAGATTGAGCAAGTTGTGCGAGATGCGAAGCAACGATTTCGAGATACCCTGCCCAAGGGTTACTTGAATCAGGACGAATACGCCCTATACGAGCGACTGTACGGACCGCCGCTGCGAGAGACCCTGCCCGAAGATGTTGGCATCGACACCCATGCCGATATGGGGCCGCAACCACCACGACCGGATAACGAGGGGATTGCAATCCGACAGCTTGAGGATGGACAATTGCAGGAGATCTCTTACGAAATTCCCCGCTCAGAGGCAGAAGTCACAGAGAATGAGGTTCTCGAGGAACACGCCGATGAAATAGACTCGGTGAATTTGGCTCAGCATGCTCCAGGATACGTCGACTTGGTTGCAAGAAATCAAAGAGAATACGATGCTATGCAAAAACTTTCCGAGGACTTCAAGGATAGCCAGAGGAAACAACGTGAAGCGGAAGAGAAGGCGGCAGCAAAGGAAGAAGAAGAGATGCAACGACAGGCTGAAGAATCCAAGACTTGGCCGGAGGAAGAAGAATACAACCAAAGAGAGCTGGCCGATACAGTGCGGTTTCATCCTCTCTCAGTTGAGGGTCGTTTCTACGACGACTTGGTCGAGCTTGCGCTCCCCCGAGACCAGCTAATCAGCCCCATTCGCGAACTTCTGGACAGAACCCATATCGAACATGTTAAGAAGGCAGCCGAAGAAGCTTTTGGCGGCGCCGGCCTTCCCAATTCGCCTGCAACCCCGTCCTGGAACAAGACCGGCCCTATGCAAGGAGTTGGGCTCCCAGCGGACCAGCGACACATGACCGAGATCGAGGCGGACGCTTTCATAGCAGCATCATTGCCTCCAGCCTACGCCTCTACCATGTCCATCTTGAAGGAGGTGAGAAAACGCGTTGGAACTGAATGGTTGCAGGGGCGGCTGAAGGCAGGCGGACTCAATGTTCTGGACGCGGGATCAGGTGGCGCTGGCTTAGTTGCTTGGGACGAGATTGTTCGGGCTGAGTGGGGTCTCCTGAAGGAAAAGGGAGAAGTCCGTGGTCTTGAGCCTCCTGGGAAGAGGACTGTTGTGGTGGGATCGGATCGGTTGCGGCAACGAGTCAAAACCTTCCTGGACAATACGACGTTCCTGCCGAGGCTGCCCGATTACGAGCACTCTGGAGAGATGCGTGGTGGGCATCTCGATGCTGGAGACAAACCACAGGTTCGAAAGAGCTACGACGTCATCATCGCATCGCATCTCTTCCTCAATGAAGAACAGGACCATTACCGACAAGCGATCCTCAACAACCTCTGGAGCCTGCTGAATAAAGATGGTGGAATCCTCATTGTGGTGGAAAAAGCTCATCCCCGCGGATTCGAGGCTGTAGCCCATGCCAGAGACACCATATTGAAACAGTTTCTACTACCGCAGGCTGGACAGCCTGATAACCTTCCCGAGAACCCCAACCCAGCCTTCCAGCGCGAGCGAGAGCCTGGCCACGTCGTTGCGCCTTGCACCAACCAAGGTGTTTGCCCGATGTATCAGATACCCGGGAAGAGCCGCGGGCGCAAAGACTTTTGCTACTTCAACCAGCGATTTGTGCGACCGGCTTTCTACAGCCGAGTGCTCGGTTCAGGTCAACATAACCAAGGCGACGTTGACTTCAGCTACGTGGCTATCCGTCGAGGAGTTGAGAAGAAGAGCCCCTTGACGGGCAAGGAAGCCACAAACATAGCTTTCAAGGGGTTTGAGAATAACGAGGAGAAGCCCGACATGCAGACTCTTCCGCGAACAATCATGCGCCCTCTGAAGCGCAAGGGACACGTCACACTAGATCTTTGCACACCGGAAGGGAGACTTGAGCGGTGGACGGTACCAAAGAGCTTCAGCAAGCTAGCATATCACGACGCCCGCAAGTCACGATGGGGAGACCTGTGGGCTCTGGGTGCCAAGACGCGAGTGCCACGGGAAGCTCGTGCTGGCAGAGGACCGGACGACGGCGGCAAAAGAGCCGGCCAAGGGTCAAAGCCGCGCCGGGTGGAAATCACTATGGGACCTGGCGGTATCAGCGCTGGTGAGAAGAATGCGCCCCGAGAGAGGCGAGCCAAGAACAAAAAGACCCAGCAGAAGGATCTTATGAAGGAACTGATGGACGCAGAGGAGGAGGAGGAGCGTATAATCTCGAAGCAGATGGATGAGGAGGTTGAGGCTCAGCTGGCTCGCGAAGATAAAAAACGGGGCAGGTCATGAACTACGGTTCAGCTAACTGTAAAATGAATGTATAGAAGCAACGACAATGATGTCTGGGTATGGGGGCACTGAGAAGGGTGGCGTTCAGCTTGGAAATAGCAACGGATGTACAATATATCTCAACACCTTCAATTGTCAAACTTTCGGCCGCAGAGTTTTGACTACTACCGGCAAATCTTCAATCCCACAGGAATTCCGTGCAAGATGTCAAAGAAATTACACTCGTCTCTGTGACATGGTCCCGTTGGGGTGGATACAACCCACCTGCGCGAACAAATTTTCACTCGGCCCTCCCGGATCCGTGTAAGTTGATGAGGCGATTGTGCAACGACGAGCTCCCATCAAACAAGAGCCACGCCCGGTTAGCTCAATCGGTAGAGCGTGAGACTCTTACGAGTACGCAATCTCAAGGTTGCGGGTTCGACCCCCGCATCGGGCTTTTCCTATATTTCGATTGCAAGCATCTGCGCGGCTTTCTCTTTTTGCCTTCTGGGCGAAGATGATGTTGGACCCTGAATATTTTTTCTTGGTGGGGTGTTTTCCCGATAAGGGGTCGGCCGATAAGGAACCGAGGGGATGGTTCGCTGAGCGCATAGGTCACGTGGCTGTGTCAGGGCTGATTGGGTCGCTGTGTGCCTGTCTCTGTCCTGCATATTCGAAGACGCCGAAAGCCGACTGAACGCCAGGATTTTGCATCTCCTATCTCATCGCACAGCGGGATTTCGACATCTCCGGTCGCGGTGCCGCGGAAGTCGGTGGCGGGTGCTGCCAGATGTGAGTGCCGCTCGCGGGCGGGACGCCGACAGGCCGAAGATGATGTTGATGGGGCGGCAGACCCACGCGGACGGATGGCGTCAGCTTGGGCCAATATGAGGAAGCGGAAATTTTGGACGGGCGAACGAGGGGCGAAGATTTGGACCCCAGCTGGACGGAGAAGTGCCCCTCGTCTCGTGGCGGCATGGCGGGACCGGGGGGGGTTCCATTGTTTTTGGTAATGCGGCGCCGTTTATAAGCCAGCGTGAAAGTTCTGGTTGCGCGGTGCGATGAGTCGGACTTGGAGGGAGTGATTTTGACCCATTGACTTGTTTCTACGCAAATTGGCTTGATCGTTGTCTGTCTGGGTGCTTTGTACTGACCAAGTGTTGAAGAAGAGGAGGGTTCCTCTATTATTGGAATATTCGCGAGCCCAGGCCTTTCACGAACCGTCTCTGAAGCACGCAACTCAAGGCGGGACGGAACCTCAGAGAAAGGCAAACCGGGAACAAAGTTGTTTTCTCATATTTCCTCAACATGGCGGCTTCACCTCCAACCGCGCCGGCGACTTTGGCGCCGACGTCTCTCCTCGCCGCCCTCAACTGCAGAGATAGCATCCACCTCGTCGTCGGCACCAACCCGCTCGCCGCCTCGCGGTGCGGCCAGTCGGTCAACGCCGGCGCGCGGCCGATCCTCATCTCCCCCGAGGGCGCCGAGCTTCACTACAGCCTGCAGAAGCGCATCGACGACGGCCAGGTCCAGTGGTGCAAGAAGGCCTTTGAGGACGGCGACCTGCTGCAGCTCGGCCGGGACGAGGTCGACGGCGTTGTCGACGCCGTCTTCGTCACCTCCGGGCCCCGGGATCCCACGAGTGCGTTTTCCGTTGCCTCCCTCCCCTGTGAAAGTTTGACCTCTGCCGATCCCCCTCAAGAAACTGACTTGTCTGTCTGTAGGCCATCACATCGCAAAGCTGTGCAAGCGCCATCGCATCCCCGTCAACGTCGTCGACGCGCCCCAGCTCTGCACCTTCTCGCTGCTGTCTACGCACTCCGACGGCCCGCTGCAGATCGGCGTCACCACCAACGGCCGCGGATGCAAGCTGGCGTCGCGCATCCGGCGCGAGATCGCGGCGTCGCTGCCCGCCAGCCTCGGCTCCGCCTGCGCACGTCTGGGCGACGTCCGCCGCCGCATCCACAGCGAGGACTGCCTCGCGCAGGAGGAGTCGTCGCTGGAGGACTCGGTCGACCAGGCCGCCCACTTCAACCGCCTCGTCACCGACGAGGACGCCAAGAACCGCCGCATGCGCTGGCTCGGCCAGGTGTGCGAGTACTGGCCCCTGAAGCGCCTCGCCGCCATCAACGACGACGACGTCGAGGCCGTCCTCAGGTCGTATCCCGGCTCCGCGGGCCTTCCCGACGTGAAGCGCGGTGATCCTTTGGAGAAGAAGCGAGTTGGTAGCCTCGTCCTCGCCGGCAGCGGGCCTGGCCACCCAGACCTCCTCACCCAGGCCACCCACAAGGCCATCCAGGCGGCCGACCTCATCCTGGCCGACAAGCTCGTCCCGGCCGGCGTTCTCGACCTGATCCCGCGCCGCACGCCCGTCGAGATCGCGCGCAAGTTCCCGGGCAACGCCGAGCGCGCCCAGGAGGAGCTGCTGGAGATGGCGCTCGCGGGCGTGCGCGCCGGCAAAACGGTGCTGCGCCTTAAGCAGGGCGACCCGTTCATCTACGGCCGCGGCGGCGAGGAGGTGGCCTTCTTCCGCGAGCACGGCCTCGGCGACCGCGTCTCCGTGCTGCCCGGCATCACCAGCGCCCTCAGCGCGCCCCTGTTCGCCGCCATCCCGCCGACGCAGCGCGACGTCGCCGACCAGGTCCTCATCTGCACCGGCACCGGGAAGAAGGGCAAGCCGCCCGCGCCGCCCGAGTACGTGCCCAGCCGCACCGTCGTCTTCCTCATGGCCCTGCACCGCATCTCCGGCCTCGTCAGCGAGCTTACCACGCCCGTCGAGCTGGAGTTTGCCAAAGAGGCGGCCGTGGATGGTGCCCAGCCAGCCGTCTCTCCCCTGCTGACGCGCACGCTGTGGCCGCGCAACACGCCCTGCGCCGTCATCGAGCGCGCCAGCTGTCCGGACCAGCGCGTCATCCGCACGACGCTCGAGCACGTCGCCGAAGCCATCGAGGCCGAGGGCAGCCGGCCGCCGGGGCTGTTGGTGGTGGGACGGGCCTGCGAGTTCCTGCATGCCAGGGAGAAGGGCCGGGCCTGGCTGGTCGAGGAAGGGTTCCGAGGCCTGGAGGTCGAGGACTTTACGTTGGATCTGGAGAAGTTGCGCGAGTAAAGGCTTTTGACGTGGACTGGGTTGGTTCGGAAAGAAAAGGGGGAGTTTGGATATCATCATAGCGGGTCTGTAGCATTTTTTGGAGTTGGATATTGAATACCAGGTGAGTAGTTATCTCAACACGCAACCTTTGGAAGTGTTATTGTACGTTTGAAGCGCAATGATGGTTGGGGCTGTGTAAGTTGTAGAAACCAATCATCTCGATGTGCAAGGCTTTCGTCAAGCAAGTGTATGCAAAGGGGCCTCAAAAGCTACCCCCGCTCGTCTTACATGATGGCTTACATGCAGTAAAAACGTATCACGCAGTAGCGCAAATAATAGATGTGTCTGTCCGGAATGCAGCTATAAAGGCGAGCCTTCTCGCTCATCGACCTACTGATTACTTCAACTCTCCAATTGTATCAGGCATTATTCTGGCCTTGAACCACCTGGATCCGACAGGCTTTGGTGGTACAGGCATGGCTTGCGAATACACCTATCGACCACTGACCCAACCTGATGAGATCAGAGTGTTGACCTTGAACCCGGGTTCTGGCGCACACGATCTTGAAGGAACGATAAGTCATATGCAGCTTCCTGACAGCGCATTCACTCAGCCTCCTTCGTTTGATGATGATCTTGAGTCTGTTTGGAAGTGGAATCCTATCCCATCGCAAAATGGGTTCTCATCACAAATCAGAGTTGGAGAGTGAGTGAAAACTTGATCGATCGCCTTGAAACAACAGCTGCTAATGTTCCAACAGACTAACAAACGCCCAAACCAAAGCATCCTTCATCCGTTCAGCCTACACCCAAACAGAATATGATGCGCTCTCTTATACTTGGGGTAATTCGACAAAAACAGACATGATAACGGTCAATCACAACAGCCTGGGCATTACTGAAAACCTCCACGCAGCGTTGATACATCTGCGGAGCCCAGTCGAGGAACGACGCCTGTGGATCGATGCTATCTGCATTGATCAGACAAACATTCAAGAGAGGAACCATCAGGTCCAATTGATGAAGCGAATCTTCTCAGGTGCCTCATCCGTGATAGTGTGGCTCGGTGGAGCTGAAGGCGACGTGGGCTCGGCTCTCCAAATGATGCAAGATTCCATGTCCAGTGAATACGGAGATGACGCCTTCAACACCCTCAACACATTCCAAAAAGTCCTCAACGCATTATCTAACGTCTTCAAATACAGTGAGAATTTGTTGAAGGGGCTGACCAAGCTTTTCAATCGATCTTGGTGGAGGCGCATGTGGATAGTGCAGGAGGTCGTTATGGCTAGGGACCTGGTTGTCCTTCTCGGGGACATCATCGTCCCGTGGAGTTTCTTGACACGTCTTTGCTACGAGATTCAGCAGAACGAATACCGCCAGCAGCCCCTAGGGCCACTTTTTAGAGCTTGCGGTTATAAAAGGTTCACAGCTCTTCAAAACTTCCGAGAAAACGGATCCATACCACTGGCTCGCTTGCTGCAGGACACGCGAGACTACCAAGCAAGCGACCCGCGCGACAAGCTCTACGCCTTACTCGGTATAACTTCAGATGTCACTACAGCCGAGTTGATACCGGATTATGCGAAGCCAGTTGAAAGAGTGTTTGAGGATCTTGTCAAGTTTGTTGCAATGCAGCAAGATAATCTGGACATTATCTCGTCTGGACGTCGCTTCTGTGTCTCAGGTCACGGCTGTCAGAGTTGGCTCCCGGATTGGCAAAACTCATCAGGGCTGCGGCCATTGAACATCAAACGAGCCCCATACAACGCAGCGAAGGGAACGAGAGCAGTTGTTGACATGTCTCAATTTCCCCGGGTCTTGATTGTGGAAGCGTTTGTTGTTGATACAGTGAAGTTTGTCGGAGGTTCAGCCACCCCCTAGCTCATGAACACTTGCCAACAATAAGGTGTCGGCAGTACGCCGTGGCCCAAAAGCCCAATATCAAAACCATGGAGCTTTTCTGGCGAATGATTACGGCAGATGTAGACCACTTGGGTAATCGGGCTACGTTGGCTTTCAAGCGGCAAATCCACAGCTTCGTGAACGACGCTGACAAAAGACGTCCGAATCCTACCTCAGACTTCTCAGACGCTGCCACGCGAGCCGTCATTGGTCGGCGGTTCTTCATTACCAGAAGTAGAAGGCTGGGGCTGGCGCCTGCCGATATTCAACTCGAGGACACTGTTGTGATCATAAAAGGATGCCGTGTGCCCCTTATTATACGGGCTGTTGGAAACCATTGGGTTCTTATTGGTGAGGCATACGTTTCGGGGATAATGTACGGCGAAGTGATATCGGGGTGGAAACTAGAACCGGAACGGTACGAGGCTGGGATGCTTCACCTGAAGTGAAGGTTAACGAACAGACTGATGATTCGGGAGTGAGGCAATATGAGCGGATATCCTGATGCAGAGATGACTCATCACCCCCTCTTAGAAGTTGGGAGGTTTAATTGACTGTCATGTATCCACGCTCGCATTGAGAACATCGCGAGTGAGGTAGCAGTGAAGTCTTTCAACGCAGACGAAATGTCCGGACTTCTCTCCAAAAGAGCCACAGAGACAGTAGAGAGTTTGGACGTGCCCTGGCGGTTCGCCCCTCGAGGACAGTATGATCGAGAAACCAATCCGTCGGGGATCATCTCATTCGCAACCGCCGAAAACGTGAGTTGTTGGGTTAGAACAGACACTTGCAAGGCACTCACCAGTTCCTAGACGCTGGTAACCGACGAGGTGATGGACTTTGCCAACCGACACGTAAGTCGCCCACCACAACCCTCATAACACAACCCCTTTCTTCCCACGACAACAACGACAACAACGACAGCCACTTACACAGCCCTCCAACCAAGACACACCTCTCAGCAGACTCCCTCCTCTACCGCGGCTCCGTCGCGGGCGGCCCACGCTTCCTCCAAGCGCTGGCAACGCACCTGAACGAGTACCTCGCGCCTCACGCGCCCATCGCCGCCGCCTCGGTGCAGTGCGTCGGCGCCGCGACGGCCATGCACGACATCCTGGCCTGGGCCGTGGCCGATGCCGGCGACGCCGTGCTGACCAGCCGGCCCGTCTACGGCCGCTTCGAGCTCGACTTTGGCAACAAGGCCCAGGTCCGCGTCGTCTACGCCGACACGCACCCCGAGGACTGCTTCGACGAGAGCGTCGTGGAGCGCTTCGAAGAGGCGCTGCGGAGGTCACGCGCCGAGGGCGTCGAGGTCAAGATGGTCCTGATAGTCAACCCGAACAACCCCCTGGGTCGGTCTCTCCCCTCGTCGCAGACCAGGCCCATCTGACAGGCACCCATCCAGGAAAATGCTACCCGCGAGCCACCCTCGTCGCCATCATGCGCTTCTGCCAGACGCACCAGCTGCACCTGCTCAGCGACGAAATCTACGCCTGCTCCGTCTTCGGCACCGACAGCCCGGACGCCGCGCCCTTCACCTCGGCCCTCGCCATCGACACCGCGGGCCTCCTCGACCCGGCGCTGCTGCACGTCACCTACGGCCTCAGCAAGGACTTTGGCGCCGCGGGCCTCCGCCTCGGCGCCGTCGTCACCCGCAGCCGGCCCGTGCTCGCCGCCGTCGCCGCCGCCGTGCGCTTCCACAACCCGTCCGGCCCCAGCCTCGCCGTCGCCACCGCCATGCTGGAGGACCGCCGCTGGTGCCGCGCCTTCGTCGCTTCCTCGCGGGTGAAGCTCGCCGCCGCCCACGCCCACGTCACAGGGGGGCTGCGCGGCATGGGCGTGCGCTACCTGGCCGAGAGCAACGCCGGCTTCTTCGTCTGGGTCGACCTGTCGCCGTATCTGCCTGCCGAGCTGGGCGGCGAGGCCAACGCCGAGTTTGCGCTGGCGAGGAAGTTGATGGACGCTGGCGTCTTCTTGCATCCGAGAGAGGAGCACTCTTCCAGGCCTGGTTGGTTCCGGCTCGTTTATACGCAGGATCCGGAAACGGTCACCGAGGGACTAAGAAGGTGAGTAAACAGAAACTACAGATTACAGACGACTGACAATCTGTAGAATCAAAATCGCCATATCTTGAACGTCCCCTGAGCGATCTAGTTGCGGGCTGTCAGTGTTCCTAGTCGTGAACAGACTATCGGAATCTTCAGAGGTTCGAGTCTAAAGAGTCTCACCAAGTTTGTCCTTCATCAAAACATTCCTCCTACGCCATAAAGCCCAGAGCAAAAAGGCCTAGGGGTAAACATGACTTTAGTATCAGATTAAAACTGAATCAAACCTATAGCGAGCGTGTTTGTATGAACCATGTACATACACTCACCCTCTGGACTGGCCAGTCCTTTTCCCATACCATGCAGTTGATCGCCTCGCATTGACCCATATACCCATCAGGGCACCATTCGTAACAGCCCGAGAAAACATGCGGATGGCCCATCCAGGCTAGCTGTGTAAACAAAACAACACTCTTCAACGCGAACCGCATTATCAACCCTCCACGGTTTCATTCAGCATCCAGTGCTGACGGTGAATATTTTTCGCAATGTAGAATCCAAGTTCCATGGGCTCACAGTGATGCTGGATTCCTTTCCAGCAGGACGGCTCAGGGAGGCTAAGAGTTTGCAGAATATCTCCCCAGCGATCCGCATCCCACAGCGCCGCGCTCCACAGATCAAGGCGGCCTTCCAAGCGCGCCAGCTCGTAGTCAAACATGTCGGTCCACTGGGGGTCGTCCGTGAACATCTCTAGCTGCTTGGCTTCAATCCTTTCCCACATTCGGACGCCGCTCGCGTCCTCGGTCCCAAATCGCTTGTACGACGCGTGAGGCTTGGGCTGCTTTCGTGTCCAAGTGCGCCTGGCTCCCCGGGAGAGAACCATGCCAAAGGCATGAATCGGTTTCGTCAAAACCTCCTCCTCGTAGGGGCGGATGAACTCGTCGCGCTCATCTTGTGTCTTCGTGAAGAGAGCTTCGTGGAGAAAGGGAATTCCGAGAGTAAGCAGGCCGGGCATGGCGCGCTCGCTGACAGTCTCATCTCGTTCTGCAAGGCATATGATCAGTAGCACACTTCTCGAAGAAAAAGGAGAACCGCTGTCTTACCGAACCCATGTAACGCCCGCCTGAAGAAAGCTTGGATTGCAATCACCTGGTACATCTCCCATGGCGCCAGGAAGTAGTCCATCAAGGAGATGTGGAGTTCTCCGAGCTTGTAGTAAAACTCGAGATAATAGTTGTGCGCCTGGTCCTTACCGACATACATGTCCTTGCAGGTTTTTCTTAGGATCTCGAAGAGGTAAATGGACTGTTGGATTCGAATTCTTTCGCTTCTGGATGGCTTTCGCCTCTCTAGAGAGAGTTGGAGAGGCGTGAAAAGCTGGGTCCGGCATTCGAAACATTCACGAAGGCACACCTCGGTGAGGTCCACCACCTTGCGATGGAAGCGCGAGACTTCCAGAGCCCCTAATATACTAGACTTGAGAGAGGAGAGGAACGTATCCTTGAAGAGCGCGACCGCCCCAATCGTGTTGGTGATATCGTCTTCGACAAGGTCGTCAGGGTTTCCGATACTTATGGGAATGCCTCGAGAGGCGAGATTAGCGTGGACGTATACTTCTTCTGGAAGCTCATTCTTCAAGACCTGGGCTGCCAGCACCACTTGATACTCATAAGCCAAGTAGTATAAGGTCGGGTGGGTATGTGCGATGTTTAGCAAAGACGCGATGTCGGGACAGAATTCCAGAATGGCCAGGAGGAGCTCGTTCGCTAGGTCTGTCAACTTGAGTTGATCATGGACGGTGGTTGTCGGGGAAACAAAATGCGAGGCTGTTGCAACCGCTGCCATGACTGGTAAAGCAAAGTGTATCTATACGGGAAAGGAATGCAGGTATTGGAGAGTAAAGATGGACGAGGCTATGATGAATGAGGCTATGATGAACGAGAAGACGACGAACAAGCCGGTGCGGAGGACGATGTAGAAGACAGGTAAAAATGAGCCCAACAAAGAGGAAATGCCAAACAAAGGAGGAATCTGAAGTCGAGGAAGGCGGCCCTTTGATCAACAAACCCTGGAGTGGAAGGGCCGGAGGGCCATCAATGCGAGAGCCACAAAGGGCACTAACACACGGGCATGACAGCCAAAAGTGATCATGCGCAAACGTAAAGACGTATGGGCATTGAATCATCTCAAAATCGACAGTGAATCGGAGAGGGAATCGCATCGGATGCGAACACGGACAATCGATTGATGGCGCAATCCGCACAACACGGTCGTTGTCGGTTTGAGTGGCTTCTGAGTCTATTTAGGGCATCTTGCGCAGTAGACTTGGATCTTTGTCAGTGCATGCTTGGTTGGAAGCATCCGCATCTTTGAGATAAACCCGTGCTTACAGGTCGGCGAGGCTGAAAGGGAAAAGGGGCTGATGGTCTAAGCCAACGAGTAATGATTCTCCCGGCCCACTTTCGCTTTGTCGCCTCGTTCGAAGGCTGGTGCCGTGGACACACTGCCCCAAATAGATGCATCACCACCTGCAGACTTGCCTTGTCCGAGAAGAGGAGTACACGGGGAGCACCAAGTGAGCAGAATGACATGCCACCTAGAGTTTACGTTACCGATTAAGACGCTTCTGAGAGAGACACAGGCTCACAGACACGACGGACAACCAACTCTGATGCTCGTGGGCCCAGCTCTGAACGACTCCGTTACCGAGGGCGGCCCGAAGCGCGACGGCGTACCTTATTAGTAGTCCTGTACCTGCAATTGCAGATCCGGAAGACGGCTTCCGCAGTTGGCGTAGCGGGCGAGTTGCTGCGAGCGCAACAACGTCCGTGTCACGTCACAGCTCGACTATGAACTAGCGCACCAGATAGCATCCCTGAGCTCGAAACCAGCGTAACCAACACAGTCGACCCAGCACTCGGGTTCAAAACAAAGACCCCGGCGCGTGACTTCAGGCCCCGGTCAAGCGACCCACCCATACGGAATTCAAGTAGGCCATTAAAAGCCGTCTTGGACTATCGCGTCAGACCTGTCACTGCCTGTCAAGGCTTGTCAATAGCACCACGGCGCCTTGGCCACCAATTCTTTGACCTGCTTCTCCCTTTATTCTTCCTTCTATGTCCTGCTTTGTTGTAAACTCCAAATCTTTCTCAATCCCTTAGTATCGGTGTCTATCTGAATTTAGCTGAGATTTAGAGCCTATATGCTGCATCGTCTCGAGATCCAATCGAACGTCCTTGTACCAGCTAGTTATGCTCCGACAGACCGAGATCGCGACTCACGGCTCTTCCGTGTAGCGGTCACAACTGCCCTTCGGACAGTCGTCGAGACTCACTCGGCTCTTCGCATCGTTGGCATCGTGAAACGATCAGCCGAGACTGGAAAACACCACTTGCACATTGCCATGCTGCGCACCATTGACTTGGACTTCTCGTGGCCGACACCAACTCGGGCAAGGTTTCCACCGGACGTTTCTTTGGGGCCTCAACGTGCTATCGTCTGGAGAGTTGACATCTGCTAGCTCCATTGTCCCGGTGGACTCGAATACGCATGCGCTGCTGCCGGAACCAATGACCCTCTCCGACCATAGATCATCCATTCCGAAGATCCTTTGGGCGCATCTCAAGCGATCGGGGGTTCGTCTCGCCTTCGGGTTCACCCTTCTCTTCAGTAGCTTGCCGTTGGCGAAACCATACTTCAAGTCGGTCACAGAAATTGCACCGCCCGAGACGCGTACTATCACGCACGTATCTTCCCTCCGAATTCTGGCGCACAAGATGAATGCTATTCTCGCGGCTTGCAAAAGCAATGGAGCGACGTTCACGGCACTCCTAATGGTGACTCTGCTGGCGATATTTTCTGTTGATCTCTTTCCTTCCGAAAAGTTCGGCTGCTCTCGATATGGTTTTGATACACGGCCGTATGTCCGGATGCCTCAGCTTTGCGGTATATCTGCAAATGATGAGATCATGATGAACGGCGTTACCGGGGGCTTCCGCACCCATTGGCTAGAGAATTACCGGAGGGTGATAACCGGCGGGAGGGATAAGAGCGGAAAGCTGGACCATGTCCCATCCGTTGACGCTAAAGTGACCTGTAAACTGGCTCAAACTTGGGCGCTTTCATCACCCAAACGCAGCCAAAAGGCGATGGGGAGAACTCGTAACAGCGGTGGAGCATCAAGGACATTCAGTTATTAGCAGGGCCCGTCAACAGCAACGCAGGGAGTCGTAGTTTTGTGTTCAACGTGGCTGGAAGCAAGGGGGCGACACGGTAGTCAATGTCTCCTACGAGGAGGGCATTGTGAGCCAGGACATAGCAGAGGACTTGCTGAAACCAACCATGGATAAGATGAAGTCATTGTTGTAGTCGGAGGTAAACTGCAGAATGGGTCAGTTAGGCCGATGTGTGCTTGCTGCTTAGGGAGATGTCGACATGCTAACGCGGGGCGTAAGCCGACGATAGCACTGGTTCAGGGGTACCTTTGGCGCAAAGCATTGCTAGCGACGCGGACACTATTTGCCGAGGACACAAACAAATACATACCTAGCAATACAAATACGCCCAAAACTCATACCTTCCATAGCTTGGGTGGGTATTTTGTTTGTAGTAGTGACAGGATCTGCCCATGCCCCTAGCAAGATTCTAAGCGCATGATGATACGTAGTAACGGAGGGTCGCCATCTGGTGAGATCCAGATTCGAAATCCAGGGTCCCGGGGTCTAGACCAGAGGAGCGACCTCTTGAATGGTGGCCAAGGACTCGCTCGGCAATGGGCGTGTGGAGGGAGGGTGGAGATGTAATGCGTTTGGAGCTGTTCCAATCGTGGCGGCATTGGCGAGGGTGGAGTTTGTGGGATATGACGAGTCGGGACTTGGGTGATGGGATACAGGCCAGTGCAGGCGAAAGCGCCTGGCGAGGCGAGACTACCAAGCGCAGGGAGGAATGCGAGAAGCTGAGGCGAGGTGTGAGGCGGCGCTGCCATGTGACCTGGTGATTTCCTGCGGGTGAGGCGATGCGGCGTGGCGATGCGGCGTAGAACAGTAGGCGCTTAGCAACCGGGAAATAATGAGGTTGGCTTTTGGACAGGCCTCTCCTTGAGTGCGGGTGGCGATGGAGCAGCATGGCATGATGTGATAGGACTGTGGTGGTGGATGAGCCCTTGAAGCTGGAGGAAACGGAAGAGGAGGAGGAGGAGGAGAAGCTGGAGGGGACTGACGATGAAGCCTCGGCCTGTATTTGGCGGGAAAGACCACGTTCCCGACTGTCGGCTCTCAACGGTGAACAAATTTGTCCTCGCCTTCCATGTCTTCTGTCTGCCTCATTTCTCGGTCCGTGTCGTGTATGTCATGAAGGCGGTGATCTGATAACAGTGGCATGAGATGACGATGGATGGCTCACACGCTCGTAACAAGCTAGATGGGGTAGCAGGACTTGGCGTCCAAGTTGAGGAATTACTAGACTGGCCCTAGCGAGCTCATCAAGCATGGTTCCGACGGCGTGGAGACGCGGAGACACGGAGACACCCGTGGAGACGCAGAGACGCGAGTTCGCACACACCGGTGACCCGCGCGCTGGATCATGGAGGCGGTGGCCCTGCGCTGCGCGGCTGATCCTGATTGCTGTTTCGGTGTTTCCCACTCCGGTTCTGCCGCTCGCCGTTCCCCGTGCCCTGTTCCCACTGCAAGTCATGGATCCCGGTGGACTCTTTCGATGGAGACGACGTGAGACGGGGACGGAGACAAGTGGAGGACCAGGCCCCCCTCAACTCACGAGATCCATGCCCCTTGCATCTTGTCACCACTAAGTGGTCTAGCGGCCCCCCTCGCCCCCAGCCAATTACGCCGAGTTGAATTGCCCTGCACCTGGCCATGGAGTCCTCTTTTTTCTTCTTTTCAACCCCAGTTCGTCGTGGTGCATTGCGCCGTGTCTCTGTGCCTCTTTTCGCTGCTGGATACGCTGCTTACTGTGTGCGGTGCCCAGGCCCAGTTCTTTGGCCGTTTGTCTTTCTTGTCTTGCTCTAGGTAACGTGCCCTTGTCTGCCTTGTCTGCCTTGTTTCGAGCAACAGGATGACGCAGTCCTTGCTTTTCCCGACGGGCGTTGCTGTTGTTATCGTTGCTGCTGTCGTCGTTGCTTAGTCTGCCTAGGGAGGACAAAGGTATGAGAAGGAAGCCAGATGCCAGCGATGAGTAGCAACAAGCGGCATGACAAGGATGCACTGACTCAAAACCGTCCCCTCGGGTAATATAGCGGCATCGGTAGCATAGCACGGAGCGCATAGTCGGTGGTTTTAGTGCTGGCAAGTGAGGAGTGTCTTTGGCACGACATTCCCGTTCCCCAGGCCCTTATCGACCCCCTTCAACCTGCCATGGCCGGGATCTACTAGCCGTCATTGCTCGGCACTCCGCACTCGTCGGCCCGTCCTGACGGGAGTCTGCACGTCCTTCCATGTCTCTCTCCGTCGTCCATGCTTGCCCCTCTTTGACCTTGACCGGTCTTGTTTGCCGCACCTGCCTGCTCCTACAAATTGCCACTTTCCCTTGGAGACGGAGCACTTACCTGCCTGTATTATAGCAAGCACCTAGGTCTGCATAGCACCTACCTCCAAGCCTGGTTTGAGCGGAAGGAGGTTGGGGGGGGGGGGGGGG
>LDPL01000040.1:1284839-1319371 GCA_001305505.1 Neonectria ditissima | reverse complement strand
GGGGGGGGGGGGGGGGGAAGGTACCTACCTACCTAACTACACGGGGAAGGCAAGGCCGGGAGAGCCCAACACGGGCTTCCTTCCTCACACCATGCGACTCCCTCATGCGACTTTTCCGATGAATTTTCCACTCTCGACGCTCTCACCCTCCGATTCCTCCTCTTACACTTCTGCCACCTGGGTCCATCCACCACTGTTTCTCTTCCAAGGAGAGCGGCGGACAAGGTTAGTAGCTACCCTTACCTGCCACATGTCCAGGATCCTGCCAGCTGCCTATCATGCCTACCCAGCAGGTATGGTGTGCAGGCTTGGAGCCATGGACTCTTTGGTAGGTATTCCTCTTTGGCCCTAACCCAGCAGCTAACCATGTACCTCCCTGACGCTGATGTCCTCTCGCACAGTACTAGGTTGCTCATCGCCGCATCGCGCATCCGCTGCATCTCCGCCCACTTCACCGGGCATGTCCTCAAAGTCACCGACTGCTACCGTACTGACTGCGCCGAGGCTATCATATGCTTCCTATTCGCTCCCATTCCCTCATTTAGTCTCCCGACCTAGTCTGAGGAAGCTCTCTGAGGGGTACTTTTTTTTCGCCTCTTCTCTCCCTCTCGCGCGCGCCTAGAGTCTCCTACACCAACCTACTCTCCTCAAAACATCAGCTCCTCCAGGACACGGACCCTGATCACCCTAACCCCGTGCGATCTCGAGCTTCCGCCCGCTGTTAGTGATCGGGGTTTTTTATTTTTTATTTTTTCGGACTCCGGCAGGCAATCGCACAACCCTCCCTGCAGACAACCTGCATACTGCCCTATTCGGCTGTCCTTAGCTGTCCGTCTCGTTTCGCGAGGGCCTAGACTTTTCGGCCGCCTGTGTCTTGATCTGCGGCTTGTTGGCCTGTTGAGCTACCACTGTCTAGGCCGTTGGTCTTGTTGGTCTGACCTGCAGGGAGCTGGCGTCAAAGTTCGATTCGCTTCGCTCCCGCTGTGCCGCCCCCCGCGCTGCCGCTCCCGCTGCCGTTGGGCCCAAAGCCAAAAAGCTACCCATCAACTCGATCCAAGGGCTGAAGTCGACTTTAATTTTCGCGGTTCACGTCCTTAGTCCAGGGCGTACCATCAGTTCCAAGGTCCGCCCGTCAAGTCGCGGTCGTCACACGATCACGGACACGGTCACGGCCACGGCCACGGTCGCCGTTCCCCAGCTTACATTTGTCGTCTGTTGCCGCTACCGTTACCATTGCCGGAGACCAAGCTTGCCGGGACACGCTGCCGCTGCCGCTACCACTGCCACTACCGTTACCACTACCGCCGCCGTAAAGGCAAACCATGGACTGTGCTCCCACGATGGCTAACTCTGCAACCACGTCCAGCGTCACAGGGACCACCACGATCCCCGATCATACCACCTCTCAGGACAGCACTACTGCCCCTGGCACTGCCTCTTCTGTTGGAGGGGACCCGGACGTCGAAGCCGCTGGTGGGAGCATCAAGCGCCGGGCCCCGATTGCTTGCCGAAGGTGGGTTTCTGTCCGTTGCGGCTCCGATCCCACGACGGCTTCCTGTGGAGATATTCCGCCCTGGCCGAGTCCCCTTTTTGCATGTGGCTTTTGACTAATCGCCTACGCGGTCGTGTAGATGTCGTCGAATGAGGAGTAAATGCATCCATGATAAGGCACAACCCCCCTGCAAGGCATGTAGCGAAGCCGGGCTTCTTGCTGAAGACTGGTGAGTTGTCCCTGGATCTTTCCTTCTCAAGCAACAATCTCGTTGAACCCTTCATCTTTCAGTATCTTTCCCGTTCGAGGCCAGCCTGACAATGACCGCGAGTTCCGCCACCCGCGCATGAGAGCCGACAAGACGGTTAGACGCGACCCCGCCAAGGTTCGGAGGGATATCCTAGAAGCTCCTGTTGTGCGACCTCCCAGCCAAAAGATTTCTGATGAATGGGATCGACTACCCCCCGTACGGGACCTCATCGAGGGCATCCGCCAGTTCACTCGCTACTACTTCCAACATGGTTTCATCCCGAAGCATGAGTTTCCTCTACGTCTACATAACGACCCCCGCTCTGTGAGCGTCTTCCTTGTAGTCAGCATTCTCAGCATCTCGGCCCGTCTGACTCCTTGCCTCGCCACTCGCTATGGTTCTGGTCTCAAAGCAGCCGAGTTCTTCATGGAACGTGCGTCTCAACTTGGGTTCGGCGAAATCTACCGGGAACCTACCCTTGAGAGATGTCAGGGATTCTATCTGCTGAGCATAGCTCAACAGGGTAGTGGGCTAAGAAATATGAGCTATGTGAGTTAACCGTTCAAATACAAGTCCAACCAACTGACAACACAGATCAACATGGGGGTGTCGATGCGGATGGCTTCTCTGATGCGACTCCACCGAGAGGAGACATATCAGGTTCAAAACCAGAACCCCGATGTCATTATGCGAGCAGAGTCTGCTCGGAGAACTTTGGTGCGTCAAGTCTGGCCTTAGGCTTCTCAAATTTTGTGCTAAAGTTATATCCCAGTGGATGCTTCACAGCCAGGACCAGCTGCATTCTAGCCCATATTCTCCCGTTTCTCTTGCCGCTTCTGACATCACTGCTCTCCTTCCCTGCAACGAGCAAGACTTTGCCGCCGGTCGTCAACCTCGCTCTCGAGCTGCTCTTGACGGCACACCCCCGGCTATTGAGAACCCTGCGCTGGTCTTTGACCCAGGCCGTTCCCTGTTCGCGTCACTGATACAGGCTCATCACTTCTGGGGCGTTGTCAGTCGTCGTGCCGTCAACTTTGCCAGGAGCGCTAGCCCATGGGACCCCATGAGCGAGTTTGCCTTACTCACTAACAAACTACGCGAGTGGGAACATCGCTTACCACAGGACCACCAATGGAGTCATTACATTCTCAACGACTACAAAGCTGATAGCCAAGACTTAGTACGTCCTTTCTCAAGTACATCTTGTCAAACACTACTAACAAAACCAGGCATATCTTGGTGTAACGATGATCCCGCGGCTCTGCAACATCGTCTCCCGTCGGCCTTACTTATTAGAGTACGTTCACTCATAGCATTCTACGAAGCCCCCCTTCGCTAACTCCGTACCAGCATATTGACCCTTGGCTCTAAAGACGAACACCGACAAGCCTATTTTTCCAACCTTGCCCTCGAGCTCTTCCAAAACGTCCGCCGCTTATTTGATCAGATCGATGCCCAGTTCACCGACCGCAATCCCGATGAGAGTGTCGGTGCCCAGATGGCCGCTTTCTGTGTCTACAGCTGCGGCCTTTTCTCTACCTACCTCTGCCGCTACCCTCACAGTCAGTTGTCTCCTCCGCACACCTGACGTCTGAGTGACGTGAAACTTCAAACCTATATACTAAGCTCTCTTAGTCTGCCCTGATCCCATGATCACTCGCGACGGACCCATAATGCTCCATCGCACCCTCGCCATCCTCACGGAGTGTAAAGAGGTCTGGCCTCTAGCTGCACGTTGGCTCGACGCCCTAGAACGATTCGCCCACGACCCCAGTGACGCCCTGACAGCAGAGGGCGGCATGGCCGATGGCAGGGATCCTTTTCCCAACCCTGTTATGTTTACCAACGCCTCTGTCCATGCTGCCGCTTTGTCGGTTCCATCGCCATCTTCATCTTCTATATATGGCCAGACTCGAGGCTCCTTCGATGCCACCCAATCCTCTTCCGCCCTTCAATCACCCTCGTCACATGAACTGATGACGCCCCTCACGACGCCGGCTGCTCATATCATATCTCAGCACTTTACCCAACCATCTCAGCAACAGCAACAGCAACCACTCTCTGGCCCAGATCCCCAGACTTTCTCCCACCAACATCTTCCTACACACCTCTACATGACCTCTGACACCCCCAACCCTAGGAACTCCAACCCTGGGAACTCCAACCCCTTAGGCATGCTCATCAACGCCTTTGACACTCCGCAGAACGCCTACGCCCTTGCCAATGACAACCCTATTGGCGCTTCCACAGTGGCCAACAATAGTCTGTACCCCTCTGCCGACGGCTACGAGGGCGAATTGCAGTTCTACATCAACGGCCCCCAAGATTGGTTACCTCCGAATGGAGTCTTCGAAGGCTATGGCTAGCAACGACTCCTACGCTCGCATCAGAAACACAGTCATGTACAATCACGTTGATGCTTTATGCCCTTGTTATTTTGCGACTCCTTATCGCCGCTTTGTCATGAGCGGCGGCTTTACATCCTTTACTGTCCTACTTTCTTTCTCCATCTTGGTTCTGATGGCCGTCTCCTTTTTCAGGGTTCGGCTCGAAGCAATACGCATGGCGAATTTGGAAGCAAAAACAAAACTTGGTTGGCAGGCAACAGGTTTGGGGTTCACAATCAACGCGGATAGTTGGAAACCCTTCTTGATTTTTCTGTACAAATACGATAACTACTCGTGGATAATAAAACGACTTTGGGGAGGTACAATGGATAGATGAATATTGTTGTGGGAAATTCCAAGTGACAATCCGTCGAAGGGAGTTTGCAACGTCTTCAGCATCACGAACATATCACAACAAATGGACTACGTAGGAAAGGGCAGGTGTGGTCAACTGGTTCTTGCGCCACTGACTACCACTACTATCGCGACTTGAACGAGTTCACTTGATACTCTAGTTCGACGCGCAACGTCCACTTGCGCTCGTTTCTCGTCTGCTTTCCGTCACCCTGATTCTCTAAATAAAATCCCCTACACGCTCCTGGATATGGTATTCTTCTCGCTTCCACTTCTCTCTCGTCTGTGCAACCCAATTCCTCACACGCGGGGAATATCCGAGCACGCCGTCTCCCGGGTTTCCCAATCACTTGAAAGGGAATCCAAGAACGACTCCTAATGGAACGCAAGGCGACACAAAAAAAGCCAAGACAAAAATGAACCGACCGCCTTGACTCCCCGAGCCTCTACATGAATTTTGAATCACCGCCGCTGTTCATCCGCGCGGGGCATACATGACTTCTCTATTCCTTCGTTGCGTCTCTGACAAATAGTAGAAAAGGGGACCGTGTTGTGTTGTGATGTGATGTGAAGTGATAGGGGAAATTGAGGGAGGGGAAGTGAATACATGTATGATTTGGTAGGGGCAATGCTGATGAATGATGATGTGGAGGGTCGTGAGGGGGTATTTCAATTACTGTAGTGTCGTATGGGATCTATGTACATGGAAACGTCGTGGGGATCGTGTTATGTTGTGGCAGGGGATGGGGATGGGGACGGGGACGGGGGAGGGGATGGGATCCTTTTGCTAGGGTATGCCACGAACTTGACACATCCACTGCCATTGGTCCGGGTTCCCAGCTTTGCTCATGACTCGTTTTGTCATGTCGCCGAGGTACGCGGGAGACCAGACCGCGGTTTCGACCACGCTCAGTTCTGAGCCATGACGGTCTGGCTGCCGCCCAACTGGCGCTTGACCTGCTCGCGAGCCCACCGGGCCGTTTCGACGGTGCGAGTCTGGAACTCTCGGTTGGTCTTCGTCTCCTTGATCATGGCGGTGAGCCAATCCTGGCGGAACGCGTCAATGAGCTCGCCGTTGGGATAAGCATCAGCAAGATCGCTGGAAGGTATGTTAGCATAGGGTCGACGTAATTCAACAGCTGCCACTTACCCAATAACACCCATAGAAGCGCGCATAAGAGACTCGCTGCGGTTCAGGTCGTTGGCAATAAGGCCAAGGAGCTGGAAGACAGCAGGGATGTAGGGCTGGAGAGCTTGGGCTGCACAATCATTAGCACGCAGTCGTTGGACTATAAATCGATCAACTCACTCTTCGAGCTAGCCTTCATAGCCCCGATGATGCCGCCCCAGGCATCCATGATACCCTCGCGCAAGGAAACGACGTAGTCGTACATCTCGTAAGGACCCTCAGGAGTCGCGGTGACAATGGAAGCCTGCTCCAGAACCTGAGCCACAACGGACAGGTACGTCTCAAAGTGACCGCCGATGGCGCCGGCAATATCACCGAAACACTGCAGAATAGCAGGCTTGAATTGGTTGGCGAGGGCAGTGCTCTGTAAAAGGTTAGCAACGGAACATTTGAGCGGGGGGATACGGCAACAAGGATTTGGAGGACGTACCCTGAGGTTGTTCAGGAGATAGTTCATGAAGTTATCGCAGTATGGCTGGCTTCGCTCGCCCAGGGATCTGGTAATGTCACTGACCAGGCCAATAGCCATGGAGCAGAGACTGGGCTCCTCCTGGTTTCCGAGGGCGTTGTACAAGAATGGCGCGAAGGCATCCATGTACTTGACAAAGTCCTCCTCCATCGCGGCAGATAGGCTGCTGATAGTGGCAAAGACGGCGTCGGGAACGCTGGACTTTCCGCCCACACTGTTGAGAATCGAAAGAAGGATCTGCATGACCCGGTCGCCCTGGGGAATGATTTCCTTATCTAGACGAGATATGATGGCCTGCAGAACAGTGCACAGACTGTTCTGCATCTCCTCAAGTGTAATCTTATCCTCAACGCTGACAACCTGGCTCTGCATAGGCACAGTCTCCTCCAGACGCTTGATAATGACGTCCGAAAGCGAAGCGATGGGCTGCAGACTATCTGAAGCAGAATTCTGGACGAAGACGTTGAGGACCTCGTAGGATGCAGTTCGAACCGAGGTGTCGGCGTCAGTTCGGGCAGTAACATCGAGCAGGGAGCTGACAGCTTGGTTGAAATGAGGGGTGATAGGGTTGCTGGTGACACCGAGGTCGCCGGCGAAACGCTCAGCCAGGTTCATAAGAGCCCAGCAGCATGAAGGTGCCATCTTGGCGTTGCTAAGCAGACCCTTGAAGAGGGATTCAATGAGAGTGGGGAGGTGAGTCTCGGGGTCGATAGCCTCGGAGCAAGCCTCGGTAATGCGACCAAGAGCATAGGCGGTGGAATCTCGAACATGAAGCGACTGATCGTCCATCATGGTAATGAGAATAGGCAGAGCTTGCTTCACGATGGGATCCAGGACCTTCTCGTCAGGGCCCTCCATGATGGCGCCAAAGGCAGACACGGCAGCATCTCGGTTGTGCCAGTCTTCGGAGCGGAGGTTGCCCTCAACGAATTGGAGAACAGGAGTGATGATGGTAGCACCGACTGCCTGGGCGTACAGCTGCAGGCACTGGTAGGAAGCGCGGGAGAGGTTGTACTCGTCATCAGTGGCGTCCTCGTCCTGCTTGGTCAGGAGTAGGAGCAGCACCGGCACCACCTCGTTAGCAGCGACACGGGCGAAGTTGTAAAACGGGCGCATTTGGTCCGAGCTCTCGACCTGAGCGTTGTCGTCCTCGATGGATATCTCCTCCTCGCAGACGGAGCTCCAGAATTCGACTGCCAGCTTGGCAACATCCTCGTCCGAAGACTTCATGCCGAGGATAGTAAGACCAAACAGGGCCTTCTCCATGTAGAATCGCATGTTCTCGTAGTAGAGAGCCATAATTCGGTTGAGGCAGCCGAAGGCACCCTGTTGTATCCTGGAGTCATCGGCCTGGGTGGCCTCGCAGACGACCTGCATGATGTAGTTGCGCTCGCCCTCATGCTTAAAGTTGTTGCCGACAAACTCGAGCGAGTCACCAAGGGCGGTAATGGCGGCGAGACGAACCTCGAGGTTGGTCTCCTCTTTTCGGGCACCCTGAACAACGGCGGTCAGGATGGCGTTTGAGTGTGCAACAAGGGCTTGGCGCAGCTCCGAGTCTGAGCTCTCGCAGATGTAACCGATGGCGGTCAAGGATGACTGCTTCTGGTGGTCCGCACCCTCGCTGACGTTCTTGACAAGGAAGGGTAGCAAATCGGACCACTGGTTACGAGGCAACTCGATGATGGCGATGGAAGAGATGACCTGGGCAGCAGCAGTGCCGGCCTGAGTGTTGGTGGAGCTCAGGGTTTGCAGGGTGAGCTGCTTGACCTGGGTCTTGGTCTCGTCGTCTGTTTGTTGCAGCCATTTTGACTGGAGCTCTTGCTGGCGAGCAGCGTCTCGGGCTGTGAAGGCGTTCTTGAGGGCAATACCAGCGGCGGCTCGGATGGAACCATCGGCAGAGTCGTTTGCCAGTTCTTGGACGAGGGTGGCGAGGTATAGGGGCTAGGCGAGGTGAGGGTTAGCCAAGTTCACGTTGGGGTCAGGGGCGGCGGGCGAAGGGGGGGAGACGAAGGGCACTAGGGATGGCATACAAAGTTGCTCTCGGCGGCTTGGTTGAGTTGCTGCTCGGCAGCGTTTCGCAGGTTCGCGTCTGGGCAAGAAAGGTCAGCACGAAGCGTCCTCGATCCCCAGGAGAGGGGAGACGGGTTGAACGGAGGGGGTCAGCATCGCCAATGGGCGGGAGCGAGGGAGGAGGGGGGAAGAGTTTTGGCGGAGGCGCTTGGGGGAAAACTCACCGGGCGACAGCGAATTCGCAAGCACCTGGTTTATCTCGGAGCTCGACATGGTGGCAGTATTAGAGGGGAGTCGTCATGCGGCTGTAGCAAGAAGCGAGGCGAGGGCGACGATGAAGGTCGTTGGAAAGGCGCACGTGTCGACAAGTAAAACTGGTTTGGCGGAGACGCGGGGGATTTTTTTTCCAACGACGGGGAGGTGCACAGGTGAAGGAAGGGACCGTGGTGGGAAGTTTAGGGAGGGGGACCAACAGGCGGGTGGGTTGGTATAAAGAGGGCCAAAAACGAGACGGGAAGTAGAGGGGTGTGTGTGTGCGTGTGTGATTCTGGCGGAGTCCGTGACGACGTCTTGGAGAGTCAAGTTTTTGAGGCCCGATGGTTAACGGCGAGTGGTGCAGAGAAGAAGAAGGCAAGGAAGGGTCGGTTGCACACAGGCACGCGGGTTGGAAGAGTAGATGGATGAGAGGAAGTTGACGGTTGTTGTGGGAGGAGGAGCCTTCGGTTCTCTTGAGAGGATTGGAGGGTAGAGGCAGAGCAGAGGGCGCGCACTGGCTGGGTTGGCAGCCTGCAAACAACATCGCCGACCGCCTAATTACAGGCTCGCTACCCGCTACTGCAACCCCGACCGCTAGGTACCTACCGCTACCCACTGTCCTGTCCGCGTCCACTGCCCGCTGCAAGCTGGCCGGACAGCACCCGACGGGCGGCCAATTTGGGCACTGTGCCGCACGGAGCCCACGCCCGGCAGGCGCTGAAGCCCTCAGCCTGATGCTAAGGTGCATGACTCTCTCTCTCGCTCTCCTCCCGGGTTTGCTAATTATTCAGTGCGCAGCATTTCTAAAGTGCGTGACTCGCTGTGCTTGATGCAAGGAGACGCCATCCGAGACAAAAACGAAGAGCCATTCCAGCCAGCACCATTCTTCAGGGGGAGAACCGCGCCCCGGAGTCAAGAAAGCAACGTTCGAGCCGACCGCCATTCTCACCCGCCAGGCAGCGAAGGGGGGAAACGCACAAAGGCATCCGCGGCGCTTTCGTTCGCTCCACACCAGTCACAATTCAGGTGTGCTGTGCAGCGCGGTGCAGCACATCTTGCATTACAGGCAGCCTCACGTCTGTTTCGCCTCTGCCGAGTCCGCTAAGACAAGCCTCCTCACACGGGACGACGGTTTTTCCCTTCCACATCTCCACACATCTAGCCTTTGCCGAATCACGGACGCGGGAGATGCCCCGGCCGATCCTCGCTTAACGCCAGAGCGAGATAACTTGCCCCCTCCCCCCCCCCTTGCAAACAAAGGCAAAACCCACCCCAGCCAGGCGCCTCACGTTGTGCGCGTACAGTGCCGTGCATAAACCGTGGCCGTGAATTTGGGGCCGCCCACCGCATTTCCCCAGCGCCTGCGTATACAGTGCGAATGCCGCCGAACCCCTCTGCAGCCATGGCCGTCCATCCCATTCCATTCCAGCGTCCACGTTCCCTCCCTAGTTTCCGTCAGGCACAGAGGCTACAAACATGGAGCGAGAACGCGATAACAGGGTTTCGCCCTCCTCTGATACTCTCTCTCTATCTGAAGCATACTTGCGACGGATAAACTTATTCCAGCTTGCTATACCACTGCTTTACCTTTTGAGGAACATGTTCCCCTCACGAACAGCAACTCACTCACTCTACTTAACCCTCACCTCTGCTTTGGTCGACTGCATGCCCCCCCCCCCCNCCCCCCCCCTCTTTGACTCGCAACCGCCCGGTCTTCCACCGCCTTCGCTCCCAAGTCCCAACCAACTAAACCCCTTCTTGTTGTTTTGTATTTGACTCCTCCAAAAAGTAAACAGTCTCCTTGGGCAATCATCCCCGCGCCCCCACCCTTCCCTAGCAACCGCCGCTTCATCGCCCGCCGACCTTTCCATGCTGGGCCACGCGCTCATGGACCTCATTAAAGGAAGCCCGCGCAAGACGATGCCTGTTGGGCCGCAAGGCACAGGTGGAGGTGCCAATTTTCGTGGGTGATAGGTGGCGTCCCAGGGCTCTTCTTACGCGTAACGGCTTGCTCGAAACGGGTTTGTGGTGTTCCATCTTGTTCTTTAGGCTTCAATCGTGCTTTAATACCAGGAACGGACTTACGATTCTTGATATCCTCCTACCAAATACCCCACAAGTCCTCGCTTCAAACAAGATGGCCTGTCTCTCCACTACGAAGTAAACCAGAGGTGAAGCTACGTAATTGTTCCCGCTCCCCTGCAATGTACGATGTCTCGAAAGCATGGCCAACAAGGAACTTACAACTAGCCAAATGTCTGTATTCTGCGGTCGGTTCCCCGATGACTTTTGGTGTCTCAGCCCACCCACTGTTACTCTGTACACTGGCCTTTCACATGCCAATCGCCGCCTTCTTCGAGATTCTCACCCGGTCGAAGGTCCTATTCCGTTGGTCCCGTTGGTTCACGGGTGCTAATTGCTCCACAACTTCCGCCGGCGCCTTGAAAGTCAGGGCGCTGCCAGGGCGGCAAACTGTAATTCCATGTCAGCATACTATGTGAGAAAACGGGGTAGGAGCACTCCTCAAAAGAGCAACCAGAGAGTTCTGGGCTACGTCCTCGTAGATGCGGATGCCCCAGACTCGCTGCTTGCCTTCACTAGTCGTGCATTCGATTTGTGCCATGGCTTTGACATCTCGGTCCTTTCCAGATTCACTACGCCCAGCTGAATCTCTTGCCACGATCAAGGAGCTTGTACTAAGTCGTGTCCGAATCGGAGGCGGGTGACGCATAATCAGAGTTGATGCTGTAAACAAGGAGAGTGAGGCGGGGATCCTCCTGGAAGAAGACGGACTGCTCTAGGTCTGTCTGTGATCTCCTTTAACGAAAGCTTTCAGTCAAGCCCGTCGGCATGTTCTAGATAGCACTCGAGGATGATCCAGGCGGCGACGCTCTTGCCACTTGTAGCAGAGCAGAGATAGATTATAGCCTTCTTAGCATCCTTCACGGACTCGACGATGCATTTGATGAGGTCCACGTGGTAGCGCGAGAGGACCTACAGGCAGACTGCACCGAGCGGTTTACGGGCTCAACCAGGTTTTGGTACCCATCGCAGCGATCGGTCGACAGCCATCGTAGGGCCTTGTTAAAGTCTTCGAGGGTCAATCCTCGGTCTAGGAGGGTTAGAGTTTGGTGCGACGGCTTGTGTTTGGTCGGCGGGACGTCGTGTTGGTCAAAGGTTGACATTCCGCAGCAGAGGGAGAAGAGAGAAGAGAAGCCCATCGTTCGCGCCCAGCCTCCACAGATCAGTCCCAAGAGCAGATCAAGAGCATATTGAGAGCACGGGCAGAGCTTTCATCAACTCACATCACCATCGTGTCAGAACGCAAGCCAAGCATACAGCAGTATCTAGGGCTGTCCAAGGAAAGGGGAGGTGGTGTTTTTAAGGAGGGGAAGAAGTAAAAGAGGAAGCGGCTTGGAAGATCGGGGAAGCATACGAGAGAGGGCCAAGAAAGCAGCCACGTCTGACTCTTGATAATTTAGGTATTAAGCAGTTCAACAGCCAAAGGCGCCACAACATACAGAGAATTTTACGAATCAATGCGCGTAGCGGCTTTAGTTCACAGGAATAGGATAGTATAGGCTCCCGCTCTCAACCAGAGCCTACCCAAAGCCCGCCGAAGAACGCAAAAAGAAGCCCCGAAACCCGCACCCCGCCACCGGTGAATACGCCCTCTTTCCTTTCTACTGTTTCTTTCGCCCTATCCGCTAAATTTGGCTGTAAATCTCTCAGTACCAATGTCTATCTCAGTCTCAGCGTCGTCGGTTTCATCCGTGAAACATCGTAGGGCGGACAATGCTGTGGCTGTATGGAGAGTGCGCGTGGTGGGGCAGAACTGCAGACAACTCGGCGAATGCGGCGTCCGGACCACGAAGGATGAGGTCACCAGTCCTCTCTACAGCACCCAATCACCGGCTCTTGTCACGTCAAGCTTCAGGCTTCTCTTCTCATCATAACTCGTGATTCATTGTCCTCTTCCGTCCGTACAACAGATTTGGTCCAAAGCATCTACATACAGACATCCAATCCAATCCCATCCATCCAAGTTGATCCACATGCCATAGGTTGACTGATTTCATTATTCATACTCCGTGCATCCTGAGTTCTCCTGTAACGTGAAAGAGGGGACCTTATTCCAACCCCCAAATCGCCAAATTGATCTTCCAAAGTCCAGAACGCTCACCGCCTCATCCCCAAACAACAGCAACAGCTACCTCACCTTCCATGAGGTGTCCATAATGCTAAAAGGACTGTTGTCCTCTCTCTAACTGGCAACGTATAATGGTATGGATCTTCATGCCTGACAACGCCAAACAAAAGAGGGCAAGCAATGGAGACCGCCGCAAACGAGCTTTCACAATCCTTTATCGAAGGTAGCCTCGGGGTGGCGCGCGGCCCTCGAACATGAGATCACGCTCCGTGATTTCGTCCCACCGAGATGACGCGGGGTGCCTGTGGCGGCTACGTTCCCAATCTTGCTCGTATTCTCGCTCCCACTCGAGATCGCGAGTGCGCTGCTTGCGTGCTCGACGGATCTCGTCCGAAATGTCCACCAGATGCAGAACATCATCCTATAAGATATTAGAACTCGACCCCATAACATCATGTTGAGGGAGAAAACTTACATATTTCAGGTAATCCATGATGTAGAAGAACTGGTTTGTCTCTTCATAGTCATAACCCAGCTCCTCGATGGCCTCTCGCAAGACGAGATCCTTGGTGATCTCAGTCCACATATCCTTGGGTGGAGGGGGAGGTCGCGAAACACGTCGATCGGTAATCTTTTCGATATCAATCTCTCTCTCGCGGTCGTACACCTGCACGTTCACGCGGTCACGGCTTGGTGGGGGAGATGGCTCCCTGGGGGCCGGAGCCGGGGTAGGAGCGCCGTCTCTCTCGGGAATGAACTGAGTTCTGCGGACACCGCTGTACTTGGTCCAGGAGGTGTCGGTAGCTCCGCCACCAATGCCCTCCATACGAACACGCTCAGTGCCAGGTGGGACGTCCACGATGGCCCAGTCCTTGGTGGCACCTCCCCAGGCTTCGCCCATGCGGCCGCGTGAGTCGATCTTGGAAGTGAGGTAGTCGCCTTCCTCGTTAGCCGCATTGGGGGTGGGAATCGGGGCTGCTGAGTGTGCGCGGCGTCGACCCTGGTGGTCATCCATCCTCAGACGTTCGGTGTCTCGTCGAATCACCAGGTCGTCATCATGGTAATGAGAGCGTCGCTCTCGGCTCCTGGATCGAGTGCGAGTCGTCCGCTGGATATCCACCTCGGTCTTGTTCTTGGACAAAGAAATGTCAATGTCTGTCTCACGCTCCCTCACACGCGAAGGTGCTCGGGGAGCTGGAGCTGGAGGCGGAGGCGGGGTGGGAGGCCTGGCCCTGACGACACCTGCTGGGGTGTTAGTTATTGTCTTGGAGGCAGCGTTGTGGTTGCTCTTACCGTGATCAACATCTCGCCAGTGCGTGATGACTTCTCGCTCAATGGTGGGACCGCGAATGACTTGCGGGGGAGGAGGAGGGGGGGTAGGCTCAGGCCTGGGAGGAGGTGAAGGGATATTTTCGCGCTCCACGATGCGAGTGCGGATACGCTCACGCTCATGATCGTGCTCAACTGGAGAAGGCGATCGTCGGGGCCTCTCGACATATCTCACAACGCGAGGAGAGGGAGACCGCTTGCGGGAGGGCTCCCTGATACGCTCGCGCTCAACGACCCTCGTGCGGGATCGCTCGTGCTCATGGTCATGAATGGTAGGGGACACGCTCCGGGGCCTCCGAATAATACGCTCTTCTCGCACCCGTACAGGGCTGGGGCTTCTGGGGTGGTGTCGGTCGACAGTCTCAACCTGTCTCTGACGAAGAACCATGGGGCCTGCTTCACTGCGACGGACATCCTCTCGTAGGAAGGCAGGGGGGGCACGTTCTTCTCTGGCGGGGGGGCTGATGGTGACGGTGCGGCGACGGATGTCGACCTCGTCGAGCTCGGGCGCGGAGCGACGAGGAGGAGCAGAGTAGTAATCCCGCTCCTCGAAGTCGGTGGTTCTGATGCCGCGCGAAGACATGGCGGGCGGGTGGCTGGAAAGAATGCGGGCTTCAGCGGTGATGCTTGGTGGCCGCGATAGCGATAGAGGGGAAGGGGACCAGCAGTCAGTCAGCCCGGGTTTCGGTGACGTAAGTGCTGGGTGGTCGGGTGAAGCGGGGTCCGCGACTCTCGGTGGGTGGGCGTGAGCTTCAACCTCGGTGGGAGGGAGGGGCAGCAATCAAGAGGGCAGAGCAGAGGGCGCTGGCAAACCCGAGAAGGCGATGCGATGCGATGCGATGCGATGCGATGGTGTTGAGGGGAAAAGCGAACAAGTGTGCAGATCAAGAAGGAGCCAAGATTGACAATGGTTTTGAGGGTTGGGTGGATTTAATGGCGCGCGAGCCGGCCGCCGCAGGAATCAGGGTGGGCAAAGGACGGGCCAGGACAAGCAAAACGTCGTCATCCGACAGCAATGATGAAAGGACCCCCCGGCCAGGAATAGAGTCAGCCGCGAGCCTAGAGGAGGGGCTGGGCAACTGGGCCAGCAGCAGGTGGGCTGGAGCGGGGAATGGAGGGTCGGAGGTCTAGTGACGACTCGACGAGGAGTGTGTGGGAGCGGTCCGCCGGGCGGGAAGCGATGGATGGACGGATGGATGATGGATGGACGACAGAGTAGAGTTGTCTTTTCTTGGTCTTTTCTCGAACAAGACAAAGGAAGAAAGAGATCGACGGCAGTTTTGGAGAAAACAAGAGCGAGGAGAGGACGAGTGAGGGGAGGTGAGAGGAGGAGCCTGGAGGAAGAAGAGGATGGAGGCGGCACATGAACCGGGAGGGTCGTCAGAGGGTTTTTGATGGCGGGAAGGCTTTTGGCTCGCATTGCCGCCGTGGTAAATAAACAAGAACTAGTCTAACCAACTGCCATCTGCAACTGCTGGGTTGCCCGTCTTCCGTGTGCTGCATGCCTCCCTCCTTGCTTGCTTGCCTGCCTTGCCTTGCCCTGCCTTGCCACACCACGCATCAACTAGATAATTGGACTCTCTCTGGCAGATAGCCTCCAGCCATCAATCAACCCGTCTCACCAGCGGCTTGCAAGGGTGCCATGGCGGCCCAATGAGCCGGCCTCGTCGCCCACGCGAACGCCGTGGTGGAGGGTCAGTCGCGCAGCCCGGCAGAACATGAGACCATCCAGCCTGACGACGCCCGTTGCGACCAGTCCCGTCGGTGGCCCACTGCCTGGGTCTGTCTCTGTCTCTGTCTCTCTGTCTTTGCCTCTGCCTGCATCTCTCGGAGGCTTTTCAGTCTTGTCAACAGCAAGCGGACGCGCAGTGAGGAGATGAACTGCCGTTTCTCAGGGCCCCCCCCCCCGTCGACGCACCGGCTCTCCATGATTCGCTGCATGGATGAATGTCTGCCAACTCTTGGTTGAAAAAAGCCCAGCTTTTGACTGGGACCCCGCGACTGCAATCCCGGCTTCGAGATCCAGGAGTGGATATCCATTGACGCAATGGTGCAGCAGCTCACACAGCCCACAGGCCACACACGACAGGACGGGACAGCCCACCTCCGTCTGTCTGTCTGCTTGGGTCTCTCTGACTCCCTTGCCTCGGTGGTCTCTGGCCATGGCCTCTTTGTCTTGTCTTGTCTCTTCCTGTCCTACTCTGCCCTGGCTCATCCTGGCTGCTCACCCTGGCTTGCCAAGCCCTGTCTGGTCTGTTCTGTCTCGTCTTCTCTTGTTGTTGGTCTGCAGTCAGTCTTCTTCAAGTCCCTGGCACGACTGACTGACAGGGCAGGGCACGAAGCACCCCTGTTGACGCCACGGCACCTTTCAGCGTCTCGCTCGCCCATGGCCCCAATCGCATGGCGCATCTACCAGGCTCCGCTAGGCTGCTGCCCTCGACTGGCGGGCTTTGGCTCTCGGTGTGTGTGTGTGAGTGTGAGGAGCCGCGCCTGCATAATAGCGTTCTACCATGATTTTCAAGACGGCGTCATGGAGACTGGCTGGCCGTCAAACGAAAAAAAATCCTTCGCCGCACGGATATGCAAAACATCGCCCATCAGCTTCCCCGAGGGGTTTGTCGGGCATTGAACCCAAAGCACAGCAGGGTTCCTCGTCACCGGCGCCGACTGGGCATTCAGAGCGACTGCCGATCACTTTGGGTACCGTCCGCCAGTCCGGGAGTGTGGACGGGAGACGGGGATGTAGCTGGTATCGAGAGAGCCCGACCGTGGGGTTCGAGAGGAGCCACTGTTGCCACTATGAGAGCCCGATGAGTCGGGTTCGCAGCGTTCCTGGTTGCGATTTGCATCCAGCAGGTCATCTCTGTTGTTCCATTTCTTCCATCATTTCCATTTCCACCTGAGGAGGCTTCGCCCATCAGCTCCGACCTCCACCCACAGAGCTAGTCCTCTGTCACATGCAACCAGGGTTGCGTGGTGTGCATTGCTGACCTGATGTAGCGCAGCCTAACAGAGCCAACTCTGGGATAGGGCTGTGCGTCTTCGGCGGCGGCCTACGGTGTTTTCCGTGACCCCAGTACGGGGGCTGCTTCTGGTGTCTTCTCTTTCGACAAAATCCGGTAACTTACCGTGCAATGTGCAAGAAACAGGGTTTTTTCTTTTTTTACAGTTAGGACCCAACGGGACGGGACGAGGCCGAAGGAGTGCAGTGGTGCACCCCTAAACTTGGAAGTCTCCGTTCAGGCTGCCGCATCGGGTACCGTGTTCCCGTCCACAGCACAACCGTGCAACCCTCCCTCGACGTATCAAGTGGGAAGTTCCCCTACACCATCGTGCCTTGCACTTTGAAACAAGATGTGAGTGAGCATGCTCTTTGATCTGAGACTACCTATTTAACCAGCCATTCGCTCAACGACGTATTACAAGTTGTCTTATCAAAGTGTCATGGTTTCCGCCCTGACTGCTGTGCTATGCAATATGCCGAAGAGACGCAGGACAACCTCGGTGAATAACTGTCAGATGCTATAGGGCAAACCTGCAGGAACTGAGAAGAGTTCACCACGCGGGAAGACGTCATCCTTAGAACCGGGTTACTATATTCGTCACTTGGAATAACCAGAACCTGAACTCGTCGCGGACAGGGGCAAGAATACGGAAGAAGAAAATCAAGGTTGCGGTTGGTCTTATTCTTCGCACATATAAGTATAGGACAGGGCAATAATACTACGATACGCAAACGAAGCTTAAAAAAGGAATGCTAGCCACCGAACGACAAGTCGCGTCATCGTTGGCTCCCTATAATACCGCGGAATAATCCTAGGAGGTGCACACGTCTTTCTGGATCTTTGCGCTCCCTGGGATCAATGGCATTCCATCCACAACAACAGCGAACGCAGAATCTGCAAAGGACAAGACAAGATGCCGATAGCTTTAGCAGCAGGATCAATAGCAGTACAACCACATAGGGCGGTTATGTCAAAAGCTTCAGCACTACGATTAACCGGAATATCCATTTCAGACGTTTCATGCCACCCATGCCTCTCCAATCGCTGTTTGAGGCAGCAATTTGGAAGAGAGGCCTGTATTCAGCCACAGAAACAAATTTAACAGTGTCTGATCTAGATACATTTGAGCGGCGTTTTCGGTTGCCTTGTCAATGAATGTTGTATCTATACATCGCGAACCCGCACACCGCTGTAAGAAGGCAACGAAATACTCTCTACACAATTCAGCTAATACTAAACTCCGTGAAGCTAAATGCCGGTACTTCTCCGAGCATTTGCTTGTATGATACCTCGGTGAAAACAAGGAAACGAGTTCCTGTTGGTAGTTAGTTGAATCGATCGAGCAGGTCCCTGACACTAAATTATACGTTCGCATCAGCCTACCGTACACGCTTGTGTTAAGTTTGTTGTTTTCTCGAGGTCCAATTCAAGTCGCCAGAACAGTTCTCCATGGAAAATGATAGTGTTCTCGTCTAGGTTCACCGACGGACGTTACAAGCCGAGATCCTAGCTCGGGGAAGAAAGTGCAGAATAATTGAGCGTTCACCATTTTGTATTGAGCTATAAATGCAGTGACATGTCGTGCTCGATGCTCCTCGCTCTAGCTTAATCCTCGGACCCTTTCTCATCATATTTCGGGTCAACAAAATCCCGGAGCATCACGACACAACCAAAACTGTGGGCAACTACAGAATTGTAGAATCTACAAGACACACTAGGGTAGGTAGTCACTAAGCTTTTGACTTTGTATGCCTTTATCGGAAAGAAATCTATCACTTCAAGGCATGGTGCTAACGCCCGACTTTCCACTTGCAGCATCGGCTGGGGAGGAGTCATTGTTGCCTTTTTGGAGGTTGGGCCATAACGGGAGTTGTTGCCTCTAATCATCTAGTAATTCTCACTTATAACATCTATTACTAGAAATGGATTTTAAGAACGAAGTCTGGCATATACTTAGCCGAGTTTCTGCGAGTAATCTTGTCTCATGATCTTTGGTTAGAAGTCCACTCTTCCCAACTACCCTACAGCTCAGCCTCGAAAATCGTCGCCAACCATCTTTCAACCAACGGGGCAATGCGAGTAGCCTATTTCTCTTTATGCACTGTAAACAAAAACATTTAGGTCAGGTTTAGTAAACTGGACTTTTTGATATTTGCAATTATAAAAACGAGTAGGAGCGAGAAGCGTCTTGTTTCCTAGCCCTGGCAGGACGTCACAATTTAGAAACGAAACTGGGAATACTGCAAAATCAATTTCATCACAAGCCGCGCTTTGTGTCCTTGGCAGCCAGGCCCGTCAAGGCCGGCTCCGGCTTGGGATACTCGGGTCGACCGCCAAGGATGTTCACAACCTCAGACAGGCCCATCCAGTGGGCGACCTTGGGCCGTCGGTTGGGCCAGTCGGTACCCGTTTCCTCCAACTCCTTCATGGGAGTGAAAACGACCTCCGATCCCTGAATTCCAATAACAGTTGTACTGTTGGGATCCTTCTTCACATGGTTGTGAGCGTTGGTGCCAAAGGTCTCAAGGTGCTGGATACACTTGATGGCCAAACGGACGGCTCGGCAGCGATCCATGGGGGAGGGGACGCCACCCTGTTGCACGTGCCCAGGGATACTCTCTCGGCTCTCGAACCTGTCATGAGCTTCCTCACGGATGATGTCGGCAATGAGTTTGGCGCTGTAGACCTTGCTGGCCTTCTCGTTGACGAGAATAAGACGACCAGCACGAGACTGGCCCTTGTCGTTCTTGAAAACCTCCTTGAGGTGGTTCACATCTGCGTTCAGCATTTCGAGGCTGATGCCCTCCTCGGGAATGTAGACTGCTGAAGCACCAACATCGAGGCCACTGAGGGTTGCGATATAACCAGATCTGCCTCCCTGGGTCTCGATGACGAAGACACGGCGACGAGTAGCAGAAGCAGACTGCTTGATCTTGTCGCAGTAGTTGACCAGCTCGTTAAGACACGTATCGGAGCCGAGTGAATACTCGGTTCCAGGCACGTTGTTGGAGATGGTGGCTGGGAGCAGGGTCATAGGAACACAGAGTGAAGGATACACATCCCGGGCCTTGCGCATTTGGGAGATGGCGTGGAAGGCCTCGAATCCACCCACCAGGAAGAGAGCATCAAGTCTGTACTCCTCAATAAGGTTAGCTATCGACTCCATACCCGACTCTCCAGGGAGCTCTCGGTTGGTGCCAATCTCGGAACCACCCTTGCTGGCCCAGCCATCGACCTCAAGCCAGTCGAAGGGGCGGACTGATCCTAAGGGGTCGTCACTGTGATGCCTGGAGAACCCAGCAAAACCATTATGAATGGCAATGGGCTCATGCCCTCGTGACACGCAGTACGCAACGGCCGCGCGGACTGCGGCATTCATGCCACCAGCAGGAGCACCAACATTGATGAACCCGATCTTCATGCGCTAGGAGAATGTCAGTGTTGGCAAGTGAAAGCAAATGAGGTACGACAACTCACGTCTTGGTTAGGCAGAATCTTGTCGCCCATCATGACGTTGGTTGTCAGGATATAAGAATTCCACTGATCCTCAAACTCGGAATCTCGGAGAGACATGGCCTTCTCGAAGTCCTTGGAGTCCACCGCCTCGGCAAGTTTCTTGGTTTCGGCAACGGCCTGCATCAAAGGTTTTCGAACAATCTTGTTCTCGTTGATGGCGATGAACGGGGTCTCGGTTTCCGGAGTGGCATCGAGGACAGCCTTGACAGCCTCTACACCCTGCAGGGTAGCCAGCATTCGATCATACGCTACGGCGGTACCACCTCGCTGAACATGACCGAGGGTAGTAATACGGGTATCGAGAGCGAGACCGCCCTCGCTCTTGTCGGCAAGAAGCTTCTTGATTTCTTCGGCGGTGATCTTGGTGCCGTTCTTGTCGCGAGCGCCCTCAGCAACGATCACGATGGTCTTGCGCTTGCCGAGTTTCCGGTGCTACACTACGTTAGTGTCTGGCCAGGTGCGGCGGTAGATAGTATTGCTAACCCTCCTAACGACATCCGCCATGTCTTCCTTCCAGTCATGCTCTCTAGGCCGTTCGGGGATGAAGACGAAGTCGGCTCCGGTGGCAACACCGGCCATTAGGGCCAGCCAGCCGCAATGCCTGCCCATGACTTCAATGACGAAGGCCCGGGAGTGTGAAGAGGCAGTGGCCTCGATGTAGTCGACCATTTCGCAAATGCGGGCCAGGGCCGAGTAGCAGCCGATGGTGGCATCGGTGCCGGTCAAGTCGTTGTCGATGGAGCCGACGAGACCAACGATGTTGAGGTGCTGGTGAGACTTGACCTGCTCAGCAGTCAGCTCGCCGTTGCCGACAAGCTCCTCCAGAAGCGAAGGCCACTCGGAGCGGAACTTGTCGGCACCAGTCAGAGAGCCGTCGCCTCCGCAGATGATGAGGGCGTCGATGCCGGAGAGGATCATGTTCTTGGCGGCCGTCAAGCGTCCAGGACGCTCGTAGAAGGCCATGCACCTGGCGGTTCCGATGAGGGTGCCGCCCTCGGACAGCCAGCCGCGGACATCGTCCCACTCCATCCTGCGGATGAAGTCGCCGCCTTGGACGAGGCCCTCGTATCCTTCGTAGACGCAGTAGGCATCGCAGCCCATGTGGATGGTCATGCGAACGACGGCGCGGACGGCAGGGTTCATGCCCGGGGAGTCGCCTCCCGAGGTCATGACGGCGATCTTCTTCTTGGGAGCCATTTTTGAAGCCGCGATGGCAGGTCGGAGAGTCGGGGGGAGGAGAGTCGGTCGAACGGGTTGGCGGAGGAGGAGGAGGAAGGCTGGCCAGAGTTTGTGGAGGAGAATACGCAACGGCCCGGATAGGGAATCGAGGGGCCAAGACAGTAGCTGCAGATAAGACACGAAAGGCATTCAACGACGGGTCATGGCCCAGAAATCAGGAGAGGGCGAAGGAGAAGCTATTCAAGGGAATCAGGAAAATACAATATCGTCTCACCTTGGCCGGGCAGCTACGGAAAGGGGGGAATTATTATGGCGCCAGACTTCACGAGCCAACCTGGACCGGGAGGTGACGCAGATGGGCGCATCAGCACACACGACAGGTCAGGGCAAGGTCAGAGAAGCCCAGGGCAGGTCAGGTCAGTGGCAGGTCAGGTCAGTGGCAGGTCAGGTCAGTGGCAGGTCAGTGGAAGGTCAGTGCAGTGCAGGGGAGAGCGTGGGCAGGTACGACAGCCTTGACCGAGAAGCACGCCGCAAGAAGGCCCAGAGACCCAGAAAAGAGGGGAAGAAACTCGGAGCTCTTATCGTTTATCGGCCCGCGCGGGGGAGGTCAGGTTCTGCCAGGAGGGGGGCGGGATGAATCATGAGGCAACGAAGGCTCCCAGCGCTGGACACCTGAAGAGCCTGCCTTTGGCGGGCCTAGGTTCAGCTACTGCACCTGTTTACCAAAGGGAATTAACCATTCACAACTGGATAACGCCCGGAATCCCTATCTTTACCCAACCTTAGTCTTTCAGTTTTGTCAACATCAACTCCATGCGTGCGACAAATAATGGCTCACCCTCGGAGGTTCTGCGAATGCTGGGAAGCGCCGCACCAGTTCGGGCCTATCCTATGAGAGAGCCACTCACTGCGGCATAATCTGCAAAGCGCAAACCACGGTTTGCAGAAGAGGAGACAAGGCCTGGTACGAATACTGGGGGCACGGGCTACGCAGACTCCATCGAAGCCGTCTGCCGAGACATCACAAAAAGCCTCCTACAGCTGTGGCCAAGCTCTCGAACGGCGTTGTCACCAATTCCATACCATTGCCAACCTGCCGTCTCCCTGAAAAGAGATAAGGCCCGAACGAAGCCTGGTCTCAAGTTCGACGAGAAACATGCAAATATGTGCAACGTAGCCATCTGGCCAGAGGGGCCAGAGCTTACAGCATGAATGCTCAAGAGTCAACCCCCCCCCCTGTAGTCGAGAAGGGTCCCGACTCCCAAGGGAAGCCCCGTCTGAGCCCTAAGACATGTCATGTTTAGTTTATCGCGGGTCCGACCCCATCGCCGAGGCGGCCTCTCAGTGTATCCAAGGGAGGAGGCCGAACGGACGTGCCCTGGGCCTCGCGATGTGAGGGCGGCGGGCTAATATGCAAGACAAGATGATCGAGAAACCAAGAATGATCGAGATGCTCGCCCCATCGTCCGTGGCCCATCTCGACCGTTCCTGCGAAAGCTGGGTGTCTAGCAACGACACCTTCTACCCCCCACGAACAGCCAAGACGAGGCGGAGGAAACATGGAGGTCGGCGGCCCGCAGTTCGTTCGAGGGAAGCAATCACGGCTCATCCGCGCTGGCCGACGTGCCACAGACACCCCAACACATCCGGCTGATGGGCGCGAGGGTGGCGCCGAGGGAAGTTGAAAGTGCTGAAAGCGGCTCGGCCAGCAGCAGGGTTGAAGTGAAGGGCACGAAGCCGCAGTTGCAAACTCGCAAGACGGAACTTCGGGAGAGGCTAACGGCATCGTAGCATTCCCTGCCGGGCTGAGATAACTGACCAGTCATTGAGGGAGGTTGATCAATGCGTTGAAGCCGAGACAGTTTGCGCGGATGATCGCCGCTCCCCCAGTTTTGCCTAGGCAAACCTCAAGGCAAAGAAAAGAAACGCCCCAAACTTGGATTTGGAGACGGAGTCATGCGGCTGGAGAGACACTCTTATTATGCGCTGGCAAGTATTTGGTAAAATCGTGATGACAGCCATGGTTTGCAATTGGAATGGGCGCGTCTGCTGACCTTGGCCTTGAGGCGCCCACGGTCCACCCCCCCAGGGCCTTGAAATGACGACAGCGACCTGAGGACCCAAGTAACCACTCTGAAGGCCACCACCAAGGCGGCCAGGCCAGCTGTGCCCTCCAATTTATGCGCTGTCAACCCGCCGTGCCGCTGTGAGTGGCCGCCAAAGCCAGGTGACCTACTGCGCGCGCCAGGCACCAACTATCAGGTTCGCATTTGCTTGGTGAGATGGCATGAGGAGCGTTGAGTTGGAGGCATCAGGGACGGCGACGGGCACAAGCAAGAGGGCATGATGACCCTCCAACCTGGCTTGCTACGTAGCATCCCCTCGTGTCTGTCACGCAAAGTCGATTCCCAGATAGCCATCATGGGCCCATCTGCCTGGCCAAGAGGAGTCTGTGGGCTGGACCAGGCTGGCCTCGTCCGATCTGCGCGGCATCTACCCGCGGTCATGGTCATCCTATCCCATGATCTCGGTCGTGCGCATATCAGGACGCCTCAGTTGTCAGACTGGAGACCGCGAGATAGACTCGATTGTTTGGCTCGACCATGCCGCTCCCTCGGGAAGACCCCAGGTCAGGCGCAGCAAATGGCGATCACCCAGCTATCGGCCTTGTCCAGGGCATTTCAGTGGCAGAAGGAGGCGAGGTGCAGCGCTGAGCATGACTGGCGAAACCTGGGGCTCGTCACGGGTCATCTGGGACCCAGCTGCTGGGCTACTTTTACATAGTGCCGACCATTGACCAGCGCCGGCCGGGGGGGGCTATAGGGAAGTCGCCCTGACCCCGGGAACTGTCTAGGGCGGCCACTGGTGAATGTGCGGCATCAATTCGTCCGCAGGGCCTGGCGGGTGCTGGCGATGGGGGCAGTGAGGAGTGAGGGTATGTCCTGGAACTGGAGGCGGTGATGGAAGCGGAAAGCCAATTGATTGCAGCCGGCGAGGGATCAAGCCATCAGACAAGAACGGGTGACATGACGAAAGTCAAAGCGATTCATCTACTTCGTAATCCCGTCCATCCGCGACATCCATCCCATGTTTTGCTTCTCATCCCACCCGCCTCATCTTTCATGCTCCTCCGATATTCGCCCGTCAATCGCCATCACGAGGTCTGCGGGCCAGATAAACGCGAGGCGAGATTGCCCAAGAGCCTGGTGGTGAGTAGCGGCCAGCGGCCCACTAATCCGCCGGCGTCGGGGCCCTCGGGGACGGTTGGGAGACTCCCCGGGAGATTCCCCGGGAGGCAATGTGGGGGCGCGGGCTTGGGGGTTTACCTCGTGGTCGTGGTGCTCAGGGCCTCAGGGCCTGAATGCCGCCCGTGCCTGGTGCCCAATTGCTCGAGGCTCTGAAGCTTGTGAGCCTCTGACGGACAAGGGCCCGTGGAGAATGCCCGCAAAGGAACCGTTTTCGAGAGGGGCCAGCTTGCCAGCCTCGTGATTGACAGGACGTTCCAGAATGGGCTGACGGAGGGACAGTCTTGCCCTATTAGGTCCAGCGCGAGCGGCGACTGGGAGGGCGCTCCGAGGAACGCCAGGCCTATTGGGGTAGTAAGCTAAACGGTTTGGATCTTGACAACGGAGTCTCACCGAATGTGCGGATGGGGGTGGGAGCTGCCAGGGGAACTGATCCGCAAGCGTCTCGGGACTTGGGAAACGGACGCCAGGAGGGGAACCGCCACATGACAGGCGCAAACCCGTCCGAGGAACTGTGCCCAAAAGAGTAGCTGAAGTATGCCCCGAAAAAGCTTAGCGGGAGGGTATAGATCTAAACCACATAGGGTACCAAGGGTCCCCGCCGGTCGCAGGGCACGCGGTCACAGTAACTGCCCTCTTAGGACAAGCGGCGCTGGGGCTGGTCAGCAGGCAAGGCCAAATTCGCCGCCCCCTCTCTGGTACCTCGGGCCTGTGCTGTTGTCTCCCCCTGGCAGATACCCCGGTCCCTGTCGCTGTGGGTGCCGGTACACGCTGAGCCTTGAAAGCTGGGAGCCGAACCCTGGCGCGCGCTCCTTGGAATCGCGGGTCTGGCTGGCGTCACAAGGGGGCCCTGAGCGAACGCAGAGCCCAGCGCAGAGGGTCAGAGGCCAGAACGAGGAGCAGCTTTCCCTCAGAGCTGGTCCCGCCACGATCAGTTCACGCCCCGTCTGAGTGGTGAGGGACAGAGCCCGCACCCCTACTGGTACACCCCACTCGGGCAGTCATTCAGTCAACCCGTCACTGAGGTGCGCTGTGTGCCTTGGTCCCTCTGTCACTCTTGTCACTCTTGTCACTCTCCTCTCCACTGTCGCTCGCCCACTTAAACACCCCACCCCAGAGTTGCGCCAGCTGCGCCAGCTGCGCCAGTCTGCTAAGCGTCCTCCAGCACGCACTCCAGCTCACTCTAGCGCCCATCCCAGCTGCTCGCGGCGGTACCTCCGTGGGGTACTTGGTGACCTGCGGCGCCCTAGCCAGGTACGTACCGACTGCCTCCCTCCCCCGTGTCGCTGCCACACCCCCATATCCTGGACCCCCGGCGTGTGCGAGGGGCCTGGGTGTGGGCGTGTCCCTGCGCTGGGAGTAGGTACATTACATCGCACACACCGCGACTCCCTTCCCCCATCCGTCCCTCTCCCGCCTGCTGGCTCTCTCACCCACAAACCGCAAACAAGAATATCTAACAAGTCTCTCCCCCAGACTCGGTCCGCCCTTCTGGTTCCGCTTCCCACAACAACACCAACACTACCCGCGACTGCGACTACCACCACAAACTCCAATCTCCCATCTCCCACTCCCATCTGCATCTGCACTTCGCCCTCGCATGCATCATACACCGCTGTCTCCATGACCGCTACCAGCATCTATCCCGGCATCCTCTTCCGCATCTCTCTCCGCCGCCGTCAACAGTAACACCCTCCGCTCGACGACCTCACGACCTCTCCGCGACTTGACCACTTCCACCTCCACTTGACGAAACTCGCCGTCACCTTTGCAATCACTTTCCACTCACCCGAGTCTCACACCCTGGCGCCTTGTCGGCCACTACCACGATAGCCTTTTCGTGCTGGGCGACGACTGGATTCCACATCGAAACTCTACTACCTACTAAGCCCTCCACCCCGCGACGCCTACTCGAGTCCCACCCTCACCTTTCTCCTCCACGACACCTGTTCGAGGCAATCGGCAAGCTCACACACACGCAATGCCCTATCGTCTGGATACGCATGTTTTAACCGTGGACGCGAACGTCATCCACAAGGTCGATACTGGTAATCCCGCCAACCTCTATAGCATGTGGACTGGTAAGTGATGCCCCTGGCAGCTGTTGCCACCTGCCCTTGGCGCTAACCAACACAAACAGTCTTCTCTCGATGCGCAGATTCCGTCGAACAAGGACGAAGACTAGAGAATCTTAGCTGGCGACTTTGGCAACGCGAGACCTTCGTTGTTCCCAACGACCGCAAGAACACCTCCACAAACACCACAACCACAACTCTTCCCCAGAACATTCCCTCCGACTTCAGGATACCCGATCTTCCCCAACTATCCGGCAGCGTCGAGTCTCTCGCCGACGAAGAAGCCGTTGACTTCACCTCAGTCTCAGCACCTCTCGAGATCATCCGCCCTCGGATACGTCGCCAAGACTCGTGCACCAGCAGCCGAAGCAAGCGAGAACGTCATATCAGCTCTGACGACTTCGAAAAGATGATCGTCTCCATTGTCAAGGACAAGGGCCCTCTGTCGGCACCACCAACCATGTCGCCTGCCGTCGCTCCCAAGAAGGAGTCCCTGCCTGCACCGGCCGCCTTTGAGCGCTCCGGTTCTACTACCACCGAATCACAGTCACCAACCAAGTCCATCAGCGACCATTCAGAAGCATCTCAGGAGCTTTCTCCCATGACACCTTCCCGCACCACCGTGGTCCGTGGTTTCTCGCCATCCCAGGTGCCCGTTCCTCGAACCATTCCCAGCGCCGCCCAGTGCTCCGCCACCGATATGATCCCCGAGCCCGCTTCCTCCCCTGCTCCTAAGCCCGTGCAGTCTAAGAAGCAGCCGGCCAAATTTGCTCTCGGCGCAGCATCCTTCTCTTCGACCGAACAAGACCAAAGTGTCGATAACCGCCAACCCATCATCCCCATCGTCAAGAAGTCGATGTTCACGATCGGCGGATCCTCCGAAGAGGATGGCTCGCTCAAGAGTGCCCTCGCCTCTTCGCGACCCAGCTCGCTTCTCGCCCACAAGAAGAAGCAAGCTTCCTTCAGCACCAATGTTATGACACGCACCATTGAAGATGAGGCTGCTGTCGACTCTGACACTGACTACATTGACGAGAGTGCTATCGACGACGACGATGACTCTTCAGACTGGGAGGACTCCGTCGAAGACAGCGGCAAGTCCAGCGTGGACGACAACCTCTTCCAACGAGTCGACTCCAAGGCCAACTTGACCTCAAGGCGGTCTCTCATCACTCTCATGCTAGCGCAGAATGATCGCATTGACCGAGCGCGGAATCTGGGCAACCATGCCTCTCAATCCACCTCGGCCCTCTCTCAATCCCGCATGGCCCCCAACGGCCCCTCTCTTGGAGGCTCTCCCAACGACTCTGATGAGGCTCCGTTGATGATGAAGGGTATGCGCCACCCCACTCTCAAGCCTATCCATGAGATCCCTCGATCAAGTGCTCAGCCCATCATGGGTCACGCCGGTCACGGACAAGGCCAAGCGGCTCTGTCGCCACGCACAACGCGCCGCAACATGCTCGCAACCGAGCTGACAGAGTCGCTCCGTCGCCACCTCCTGTGGGAGCGACAACAAAAGTCGTCGACCGCCAATGCGGTCCTAAAGCGACGACACACCTCACACGATGTGGCCAATCTCAAGCAGTACCCTGAGAAAGCCTGCATCAAGAACAGTGAAGATGTCAACGCCAGCAGCTGGAACCAATACTTCTCCAAGGAGGCCAGCAATGGATATCACTCCAAGGGCTGGTAAATAACACTATTACATGATACCCCTTGACAGCAATCACGCATATCGACAGCTTATACCCTTTTGCGGAACTCATTTGGCACGGCCTCTGGAGAGGCCTGCCGTGTACATTTGGGCGGCGCACGAGACGGCATCACACGAAGCATTAAGCGTTTTCTTCAGCTGCATTTTGCAGCCCTTTACGAATTCTCATAATCGGACTGGTGGTCTACCAGACCTCTCTCTGACATCTGATGCGAGTCGGTTTTTACTTTTTACCGGTCTTTTTTTGATTTGTTTTCTGCATTCATGGCGGCGTTACCAACGTATGATACCATGGTCTCATCACTCGGCCTCTACTGGCCCGGATCATTTCACATGCGATTTGACTTTCTTTTTCATCAGTTATCACAAGCTCAGGGCAATGGTAGTGTGTATTCTAGTGACGACGAAGACGCGAGGACCGAGGGCAACCTTGGGAGGACAGGCAAGGGAGGACGGAGCATAGCTCCAATACTATGGAGCCTCGACTGAATTTTGCACGTCGGAGCGAAGACGAAGGAGCAAAGCGGGGAGGACAAAAGTGGAGAGAGGCCGAGAAAAGCACCAAGATGGGAGGACTGGAGGAAGAGGCTGGGAGGGGCAGCTTTTCCAAAGGAAACCAAAAACGAGCACTCGATAAAAAAATCGCAAAAAGGCGAATGTCCATGAAAAGAGCTTTTTAAAAACATGAATAAAATTCAACGTTAGATTTAATCACAAGTACCTACCTGATGTGAAATGACTGCCGGTGACTACGTGCTGGTCACTTGCGATGATAACTTGGCTGTAGTGATACGAATGGGCGACGGTGGTGATGATGACGTGCATGGATGGGTGGCCTTTGGGACCTCACGGCGCAAGGGTGTGTCATGGATGGTACATAGTACAAGCGACGAAGTTGACAAATAGATATTTCTGGTACGCTTGACAGAGAGTTTTCAATAATCTGCGGGTTGAGGAATCCTTGACATGTTGGTCTGGATTGTTACATCTCCACCGCAGCCAGCACACACGGGCGGCGGGCAGCGGAGCCCATCCGTCTCTGTTGTGTTGTTGAGTCACTGGATTTTTGATGGGCGATGGGGATTTTGGCTGTGTTCGTGCCTAATACCCAAGGTATGACTCTATGGATGCGCATGCTGCACAGCAATTAGTCGGGAGGTCACTTGCATTGAATGATGGGGAGACGGGCGCTGCAACGCAACAACGGCGTCGGCGCTGGTTGGTTCGTCGCCGGCCAGAGAGGCGGCGGTGAAGGGGGGTGCAGTGGTCGCTGCGCGCTGTGGAAATAGCTGGGTTTGGGTTGGACGTCTCGGTGGCGCGCTTGCGTGGAGAAATACAGTACCGGCGGGCATGTGCCTCTTCAGCTTGTTGGGACGGACCTACGTGCATACGTAGCGACGGACGGACGGTCATAGGGTGTGTGTGTGTTTGTGTGTGTGAGGCTGTTTTTGCTGACACAGGTCTCCGGGCGCGGCGATACTGTGGATCTGATTGGATCGCATCGTCCGTCGCATCGCATGGCCCATCGCATGGCCCATCGCATCTCGGCATCGGCATTGCATTCAAAGTGGCTCTCTCCCCTCCATCCATCGGCCTAAAACTGACGCTGACTTGTCACGGCAGAGTACCCGTCTCGTTGGTTCGGTGTCCCTCGGCGGTCCGGGGGGGGGCCAGGAGAAGAAGAAGACGCCCTCACCTCCTGTCCTGCCAGGGGGGAAAGGGAGGTGGGAAGCCATTGGCACCTGAGTGTGCGGCGCAGGGCGAAACAAAGCCACCGCCCGCTATAGGACGCGGTCACGGGAGGGGGAAGGGAGGGGGGGTTTGACGGGCCTGTGGCTTGCCCCCGTGCCTGGGACAGCCGGCAAAGCCTCGCGCATATGCCGGACCGACGAGGGCCGGCCGCCGCGTCGTCGTCGAGGCTTGGGCGGAGCCCAACGGAGGAGCGAACGCCCTCGATCGGAGGAACCGGGAGAAGGGCCCTGGATCTGAACGGAGGCGCGCGAAAACAGTGGACGGGTCGCGGTTCTGAAGGAGATGGATCTACGACAGCGCCCCTCCCTCCCTCCGCAGTAATGCCACAGAAGGACCATCAGAACCGGGGCCTCTAATAAAGACTCCGTTCGTCGTCTGGAGTCTCGCCCAGATTCCAGAAGGGGGGAGGGCCTCGTCCATCCCAGCACTGACCTTTTGCGGCGTCTGTCATGGGCCAACACAGAACATCCCTTTTCGGAACGAGGAAAAACTCACCCTCCTTCTCTCTCTCTCTCTCTCACACACACATGCTCCGCGAGCAAGGCTGGGCTGAAGAAGAGGCGCTCGTGGATCGCAGAGACATTTGCGGAGCCGCACTGAAACCGGGGGCGTGCGGCGCATCGTGGGTTTCCTCTGCTTGAACTCTGGAGGACCCTTGGGTTCGGGTCTTCCCCACATGCCCGCCCATTCGCTGCTGCGAGGGAGAGATCGAGAAGGAGGAGGAGGGAAGTGAGACAGAAGAATGGTGGATGATGGCTGTGGCTTGGACCGGTCGCAAACGATATCCATTGATGTGATGGCTGAACCACAGTTTGCCGGAGGAGGGGAGTGCCCTCACGAAATCATAGGACAGAAGGGGCCAAAGAATGCGAGCAATGACGCCCTACGACCCTGCCTGCCGGGACCTGTGGAAATAACTGGGGATTACCTTTCTATTTTCCTTTTTTTTTATTTTTTTGCGCCTCTCGAATTAATTAGATTTTTATTGCATTGGACAGTTGATATCATATTTGTCTGGGCAACTTACCTGGCGGGCCGCGACCAAGTGGGCTACCCAAATGGGCCGTCTTGTTGTCCCAAAAAGCAGCAAACGAGAAAACGACGCTTGGCCGCTCTGGGCTTGTCTGGGGAAAACCTGCGTCCGCCAGACGGGGGGTAGCCCGAACCAAGTCTCCGCCTCACGCAGGACCCTGTGTACGCAGTATGTCGGCAAGGGCGCAGCGTGCATAACACCTCGCATGGGTTCGCAAAGAACGGTCAACGGGGGACATTTTAAAATGCGTGCGTCTACGGCGTCTACGTTGAAAAAAGGAAGGAACAGAAAAGAATTGCCCGTCATGGACAAACGGTGGGAGTCGGCTTCTTTCGCTTTTTTTCCCTCAGGCTGCTTCCCCGCAAAATCTCGTTCAATCCTGATGACCTCCTCTCAGCCGTGCCCCCGTGAGTTGTGGTGTACGGAGGTACTTGCGGAGTGAATCCCGGACAGGTCTCCGCGGCGTTTTGCGCGTGACCTTTTTTCCGGTGGGGGACCGCGTCCATCATTCTTTGCTTTCTTTTTTCGGTGACCTTTTCTTTTTTGCTTTTCCGACTACTTTTTCCACGTCCCTCTTCCCTGGCGGCGGGATCGAGGTACAGAAAGGAGAATAAGGGCACATGTCCAGGGGGGAGGGGTGGGGTTAAACGGGGTGTGCATGGCTGAGAGGGGAGTGTTTGGCGCGCCGTCGTCTTTTCCCGCGCTTGCTTTTTATTTCCATCCAGGTCCCACCCTCTTTCTTTCTCACATTGATTATTTTTCTTACAACTCCCCAGCCGGTATTTTTAATGTACCCAATTTTTTCTTTTATTGCATTTTTTTTTCTTGAGTCGTCAGCGACGCTTGGAGGAACGCTAGTCAGGACTCATGACAAAGGAGGGGGGGCGTGTGGTCCTGCCCCGCAGTATTTCGATGCGTGAAAAAATGCTGCCTGGGCGCCAGCACAGAAGCTGTCTAGCCAGGTATCGAGGCTAACGTCGAGCCGGGTAAAGTAAGGCACGGGCTCTGGAAGCGGTGTCTCTCCTCGGCCCCAGGACCCTGAACGGCGAGCTACGGGCGATGTGCGAATAGAACAGGAATTTAATGGAAAAAAGGAATTAAATCAATTCAAATCAATTGGGGTCAATTCGAACCGGGCGGGATGCGTCGGCGTCAATGGACCCTGCATGAGTTGGCGCTGGTTGCGTCGGGCCTGTGGAGATGTCAACGTGCCATGATCCATCCTACCTAGTTTTTTTTCGATGCCTGCAGCTCCCGTCATGAGGCATCGTCACTGCTTTGGACGGGCGTGACCTGCTGGAGTTTCGTGGAGGAGCGAGGCAGGAATAGCCGCGATTGACGAGACATTCGCCCCGTTGCTTTGTTTCTTTGCCATGGCACTTGACTATCTGTTTTGGAGCTTTGTGCGTCACTGCCACTCGCCCCGTTGAACACTCCCACGCGGGATTGCCTATTCGAGCAGAACCGCTCTCAGCTGGGGGCGAATCCCAAACCACCCACCGGCAGATCTTCCAGCCCTGCGCTGCAGTGTAGCTCCCTTCCAGGTACGGTTTGGAGCAGCAGCAGCGCCGAAAACCGCAACGTGCTTTGCCAGCGATCAGCCGTACCTCGTCAGTAGGTACAGGTTCGGCTTCGGGTCATGTCGGAGTGGCCTGCTCAGCACGTGGACGGACGACTTTTTTCTGACTGCCGTGCTTTTTTCCCCAGGTTTCCTCCGCGTTTTGGCGCTGGGCCGAGGCTCGGGACAAGGCGCGACCAAAGTCAAGTGATTGATGCTGGCCCAGGCGCGGCAAACAATCCCGCATGCGGTTTTTGCAACCCGGGGACGTGTCTCGTCTTCGGGTAGAGAAAGAGAGGCGTGTAACTGGGTCGGGAATGACCGGTGCGGCGTTGTACATGTCATGGAGGGTCGAGTCAGAGGAGGGCGAGTGTCCCTGTGGTGTGTGGCAGCCCGGCAAGGGTTCGTGACGGCATCGGCATTGGCACTGACAGTGGCATTGTTGGTCGCTGGGCATGGCAATGTTACCCCATGCTCCGCCTTGTTGCTTGATGTTTCGGTCAGCGAGGTCCCTGGATTCCAGGCCGTGTTCCTGGCCCGAGGATGCAACCTCTCTTTCACCGCCGGATAGATGTCAATGCTCGACTGGCAATCGAGTTTATTACGCTGCGAAACGTTCGGACGAAATACCGGTAAGGAAGGGAAAAGGGACCAGGGGAAAACACCGCACATCCGTGCCCTTGTCGGGAAACCCTCCGATGCCTACTTCCGTCGGTAATGGGTGGGCAAAAACACCAAGAGCCAGCCGCACCTTGGATGAAGCTTGTTCGTAGCTCGCCTTGGAGTACCTCGCCAGGCAATCCATGTACCTCTCTTCGAGTCAACCCAGACAGAGTCGACCAAGGCTGAGAGGACGGAGCTATATCGCTCACCCACCCCTCACGAGTCACAGGGCGTGTCTGAGTCGACCCGTGTGAGCGTCCAATTTTTAGCAACCCAGCGCCGTTCCTCGCAAACCACCCTTCGGCTAGGGAAGGCCCATGACAAACACCAGAAGAACAAAACCCGTTTGCAGGGCACGAGATCGCGCTGGCAATCCTTTTGAGTCAGAGTAGAGAAAACCACTCGGAGCCTTGTGACCGGGCGCCCTCCTCGAGGCTCACGCCCTGAGCTCCCAAAGAAAAGCTTCCTTTGCTTTCCGTCATTGACCCGGGTCACGTTGGTGGGTTGTGCCACACGCCCCCCCTTTCCCTCCCTTTTGGCGTTTTCTGAATCTGGGGAACCGTTTTTTAGACTCTAGGTTTTTTTTGGTGATCTGGACGGGTAGTCCCCCCGCTCGCCCGCGAACAGGGCCCGGAACGGTCTGGGGTAAGAATGAGAGGGTACGGACAGAGGCAGAGTTTCTCCCCGTCCAATTATTTCCGGCTAATTGCTCCAGCTGTCCGACCGCCGGAAGCAGTCCGCGGGGGGTCCGGGCAAGTGTCAAGTGCTGACGGAGGGAGAGAGGGTTTGTGCTCTGTCCTGTTTGGTGCCGTGCGGAACCGCATTTCGATCCAGGGCGCCTCGTTCAAGGACCTGGTTGTAGCCGCGCACGCACGAGAAGATTCCGGGAAACGCCCCCCCCCCC
>LDPL01000040.1:1190194-1284705 GCA_001305505.1 Neonectria ditissima | reverse complement strand
CCCCCCCGAATGCCAACGCTGATTTCTCGGCGTCCGGCCAGGATCCCTTCAACGGCAGGTACATGAGGCACCTCAAGACACAGAGAGGGGAGACTCCGCCGGGCGTTGGTTTGCTACCAGGGGCCCCTTGAAGCACTGCGGCACGGCGCATGTGCGTACATGTACCGTACATGACGCCCGCCGCCAAGTACCCTGCTCGACACTGCAAGACACGACGCATCGACAACACCATGGCCGGGCAAGACGTCACCGGCCGGGGTGGAAAACTCGGACGGCATTGATGTCATGCGCGGGCGGGCATGCGGCTTGGTTGGATCTCGTCTGCCGTGGCCCGCGGGTTTCCACCCTCTGAATCTGCAATTTTGTGACGAGAGGACGTTTTTGCCTCTGTGGCTTTATGACAGTAAATCTTACCGCCTTTTCAGTTCCGCTGTGGTTTGCTGGCTATGAAGGGAGCGGTGCAGGAAGGGGAAGGGTTGACGTGTTCGCGCAGTAAGACGGGCGTCACTTTCCATCAGGAAGCTTAGAGTTCAACGTCGTGACAACTTTAGACGTGATATTCCCATGGGTGTCCAAATCGCCTACCATGCAAGGTAGCTAAGCTAGATAGCTGCTGGACGAACTGGGACATGTTCTCGTCAAAGCTGGATCAGTGGACGGGTGTGGGGTTAAGCTTCTGCGTGTTTAATGGTTACCACGAGGGAACAACAATCGCTAGTTCAGGTCGACCAACGAATAGACACAATTCGCGATCATCATGACGACCAACGTCAACAATGCAGGGCTGTCAGATCATTGTTTTTTTAATCAAACAAAGTTTGCCTAGGGATGTCCAAATTTTGCGACGTGCCATCGGGCGACCACTATATCACAATCGGCATCGAGATCCGGGGTGTCACGATTCTGGCGAAGCGGCCTACGTCATAATCTGGGGACGCCCAAGGCTCGGACCACGTTTGTTTCTCTCGGCCGGCGTGTCTCATCCCATCATTGAAGGGTTGTAGGTGCGGAATACGGATACACATACACATCTACGTGCTTTCCGATCTCGCGCGGCATTGATCGTTGGGCGCACTGGGGCTGTAATTTCAATGTGCAATTGAACTGTGTCAAATCAGTCTCACGATCAGGGCCAGATGCCGGGTTTTCTGCGAGTACTACGCACTGATACCACTTCGGTGTTATTTGATGGTGAAGAGGGACAGTGCCGGTGTTGGTTGGTATCCAAACAGAATAGAGAAGCGAGTTCCATCTGGGACCTTGGAAAGGTGACGGCTTCCTGAGCAGTGGGCGCACAACGTGGTTGCGTGGTTGCATGATTGACTGAGCGGGCGGTGTCCCTCCATACGAGACGAAGCCGGACCGACAGCGGTTCTGCTGCTTGCTCATTCGTAGTAGACAACCAGAACTTGGTTCCCTGTGAAGCCCCTATCTATCTCATGCGTACTTACGGAGCAGACGAACTGGACGGAAAGGGTTGGGAAGCCTGGAAGGGCCGAAGAGTCAGCGGGGGTGTACCACCAAACGCACGCTGACGTGCGCTGAGGCACAGCCGCCAACAGAGAAGGTTGCACTCGCCGATTACAGGCGACAGCGATTCCAGATGCCAAGGTAGCAAGGTAGTTCCCAGCGAGTGGGGGAGGACACCCTCTACCAAGTTGCAACGGCACAGGACTCGACAACTCTCGACTTTGGCGGCCAATCAGAGACTCGGCGAGGGTTGAGTCGCCAACCCTGCGAGAGTTTCTAGAATCTTTCTCCCGCAGGTGGGCCACCACCCTCACCACCCTCACCACCACCACCACCCAACTCTGGCAATAGGCTGAGCACGTCACCCAGCATGTGGGAGCTGATGCGCCCTATCAAACCTTTTCTGATCACACGGTGAAGGGTTCAAAATTTCTTTTTTTGCTGGTGGTTGTACACCAAGACATTAGAAGAGGGGCAACACCACCCACAGCACACCACCAGGTAGATACCGAGATACATTCGCGCAACACACACACACACACACACCTCCCACTCCCGTGATCATCTTTTTTTTCTTCTTTTTTTTTCTTCTGGTCCGGTCTCGCTGCAGAATTTTCATCCTCCTCTTGTGACCACCCCAGCACAAGGTGCAATTGGCCTCTCGCCTCTGCCGGGCCGTCGCAGCTTGTGAGTTTCTCTTCCACCCGGCAAATTGCCTGCTGGGAAGAGCCCGCGCGTCACAGGAAACAACAGACCGTTGCGTATCCGTACTCAGTTGCGGAGCGCGCACTCGCAACCGTATTAATCATGCATCATCTTCCCGTTGCGATTTCTTCGGAAAGTGGGGGCCTTTATTCCTCAGGCCCCCGACCACTACCACGCCAGGCATTAAATCCACAGTTGTCTACGGAGCTATTTCGCGCTACAGACTACAGTGCTTACATTTTGCGGATACACCTGAAGACGCCTGCGCGCTCATACCGACATTTCGCATCTCGTACTCCCCGAGGAAGCTCCAAACTTGAACGTGGAGGCGGATTTAACGGCGAGGAGAGTCAACATGAAGTAGTTGGGTTGTCTACTTCGTCACGCAATGGAAGAAGCCTCCTAGCTCAGGCAGCCAAAGACTACATACCGCGAAGCACCGCAACGCAGACGTCTACGCTTCTCAACCGTCGCCGCCTCCCCCCGACTTCGACATCCAGTTCTTCCCGCTAGAAAGGCGCGGCTCGGTGACGCCCCCCCTGTACCCCTTCAATAGGCTCTTAGGTTGGCGTTTCTGACCTCCGGTGAAGCCACCCCCGACTCGAGCCCCCCCGTTGCTAGCTCTCAAGTGCAAGGCGAGGCCACGCGAGGCCATGGCAAATGGGCCAGGTACCGCGACCATGTACCGCTTGTACCAGCCCTCCGTCCGCACGTGAACCCGTGCTAGGCGCGACCAGGCCGCTCCCTCGCCAATCACAGGCGCTCCTAGCTGGCGTCGGTCCGGCCTGGCTTCCGCGGGTGCTCCGGGGTGGGGCCCTCCGTCGCTCGGTCGTTGGTCGGTCCGCGGTCGGTTCTACTCTAGCAGTCAAACACCAACATCCATCTCGCCCGCCTCAAGGCTGGGGCTGGGGCTGGCGTCAAGAGCTAGGCGTGCTCGGTTGCAACCCGGGAGTCCCGCCGAGTTCCCAAGGTTTCGCGCTACCCTCCGACACTAAGAGCCCTACTCGAAACGGGAATGTCTACCGGCAGTCGCACCGAGCACGTGAAATCCGCGTGGTGCCTGGTCCTTTGCGGCAAACTTTTGATGGGGGGGGGACTCGTCCTCGTAGGGCTTTTCCCAGTCTCCAGGTCCTTGGGGCCCAACGAGAAGGGCCGAGTCGCGGTCCACGGCAAGGGGGGTCTCCATCAGACAGCACGCAAAGAGGAGTCGACCCAAACGGCCGGTAGACTTGAGAGCATCTCGACTGCTCTTGGCCCCCTAGGGAAATCACTCACAGGAACCCGCCCTCAGTTGGCTCCGAATTACCTGTGTGCGTACGTACTTTTCACGTAACGACTCTGTGCGAGGGCAATGGACGCGGCCAATTGTCTTGCATCGTTTACCAAGCCCGCGGATGACTTGCGTAAACCTTCATCCAACACGAAGGTGCCGACCGTGCGCGAGTCGGGCGTAACAAGAGGAGCAACGTTTTCCGAACTCCCATGCCAGATTTCCGACGCACGCCAGGAGTTGAAAGGCCGGGGTTAAACCTTAATAAGAGAGCTTGGGGAGCGTCAAGAAGGAGGGTTTTCTGGTTTGGGCTGCTCCGGGGCGATGACGTTCGGGGAGTAGGCAGGTTAATTGATTTAATTTATTAGTCCCAAAGCAAAGGGGGAGGTGAATCCGGCGGCGGTTGACCTCGGGGTCGTCATCAGCTTTTCTCGCTGGCGCACGGGAAGATGCCACGGCGCGTCGTCTTTCCCTCCCCGTCCCCCAATGACTGGAGCGGTACGCCCGTATTGTAATGATGGCGGTTTCGCGGTGCGCCTGCGGAGGGCCAAAGCTGAGGGTGTGCGCGTATGCGTTGTCCGAGTTGGAAAGTCGCAGCGCAAGGTCCCTTTCCATGACTCTCGCTGTAGCCAAAGTACCGCTCTCGTCATCGGCTTGTGGCCACCACGTGGAAGCTCTTCGCCAACGAATGGAAGCCGGGGAAGAAGCGGTTTGGGCCTTCTCTCGCCTCCCCCTCCTTCGCAATGCCCTATTCCAGCTTCGCGTGCGATCTGCAGGTAGCTGTCTGGACGGGCGTGCCAGCAGCGCCACGTGCGGGTAACAGAAGCCTCGTGCAGGAGGTCTTCTCCGTGATGGGGGACACGTGAGGATGGGTTCGCGATGAGATGCCGTGGGCGGTGACATGCCGACAGCGATGAGATGTGGCGACGTGGATACATACCTGGGGTAGATCCATGACCGAATATTCCGTTAAATTATACTCTAGCGCATTTATATCATATTCTTTTATTGAACTGGTAGTGGCGTTCAATGGGGACCTCTCCGTTTCGGATTGGTCTGCCGGTGTAAGTCGAGACGTTCCGTTTTGGTAACGTTCAGCAGAAATACATCAAATCGAGGTCTGCGTCAACCAGTTTTACGAAAACATTGCCATGATACCTTCTCTTTATAGTGCGTTAAAGAGTAAACAATAGATAGATGATCCCCAAATGCTGTAGTCATATATGTTCCGTCCTCGACCCCAACATATAGCTGTAACTCCCATGTCAGATGCGAAGAACGGCGCAATTACAAGAAACCATGGTATCTAGCTCTGGGTATTGAACAGCAAACACAGCCCCTTATCAACACACATCTTCACCAGGCCTCGTTACGAGATACGAGGCTTAACTGACGTAGGAAGATATAGGGAAGAAAAAGAGGACCAGGGCATCACAGACGCAAAAAGAACATACAACACTCGGCATTCGCTAGTCGTCACCGACCTAACTACTACTCAAGCGCTCCTCAGCTTGACTCGGGGAGAGCGAACGGGATCCCGTATTCTCTGAGGACTATGGTCGTATGTGCTGCAGAGTGGTGGCAGTGGGAGCTATCAGAAGTATCGTGGGCGTGGTGTGGGTGGTGATGTTGACGATGGTGGTCGACGGGAACAGGATGAGAGAGACAGGACCAGACTGCGTTGCTGGCACGCGTCATCAGCCGAGTAATCTTTCTTCCTCTCTGTACCACTCCCTGGGAGAAGGCTGATCCAACGAGGCCGTGCCACTTACAGTCGAGCCTCACGTCAGACGCCAGGACCCCTGGACTCCAGAGAAATGACGAGCCAACCATCTGTAGAGAGCACCGGGGAGTTTATCGTGGACAAGACACGGCCAAGAACAACGGCGCGTCAAACTGTTTGATACCATGGTGCACCGTTTAATTGGATTTCCCTCCCTCATCCCCAGTCTCTGGCTCTCCCCCTGTCGTCACCACCCACACGGCAGCGCTCGACAGCTTCCCCGCGTCCAGAGCCCCGGGGTAATGGGGTAACAAGGCCCCCCCGCGGCCCCGGGAAAACCCTCATTCGACTTTTCCCAAATCCCAAGTCCGCGGTTCTCGGTGGCCCCATGGCCCCCTGCTGGCCCGCTGGCATTTCTACCTATTTGGGGGTGGGGTGTGAAGTGGCCGTGTGCTTCCATCAGCAGACGCCAAACGGAGACGTGGGAAATGGAATAGCCCCCCCCCAATGGCCTGGGGGTCGTCGATCTTCGGGTGAAAGGCCCGCGAGGAAAAAGGGCAACATGACCTTGGAAGATGCCAGGGGGGGCGTGTTTCCAGGTAGCCAGCGAGCAAGCCAGCGAGTCCTGGTAAACGGGCAGACAAGAGAGAGAGGAACAAGGGCAGAACAGACATGTGACGCCGGGATCCAGGACTGGTGATTGCGGAGGCGGAGACAATGGCCTGTTCCATCTCGTCCACGGTGATGCGGGGGGGGACAAGGAAACAGTCCGATTTCGAGAACAGGAAATGAGATAAACGGACGAGCAGGGGAGTCTTTGGCCGAGGCAGGACAGGCTCGCCAGCCTCGACGACTTCGAAACTCGGCGCATATGCTAGCTTGCCATTGCATCGGAAAACCACCAATGCCAGAACTACCGAGCCACCTCCTCCCAACCCGGGCACACGTGCCAAAAAAAAACAAAGAAAAACCCCTTCCCCCCCTTGGAAGCGCACCCGCCACGTGAAAGCGTCTAGATCCGCGGCCTCCCTTTCGTTCCTCCCTCTCTCTCTGCCACGGCCCGCGCCCCGGAACAAGACAGGCAGCGGCACATGGTCGTGTGACGAGGCTGGCCGAGCTGCGATGCGATGCGATGCGATGCGCTGGCAGCCACGAGGCGGACCAAGGGGAGGAGGCCTTCCTTTCCCCCCTCTCAGGCAACATGTTGAGGGTCCAGGATATACATCCAATGGCGCCAAGTACACATCCAGGACTCGGCACCCGGAAAAGGAGACGACGTTTACATGCAGCGCGGCTACGATCGTCGTCGCACTCGGGAAGTGTTGCAGACAAGGGGGTGGGTGGTAGACGGCGGAAAAGGCTTGCGGCCCGGACGCACTGGCACATGGAGTTTGATCATGAGGGAGGCCTGCCTTCACCCGAGGCAGAGTACGGATCACATCTCTGGCGGTCTGAGACGATCCTTGAAACTCATCTGGTATACCATGGCTCTTTGAGGAAACACTCAGCAATGCCCAACGGCTGTATTCGTATGTACCGTACTCTTCCCAGGTTGCGGATCATCCTTCCCCATTTTACCGATACGCGCGGGACATGCAGCGTTCATCATGTGCCGTTGCAAATAGGAAAGGAGCAGCGGCCAAGAAGGGAAAAAGAAAAAGAAAGAAAAAAGGAATATCGACAGCCAATCAATCTAACCCGGCGAGTTAAAACAATAACAACAAAAGCCCCTGGTTTAATAGTAAGAACGACAAGGAAAAAACTACGTCTCCAATTCCACCTGTCCAGGCTCCAGCAGAGCATACCCGTAAGCCCTGGCCGACGCGATATCCATGGCCTTGAGCAACAGCATAGGCATGAAACCCGCGGCTGCAACGACCGCCCACACCGTCCCGCTGGTGAGAAGATCGCGGAAGTTGACGAATCCGACGCCCGGGTCCTTCAGCTCCATCGGCCCGGAGTACCGGAGCACCTCTCTAGCCACGAGGACTTGGGCGAGAGAGACGGAGAGAATGGAGAAAGTCATGGGTCTAAAGAACGACGAACCCTTCTTCTTGCGGGGGACGTCGGGGGTTGTGGTCGTCGACGTGGTGTCTGCCGTCTTCGAGTCATCACTGGCGACCTTGGCCGTATCAATGGCCGTCTCCGACACATCAGTGGCGATCTTTGACGCAGCGCTAGGGGCCTTTGACGAAGTCCTTCGCTCGCGCACAAACAGGAACTCGGAGGCAAAGCCAGCTGCGACGACACCCCCAATGAGGGCGTAGTCGGACACAATCTCCGAGTAAGACGCGTTGTCCCCTCGCAGCTGACGGGCAGCAATCTCATAGACAAGAATAGACAGCTCGAGAACAACGCCTACGCTCGTGAGTAGGGCGTGTAAGAAGGTGGCAACGGTCGAGTCGTTCAAGGAATCGTAGATCATGCCAGGACTCCGAACCAGCTGGCTCACGAGAGAGGCTCCGACCGCCAAGATTCCCGCCTCGGAAAGGTTCAAGACATCGCAGGCCAAGAGAGACACGGTAATGAGGAAGATGGTAAGGTTCGCGCGGGCCATTCCGAGATGCCCCTGGACCACTTTCTTGTCAAGCCTGGCCATCGCCGGTGCAACCGGGATGGGCTTCTCATCCTCTTCCTCGGGATCGGGATCGGGAGGCAGGAAGTGTGTCGCGGCGTCTCTTGCCGAGACATAGTAAGACACCTTGGCCAGTGCCTGGAAGAGCGGCACGTTGAGGGCCAGCGCGCCCATGATCGTGGTGCGGCCGTCTTTTGATGTCGAACCGCCGCCGCCGTAGTAAACCCAGCAGGCCACGATGAGCATTCCGTAGTGAAGGTACAGATCCCTTCCCCAGGGGTCCGTCTGCGAGGCCTTCACCGGGAACACAACTCTCATGCCCATGGCGCTAGTCAGACCCAACGCCACTCCCAGCAGGCCGAGGAAACACAGCTTCGTCAGGTCCGAGGGTGTAAGAGCCTGTGTGTGATACAGGCCGTACACGAAAAAGGTCGACAGGAGGGCTGTGCTAAAGGCCGCCCCCAGGACGAGATGCGACAGAGGCACCGACACGCGGTGGGCGCAGACGATGCTATACGGCCGCAGGGGGTTCTTCTTGATAACCTTGAGCCATTTCAGGTTGCGGTACGCAACGAAGAGCGAGTAGAAGGCCCAGAACAGGAGGCAAAATGTCCACACCCAGTCTCCCATCCGATAGGGGGTCTGCAGGGCGTTTCCGATGGACCAGAGCCCAGTGCCGACCTTGGAGCAGACGATCCAGCAGGTCCAGCTCAGCACAACGCCATACATGAACGTCGATGAGTGCGGCCGCATGCCCGACATCTTCATGACGGTGATCATCCCCGTCCCCAGGTCTCCCAGCTGCGAAGCGAAGAAGATGTACAGCGGCTTGATCTGATGAATCGGCGGGCTCATCACAACGTTGGCCGTGACCAGCAGACAGATGATGTGGTGGACAAACAGCTCAGTCGAATAGCTGCTCACCGGGCCAAGCTCGGCCGCCCACATCGTCACTTGGGACCCAACACAGATCTTGCCCGCGGCCGAGAGCGGCTGGCCCAGGCCCCAGGGCGTGGTGAGGGCAGCGTAGGTGCAGGAGGGGAGGGTGATGCTGAACCCGAGACAGAGACGCATGGACATAATGATCATAGGGATGAGCTTCTTGTTGCGGTGCTCGCGGTTGAGGTACTCGTACAGGGCCGGGTTGATCCTCTGCACTATAGACTCGACGATCGGAAACAGCGACCACCAAGCACAGGTATACAAGACAAAGCCGCAGAAGAGCAGCGGCCCGCCCGTGGGGGAATCGACAAGTTCCATGATGGAGAATGAGTGGGCTTTCCCAGTTTGAACGGACTCGAAAACAGCGCGAGTGCGCAGAAAAGATAGAACGAGTGTCTGCGATGGACCTTAGAGGGCGTTGAGGAGAAGAGCCAACCACCTCGAGAACTTCCAAGGGGAAGGGGGATCAAATACTACCCTTCCTGTAGACCCCCATTGCGTTCTTTCTCGTGTGCTTGTGGACAGGTGGTAAGTTCCGTTTTCGTTGAGGGGATATGTTCGTTGACTTTGTGATCGCAGGTTGTTTCGAACGCTATTCTGAGCGAGCAACCATAAAGGCACACATCCATCTGCCTCAGCTCGGCACTATCATGTCGCAGGAGAGTGTAGATACCCTGATTGATATATCCTTTGAACTCTTCATCTTTAATCCATCATCATCAATTCTTCAACCAAAACGTCAGTTCCGAGGTGATCCATCATGGCCCCCTATATCATTGAGAAACAGTCGGACGAGCCGACAAGTCAGGGGCCCAGTCCCCCGGTCCAAGTCGAGATCAAACCTATCGAGAAAAATAATCAGACCCAGCGAGCAAAGCTCTTGATCTTCCTTTTCCTCAGTCTCGTCACCCTCGCCCAGGCATTCGACGCAACATGCATTTGTGTGACCCTCCCGGTGAGCTTCGATCCTTTGCCCTGATCTCATCAAACCATCTCTCACATGCAGATGCTGACCCCTCTTCCAAGACCATTGCATCAGAGCTTGACGCAACCGTGGCAGAAAGCTTGAGCTTAGGCACAACCTTTCTGCTCGCCACCACGGTAACGCAGCCCCTCTGCTCCGAGTTGTCGCACGTCATCGGCCGGAAGCCCGCATACCTCGCGGCGCTGGCCGTCTTTATCGGCGGCACCATCGTATGTGGCTGCGCTCAGAGCAGTACCGTGCTCTTGATCGGTCGTACGATTCAGGGAGCGGGTGCTGGAGGGCCCCAGGCACTGTCAGCCTTGATACTGACCGACTTGTTCCCTCTCCGCCAGCGAGCGCGATGGGTGTCATTTCTGAACATCTCGTGGGCTATTGGAACGATCGCAGGGCCGCTTATCGGAGGTGCCTTTACTGAAAACGAGGACATAGGATGGGTAAGTTTTCGGCCACTTTCTTGGTACTCTGTCCTGACTTGTGTAGCGTTGGATATTCTGGATCAACCTCCCAGTGCTGGGGATGAGTGTGATCGGGGCATGGCTCCTTCTCGGATATGACAAACCTACGGAGAGTTTCTGGTGTCTGCTCGCCCAGGTCGACTGGGTTGGTATAGTTCTCTTCACAGCCTCGGCCGTGTCGCTTCTCCTGCCTTTGAGCTGGGGCGGTTCGTACTTCCCTTGGAGATCTCCAGAGGTCATAACTCCCATGGTCTTCTCCGCTTTAGGCTTTGTGATGCTGGGAGCCTTCGAACGGTGGGGAGCGAAAAAGCCCATGTTCCCGCCAAGTGTGTTTCGCAACTACTCGACCAATTTCCAGTTTGTCAACACAATGATACACGGTGCCCTGATGTGGATGGTTCTCTACTACATGTCCGTCTTCTACCTCGGCGTCAAGAGCTTCACGCCGGTCATCACAGGCGTCTGGGCTCTTCCAGCTACTCTGACTGTGGCTCCCATGGCCACTGCGGTGGGCATCATGGTGTCTCGGAACGGCCGCTATCGTTGCTTTCTCTTGGTCGGATGGTGCCTGACCATCGTGGCCTTTGGTGTCATGACCCTCGTTGACGAAAGCATGTCCGATGGGGCTTTAATCTCGATAACCATGATATTGGGCATCGCGATGGGCATCTTGATCCCAGCCATGACCATGGGCGTGCAAGCAACGGTCGACAAATCCGACGCTGGGCACGCCACTGCAATGGTCTACGTCCTACGATCGGCCGGCCAGTGCTTGGGCATTGCCATTGGGCTGAGCATCTTTTCCAGCCGGCTCGAGCTCGAGCTCGAGAATCTTGGCCAGGGCAAGGATGCGGCTCAGAACACGATGAAGGCGATCCGACACTCTCTTAGGGCCGGAGGTCTGGAGGACATCGCAATGCTCGACGCCGTGGTTACAGCCCTAGCTTCCGTCTGGATGATAGGCTGCATCATGGCGGGTGCGGCAGGGATTCTAGCGATATGTTCGAGATGCCCCGTTCTCCCACAAGATGAGGCGGAATCTCCGCCCGAAGCCCAACCAACTAGCGCTGCCCCAGACGAAGAAAAGACAGCATGAGGATTAATTCCTTCGGCCTCCATGTCGGTTGGTCTGGGATACTATGTACCAGGAGTGGAGGTGGCGTTGAATCAACGACATGGCTGAGCATGCAGACAAGTCCTTTTCCAGCGGCCCAAGCTTGCCTCTAACATGGAAGGGTGCACAGCTTTGGTCACCTTCCTGCCAGTGCTTCAGACGTCCAGATGACACAGCAAGCGCAAGCCGAGCGAGATTGCGAGAGGGATATCCAACCACCCTGGAACCGAAGTTGGCCGGCGGCGACGGACAAGGCGAAGTCTGATACCGTTGCAATGCCAAAAGTTCGGGTCCAAACTTGAGGTCCGGTGGAGCTCGGTTGAATCCCAGTTGAAAACTCCGTCGCATTTGTCCCGAGTCCTCGGGAGAATTCGTGGGCCCCTTGCTGGTGTTGTTGCTGGCACGGCGGCCCAAGGTGACACGGCAAGGAGCCTCGGGGGCCAGGATAGCTAGTCTCGTAGTCCTGGGGCCTTGGTCATGTCAAAGATCGACTACAATAGTAAACTGCCGGACATAGGCGTTTGTCTGGTTGGGTACCACGCCCCCTCGCTCCGATTCAAGTGTCCGAAAAGTCCCACGACCCGCCTTCCCCTCGTCTCTCCGTCCAAGCAAACACTGGGCCCGTCGGTCAACCCTAGGAAATGGTACGTATCGTGAGCATCATCCTCGTCCGGATCAGCAAGATACCAGCTGAAGAATGCCCAATCGCGACATCGGTTTGGGCGTCGTCGGGGAACTTTGCCTGGTCGCTACCAGGCAACGAGATAAAACCAGCCCTCCATGCCTTAGACTCAACGGCGGGTCGGGCGGTCTGCCGGGTCTGGCTCCGACGGCGCTAACGGGCTCCCGGGATAAGCCAAGCAAGCTTCCTGGATGGACGACCAAAGACTCGGAGCTGTCAAGGGCTCTGGCTCTGAGACCAGGGAAGCGATGGTGTCAAAGCAGGGGGTTGGATGCTGGTAGTTACCAAGGCGGTGGAATCGACGGCGTGATTTCGGGTTTGTGGAGTTTTCCGAGGTGTCATACTCCGGGTTATTCTAGGTTCTTGTCGTTTATTTTCCTGTGTTTTAGAATTTTAATGGGTTCGCGGGAGGTATAATAGAAATTGGCAATGCGGCGAGAAGCGTGCCGCGGCAAGCCGGATAATAGCACGGGTAAAGTAGCTCCGTACCTCTCTATGACCCGTTTGTTGCCTCAGTCAGCAGCACCGCTTGCTTCTCTGACCGCTGCAGGTTGCACAACAGGCAGCGCGCCAACAGCAACGCCAGCAAGTTGTATGCGCATAGCCTACAAGCTGTGGTTCATTGAAGTCGGCCTATCACGCTGCTTTTCTCCGCCTTCTCTACGGATGTCTTTCCATCTAACCACAGACTCTGTGAAGCGTGAACCCCAAAGCGGCCACCGTTTCGTGCCCATGTATCCCCAAGGGTGCCACCGTCAGACCAGGTTCGATTAAATCAAATAATGGAAAATGAATAAAAGGAGATAAATTGGGTGGCAGGTAAATCAAACCAGGTCCCCACGACACCCCCCTCTTCCCACCGAGAACCCGGATCGCGGGCAATTACCAATTTCCATGGCTTCTAGAAGGCTGCTGCTCCCATGACCACGGCCCCAGACTGAGCCAGGGGCTGGCCCTGGCGCCGGAAGGCATCCGCGGGAGAGGTCCGACAGGGTTGGGACGGGGTCGAGCAAAGGGCCCTGACTCGAGGGATTGCTCAGATAGCCGGGGCCAGCGCTGGAAGAAGACCTTGACACTCTGTCTTGGGCGCCGCGCCACGCCGCAGTGAACAGGGGGGGNGGGGGGGGGGGGGGGGGGGGGAGCCAAAAGGGAAGCAGATGAATCGCGGCGGGACAAGGATGGGGGGGCGTCATGAGCACGTGTCGAAGCTTGTGGGCACTGGGGGTGGTTGCGTCTCCGGCCACTTGGGATGGGAGGGGAACAAGGCGTCGCAATGAGTCGAGGAGGAGGGCGACAGAGGCGGAGAAGAGTCCAGACGAGGAGAGAGGGCTTAGACGTGATGGTGTGACGGCGCCCGTCTCCAGTTGTCGACTCGCTGTGGGACGAGGAAGAGGCGAAGGTGCTCTTCTCTGTCGAGCGTTGAGAGGCTGGGTTGGTTTCAAGGAACCATCAACGTCCGAGAGCCTTGCAATAGCGCGCACTTCGTCTGGCAGTGAATCTGGCCAATGGCAGAGGGTGGAGGGGACCTGTGCGAGGATGGACGGGTTGGCGGATAATGGATGAGCCACCTCAGAGGCCTACCAAGGACGGAGGTACCGGGAGACTCTGCAAGGACAAGGGAATCACACGAAAAACAAGGGACCCACGGATCCGTCTCGTCCCGGGCCCGTCTTTCCAGGACAGCGATAGCATGCCGTAGGGCAAAGCAGCGCCAGGAGCGTCGGATCGCGAATATGTCAACAGCTAAGGGCACAGCTGTAACCACGTAACCTTCCCAAACCTATTACATACTGCTGACCCCATCCACCCATCCAACCAGCTATGTTACAGCCTCTAGATACCATGCACCTGTGCGCACAATGGACTGCTACGTGAGACAATTGGCAGAATGGCGGTAAGAGTAAGACGTGCTGCACAAACAATAGCAGTACCTAATAGCCATTGCGTAACTCAAAGAAACGGCGCTTTATCATCCGTTTCACCTCTTAAAAAAAGCCTCAAGCGTGCCCAGCTACTAACGCCAATAACGGTCCGATGACCATAACTAACTCTCCCGTAGCGGTCCGTGGCGCGGCCCTCCCGTCCGTCCCATTGGGATGTCTTCGTTTTAGAGACGCCTGCTAGAGACCTGCTAAGACTATCAGGGCCCGTCTTATCGAGCCATCAAGGCACCAGAGGCGCAAAACGAGGCGGCGCTAATAAAGGCAAAGCCCAGCCCAGGCACATTCGGGGTCACGCTGTCTGATGGTCCCGCGTGGCGGACCGGGACATGTCTCAACGGGGGGGGGGGCAAAGACGACCAAACTCGGCAAAAGAGGTAGGCAAACGTCGCTTCGTGCATTGCACATGGCAAACGACCTGTGTACTCATTACGTGAGTCGGCGATGGGGCGTCCACTCGCGGAAGTGACACGGCTCAGGCTTAGGGGGGCTACACAATTCGTCAACGAGGCGCAAGTCATCCGGACAACTGTTGCATCTGCCTATTTCCCTCTCCCCCCGACGACGTGCTCCGTTGTGGCCCGTCATGCACCACATCTTCAGTTGGACATGATCTCGCCGACGATGACGACACTGGCCCAATGTGGCCTCATGGCGAGCGGGGAAACGGGGGGGCTCCTTTCTGTGTCATGCTCCTGTTTTGTACATGGTAGACATCGTCTCTGCCCGTCCCGAAATACCCTCAAACACTTCCGATTCCCCTTTTGCGCCCCCGGAAAAGGGTCCTGTGACGTCCTGCAAAACAGGGTCCCAGCCACGGGACCCAGGCCGTGCTGGAACGCTGTGGGGTAGATTGGTACTGCACGGCATTGGTCTGTGGGATATGAACGATTTCAAAGCCTAGTATCAGTAGCATTCTCTCTGCTCGGTCCTTGGAGCGAACCCCCTTTTGTTCGAGCGATGCTATGAGTGAGACTTGCGCATGAACGGGGCAAATCACGGAGACGGCGAAGTCCATGGCGCCAGAACCTGTGTGTGTCTGCACCCATCCACGGCTGGCTGGACAGAGCGACGGCGGGTCAGGTCGAGTCTAGAAACCCCCGTGGAACGCAATCGTGAGTCTGGGCCAAGGCCGAACTACGACGAACGTGGCACCGAGGAGGGAGGTCCAGTACCTTGCATGATGCGAGGGCATGACTCGACGAGCGAACCCAACGTGGTTCCAGTTTGGCTTCTTAGTCCACGGACGGCAAAAGACGATACTTGGCCTGGGGAAGAATCTACATGGGCGACAACCCGGGATACTTGGGGCGTCGTCTCGGCACACACAAGCTTCAGACGAAACTTCTCTCGACATTCCCTTTCCAGTCGCAACAAGGGGAAGGAGGGGGGGCGTCCAAAGATTCCAGAAGACCCAGGTCCCGTTTTGGACATGCCAAAGTCCGTTATCTCGCAAAACACCAGTACCAAAACCACCACCGAAACCACCAACCAAAGCCATCACCACCGTCTCCGCGTGCTTCACCCCACGCCCCCATCCTCCATCTCATCACCGAGCCACAACACCCAAAACATCCATCCCGCGCGGAATCCCACCACTCTCCCTCCTCCCTCCCTCCGACCCCGGCACGCCAGCCCGCCCACCCCCAACGTCAAAATGCCCTGACAGATCCAGTCCAATCCGGCAAAGTCAGCGACCGCGGCCGGCCCCCCAGCCCTCCCCGTTCCCCTCCAAAACCAGGGTTCTCAGAGCGGTGCCCTTTGTCTTTCTTCTTGCAAAAGAGCCCTCTTGCAGAAAACTTCCCCTTCTGGAAGTTCGTACGGCCGAGCCAGCCCTGTTGCTGCATCCCCCCCCTCCCTCCCCAAGTCCACGCGCACGCATGGCAGGCAGCGATGTATGTCTGAAAATGTGCCGCACCGCGCCCGAGGCACTGGGGTCGTTCGTTCAGTTCCGCGCTGAGGCCCTTCCCCCCCTCCACTGGCTTGCAGCTGCTGCAGATGCCGTCACGTTTTGTACATGCATTCTCCGTACGTACCATGTAGTTGCCTCGGGGCTGCTCTGTTTGGAAGATGAGGGCGAGGACGGAGATGGGCATGGAGATGGAGATGGAAGTGTGGACGGACGGGGGCGTGTTGAAAGGGTTCGTCGGGTGTGATCCCGCGGCGGATCGATCCCCCTCGAGGCTTGAGCGCCAGTCAACCTTCATGCTTTGTCTGGCAGCGAGTGATCAGTGATGTGATGAGACGGATCCGCATCCAGGACCTGCCCTGTAAGCTACCTATCTATCTTACTACGTAGTATGCTCTCATCAACCACCCGTATCTGTACGATCCTCCAGATGAGGCCTTGCCCTGACTCTCGGACTCTCTCGTGCACTCTCCGACGGATCCCACTCACTCCCCCCGATGCTATCTATCTCCATCCCGGGAATCACAAGCCACAGCCAAGCTGCAAAACCATGTTCACCGTCCCCCTCCTCTCCCCTCACCGGTCAGCCAGCTCATCCAAGCGGCTTCGTCCCTCACCACGCCAGGCCCCCCAGTTCGTCCACCCCCAACCATCCACGGCTCCCCGTCGATAGATTTCCAACGCCTTTTCCCACTTACCTTCCCTTCTCTTCCCTGCCAATAAACAAAAACCGCTTTATCCGGGCAGAGTTCCTAACCCGTGCTCCGGAGCTTCGTAGGCCCACCTCCACTCAATGCGCATCCTTTCTCCGCATGCAGTGAGATGGATGATCACCCCCGATGAGAGGCTTTTCCCGCGATTCTCCGAATCACTGTGGGTTTTACTCCCCTGGGGTTTCTGGGGTATTTCTTTTATTTCCCTTCATGAATAAGCAGTGGGTAGTCTGCATGCGACGTTTTTTCTTGGAGGAGAGATACTATCCCGGAAGAGGGCCGATGCGGTGACACCGGAGATGCAGGGTCGAGGGTGGGAGAACGTCAAGTCTGCAATGTATCGTTTGTCACCTCGGACAATAAAAATAATCAATTAATTAATATTTCAGTTTCCAAGATTAAAGACACATTTATTATTTGATTTGATTTTAATTGTCACGTCCATCATCAACCGCCACACATCGCGCAAAGATAGCACAGCCCAAAGAACCATCTGACTTACACTTAGCCGCCCGGGCTACCACCAGAAACCAATCCTCACAGCACCCCAAGCACAACCAGTACAAACCCACCAGCTCGCCGTAGCACAGCGTCGCACTCCTCGAAGACCACAAGAACAAAATAGCACCGCCCCCAAGAATAGAAACAGATAGACGATCGGACCAAGTAGACGCCGGCCGCGTAAACCCTCCTTCTCCGCGCGCGCGCGCGTTTCACACGAAGGGGCGCCGCTGACGGGTGGTGTCCCTTGTGCGAAGAGACAAAGGGTAAAAAAGAAAAAGGGCATCCCGAGCCCTGCGTTTGACTGGCTGGCGAGCTGGGTCATACGCGTTGCAGGCAACCCTCGCCCGCGTTTTGGTGAGCGGCTGCGACCTTCTGGTGGCGCGGCTGCAGCCGCTGCGCGACGGGACTTGTGACGTGACGGCGCGAGGACGCCGGCCGGTGATTGGGGGCCGGGAATGGAAACTCGAATGGGGGGAGGGGAGGAGGGGGCCAGTTGTGATGCGTCGGCTCGGCGGCTCACGTCGCCGTGACGATAGACTGTACTTGCGAGGTTGTGGCTTCAGATGTATTCTATTGCTGCTACAAGTACACCGACCAGAGTCATCGATTCGCCACCGAGAGACAATCTGTGCTATACACGGCACGAATATGCGTTATTCCTTCTTTGCCGCCGAACCGCCCCCGATCCTCTTGTGCTTCCTCGGATCCTTGCGACTCATGGTCCGCTGGTCTCGCGTGCCTCTCCCGCCCTCCCAGAAGCCCTTGCCCTTCCTCCCGATGACGCTCCGTCCGCAGAAGCCGCACGCCTCGACGGCGTAGTTCTGCTCTCGGCTGCACCACCCGCAGATCATGCGGTTCGCCCACTCGTTGAGATGGTCCTCGGCCTCGTCGTGGCACTTGTCGCACGGGTGCACGCGGCTGCAGCACGAGAAGCGGAACCACCGGTACGACTTGCGGTAGTGCTGGCATGCGCCCTTGCCGGGCAGCGCGTCGCCCGCGTGCAACCCGAGCTTGTCCTGCTTGCGCCGCGGGCCCGTCGTCGGCGGCGGGAGCGAGCCCGGCGTGATGAAGAGGAACTTGACCTCCGGGATCTTGAAGGTGAACTTGGCGTGGCAGTCCCGGCAGACGTTGGTTACCGCGTCGCCCCGGACCGACACCAGCCCGAGGCTCGCCGTCGAGCACCGGGCGCAGGTGGGAACAAAGGTGCTCGGGAGCATGTCTGCCACCTTGCATCCAGATAGGTCCAGGAATCCCGCCCTCGATGAGTGCTCGTGAACCAGCTGTGCCCTGAAAGTGACAGCCAGCGAGGTCGCGCACTTCTTGCAGCTCAGCGTTTTCTCCACGTCGGGCTTCAGACCGCCAATGTCGTTGACAGTTTTGCATCGCTCGCACTTGACGCTGAGGCTCAGGATGGAGATCTGGATAAGCTCGATACCATGAAGCTCGATGGACGGGAACGACATCATGGTTCCTCGTTCAGGGGTATCGGCCACCACAGGCGTCGACTCAGTGTCTTCCGCATTCAAGGTAGCACCGCCCTCATCTCCATCTTCAGGATCGGTGTCTTCCTCTGAAGACTCGTCCTCTCCGTAGACCAAACTCCACTCCGGAGGCCGTGGGATAACCTGAATGTGGCTCTTCTCTCCAGAAGCCACCGAGTTCCCTGTATTACCCTCATCGACTCCTTGGGGCTTCACAGTTACATGTAGTGCTTCGGCCTTGGCTGCCTGAGCTTGAGCTTGGACCTGAACCTGCTCTTGTGATTGTTTGGCTAGCTTGTGCAAATTTTGAGCGAGATAGTTCAGATGGCTCATGAGCGTCATGTGTTGTTGCTCTGTTGCCTTCTCAGTGAATAGGTTCTCCAGCGGCTCAGCATCCTTCGGTTCCACCTCATTCAGCTGGATGCGGAGATTCTGCAGCGGATATATGAGAGGAATGATGAGGTGAAGACTCTGTACCGTCCGCAGGCCGGGTGGGAGCTCCGATCGCCGTTTTGGCTCGATCGATAGAGTGTACACGATGCCGTCAGGGGACCGACGGTACATTGGCATCCTTCCCATCCGTGACTCGAGCTGGCGCACCTCCGTAGCCCTCCTGGCCTTTGCAGCAGCAATCTGCTCCTTCGTGTAGGATGGCTCCGGGACATATGTATGCGGAGCAGGTGCCGGACTAGCAGGCCTGGCTGGCTCGACGGTGGCCTCCTTTGCCTTTGCGGCCTCTGCCTCCTCGTGCCTCGTGTCCTTGAAATTCACAAGCTTGACCGTCTCGACCTTCTGCTCAGACAGGAACGTTTCCAGGTTCTTGTCCAGTTCGCGGGTAAGGGCCAGAAGCGTGGCTCCCGGTCTCTCGTCCACCAGCTTGTCCCAGCCTCTTTCGATGTTGATGCCGAACCCTCTCGGGATGTCCTTGTTCTTCACAAGCAGAGCCGGCCTTTCCTCCGGGTACTTGGACGGGACGCGGATATCGCAATCAAGATGGTCCAGCTCAAAGGGAAAGTCCGGGTCAGAGGGCGCGAGCTTAAAAGCCAGCGATGTGGCTCCGTTGGGGGCCTTGGACTCCTTGGGCGAGTATCGTCGACGCAGCTGCTCGATCTGATAGCGCCTGGGATCCTGGGTCTGCGACTGCGGTACAGGCTTGGGGACGACGCGCGACGACGACGGCTCCGTCACAGCCTGTTCACGGGTCTGTGAGGAGCCGCCCGCCTGATCCCTGAGAGAAATCATGGTGAGAGGTGCCGTGGATGTAGGTGTCTGGAGATGCAAAATAATGGTGGCGAGGTGGTCGTGATGCGAAACGAAACGAGGAACGCTGCTGACACAAAGAAAACCCAAACGCCAGTGCAGATGTAATTCGGGGGGTTTGAAGTCTCGAATTAAGTGACTGCCTATTTCTTGATGCCGATCAGACGGGCCAGGTCGACATTTTATGTCCCAGAGCCGTGTGAGGATGGAGATGGAGGTTGTGGCGAGTTGCGGCTCAATTCGCCCCGCCCCGCCAAAGCGAGCCACGATGTGGTCAGATGGCAAGCGAGAGCTTAATTGGGGCAATTAGTGCGGTGACTCACGGCGCGTCATTCTCAGTCATTGCACCAGCCAACTCGAGAGGATTGCCAGCTTACTACGACCTAGGTTCAGCTGAGTCTTCTGCGTCTGTGTCATAACCCAAAAAAGCTGTGTTAGAATTCATGTTAGAGTCATCAACGGGAATTATCGTATTTTCCCTTCTGTGGCTGTAGTATCGTGTTCAGTGAGTCAACTCCAGCCATACTAGCCTGCAGGTTCAACAGCATCTCACATTCCAACGGAGCATGTTGAGTCCTGAGAGATCTAGGGCGGACAATGGTAGAAAAAGAATTGGAAACTACTATTTCGATGTATAATCTTGCTCATGTGTATACCCTGGTCGCTATGGTACTAGTTGGCGGAGAGACTACACCTCGAATCAAGTTCTTTAGAGCAGGATAAATAACCTCATTCTCGTAGCATGGTGCAATTGTCGAGAAACTGTGTAGAAATCGCTTATAGATCTGCAGGATGTTATTATCAATGCAATCCTAGATACCTAAATCCTTAATTGGCAATTGTACTGGCGAAACCAACTCACCAGTCCAGTGCTCTTGATGGAACTGCACACTATGACAAACAGAGGCCGTCAGAAGAAACACACAAAGTCCCACCAGCAGAAACCAGCACCTCACGAATTGCTTCTAATCCAGATTGTCCAATGACCAATGACCGATGATGGCTACCGTTTTGCATCCAAGATCTCGCACCGTTTTGAACGACGGTTGGTGCATCGGCTCAATGCGCTCGACGATCTCTCGCATGAGATCAATCCCACGCTCCCCGCACGTTCGACTCCAAGAATGCACACGCACCTTGGAATGAGATCGAGTCTCACTCCAATCAAAGAGAGTAAGCACGTCGCAGCTCCTCTCATAGGACAGGAACTAGCCATGAAACCATGGTAAGGGCCCCAGAATCAAGCACAGTTTGTACAGCGAGTTACCCCCAAGTGGTGAGTATCACCCAGGCGAGACATGTGATGATACTTTGACTAATAAATCACTTCGTGCATCACGTCGAGATCAAATTTGTACAAACAAGGCGACATGTAGCACTCGCAGGCAGCTTACGTTGTTTTCTCCAAGCATCGGGTCAGCAGAGCGGCCGCTACGCAGAGAGACAAGATGTGGATTCTTTGCATGTAGTTTCCCCCTCAGCTGCGGACCTCGTGGAGGGAGGCCAGGGTGACATGCAGCAAGCTCCTGCAGCGAGGCTTGCATGAGGCGAGAACCTGAACGGCAAGGACACGCGGGGATGAAACGAGCGAGTCGATGTATGATGCCGTCTGCGGCCACGGGAACACCAGCAGCACCAAGTCCACTATTTTTGTGAAAGCACCGGAGTGCCTAGGAGAGAAGAGGAAAGGAAACGATCAGAGGATGCCACCAATGAGGGATTGGCGGTTGTACAGCGGAAGAAGAAAGGAAACCATGGGCTGATGAGTCACGGGGATTGCGCCCCGTGGGGGACTATCGGCCGTGGCTGACGGATCGTCAAGGTCGAGAGGGGAGACGGGAAACAACAAAAGCAAAAAGTTCCAGGTATAATGACTGTGGAACGTCGCGGCGGGCAAGGAGTCCCAGGTTCCCGGATGACCCTGTTGGGGTAGCACAGCTCCCAAGGCGGCCTCCATTTCCATCACAGGTACCGCGAGTACTTGACGGTGATACATCAGCCAGAGAGCTCAGGGGGCGGTTAGCCAGGCCAGGTTGATGTCCAAGCTGACGAGTCGCAGCCCAAAGGACACATCTGACCTTGGGATAGGAAGACGAGGGGCCGAAATGTTGACCGAGTGGGCCTGTGATGCCAAATCGTCAAGGCTGGTGAAACCCAACAGGGCTGAGGAATTATGACATGTTGGTTAAAGGATGACAGCCTGAACTGGGCGGGCGAGAAGTCGACGGTGAGGTACGAAGTAGAGGTCCAGAGGGTCCGAAGTAGAGGCCGGATGTGATGGGGCGCCAAGTATTGGAGGAGAAATGGTTTAATTGCCGGTCAATACGAGCTCCGTGGCGCTGTCGTGGCACCCAAGTGAGATGTCAACTTGAGCAAACATAGCGGGAGGTCTGGTGAACAAGCAAACGATCCTGGGCCTTGGTAGCTAGAGTCTCAACAGAGCCAACCAGAGGGAGGAGCCAACAGTTGATAGATCAAAAACCGAAAGTGAAAAAAAGAAAAGACCACAGGACAATTTCAAGCCTAGAGGCCAAAGACCAACCGCCAGCCACCAACTCCAAGCCCGATAGTGACAATAAACAGCCCTATTCGTGCTTGAATGGCTGAACGGCTGAATGCCTTGGAGGGCCTGGCACGCCAAGTCCAACCAAAAGCCACCAGCCGGCAGTCCGTGGGATGGCACGCTCCACCGGAATGCCGTGATGCGCTACCCCCTGCGACACCGATCACTCACTGGGTGTGCGGACTGGGTATTCGCAGATGCTGGGAGCCATCCGTCATCGACAATTGGCATACTTACAGGGCTGGAGGGCGTGGCCGGCATCCCGTGATAGGTGATAGGCGAGCGAGGGCGCCAGCGGATGCGACAAGAAGGCTAGTTGCTTGGTTGCTTGGCTAGTAATTAAGGTGTGGAGGGAGGGTGAGGTTGAATTGGGGGGGCCGCGGACGGGGGCTAGGGGCTCAGGGAGAGTCGTGGTGGTGGGGGAGGCGTTTCCGGGGGGTGTGGAGCGGCTGCTGTTGAGGGCTCGAGGGTGTTGAAAGAGTGAGCGAGCGAGGGAAGTGTGTCGGAGGGCCGTTGAAAGAGGGTGCTGAGAGGGTTGTGATGTCGGCGTGGTGTTGATGCGGATGCGAGATGGTGGGGAGGTTGGAGGAGAGAATGGGAGGAGAGGTACCTAATTAATCAGGTACGTACCCGCTGTGCCGTTCTGGAGATGGTGGGAGGGTGGGCTGCCAGCTCATCACCCAGGCGAGCAGATGACCTTAAAACAAGCCTTGGACGCCTCGGACAAGCAACAAGCCTCGACGACACACACCTCCACGGGCTCAAGGCGCTTCATCCACGAGTCCACGGCATGCATCTCGCGCCGTCCAGCAGGCCAGCCCGTGGGCGGTGAGCCCGGGAACCCGGCTCGGGTGGCTGCTTCCCCGAAACAAGCGGCCATTCCACGTTGGGGGTGTTTGCAGGTGCCCGTGTTGTTGTTTCTTTTTTCCCTCGTCGCTAAGCCGGGAAGATGCATTTGGGCACAGGTCGGTGAGATGGGAGTTTAAATAAAATAATAAAATAGATCAAATAAATCCCGGCAGATAAAATGAATAAATCAAGGAACGGGTGGTTGGTTGGCTATTCTTTCCACTCCGTACCCGGCTTGCCCTCGACGCAACACGGCTATTTCTCCCTCTCGGAAAACACCACAGCGGGGGCCTCATGTTCTGTTTTATTTGTTGTTCGTCGATATTGTTGGAGTTGACAGCACATCAGGCTCCATCCTCCCCATCCGCTCTTCTCCCATTTACAGCACGCAAGTTCACGCCGGAGAAGAGTCATACGTGGTTTATCACTCTCAAATAAAATAAAATAGATCAAATCATTTATTAATTTCCACATCATTTTCTTTTTTGCTTGTCTAATCAATCTCAGCCCGCCGGCCGATCCACAAGCACGGGGACGCACATGCAAACAGGGCCACCACCACCAGCCTTGACTCACTCACATGCGCAGTAATGCGGTTCCCCCTCCCCCATGCGTGCGTGCTGCGCTACGACCCAGGAAGCATCGGTGAAAGAATTGCTACCAGCTGGCACCTTGACCGTTTCTTGATCAAGAGGTGGCAGTGCAGGGTAGGGAAGGCCCGCACCGCCGCACCCCGGAGGCTTACCTGATCGAGGTGCTGCCAGTTTTCAGGCGATGGCCGACGGAGGCAGGAACTGGGTGCTTCGTAGTCAGACGAAGTCAGCTTCGTTCACATGGGAAAGGGGGTTTGGTTTACGGGGCGCGGAGATGTCGAGACGCCCTGTTCACGAGAGTCGGGGAAGACGGAACTTGATGCGGTCATCTTGCCATCCGCCACCCAACAACTCGCAGTTTCGGCGACAGTAAGATACCGCCTGGCACGGAATGCCAATGGTGGTCATCCTCAAAACCTGCCGTTGGGAGCGTCTTTCTCCTGGCACCATTTTCCGTCATGAGCCTTTCGTCATGCAGTCTTGCCTGTTGCCTGTCGCCTTCCTCTAGCAGTCACGACCTTGCGCCGGTTAAGTTAGTGGTCACGCTACGCCTCAACGCATCTCTCAACACCAGACACTCAGCCAGTCCCCCGCGGCACCGACCCCAATCAGCTGCTTCAATTGCCACAACCGCCGTGTCTCAGCTCCGAGATGGAGCCTGAGTGCCCTCTGGGGCAGGGTCTCAGTACACCTGGATTTGGCACACACCCTTTTGCTGCGCCCGAAGCTGCCACGAGGGTCCATTTAGATGCCTGCTACGACTCTACAGGGCGGTCACATGCCTCGTGACCTCATGTTGAATATATCGATTCACAATACCCTAATGCGAGTGTTTCGACCATGTGAATAACTTCATCGCGTGAGGATTCGTTGCATACGTAGAAAACTTATCCTCGGTTGACCTGAATTACCGGTGTGTTTCTTGAATGTCACTGTGGCCGTTGCCATGTAGATATTTTGTGATCCCATGTCATTGTCCCTCTATATACTTCGTACATATATTTCAGTCCAATTTCACATGTGGAAGTGTCAATACTATTTTGGTTGGAGCAGGGTTGTTATCAGCCGTGTAGACGATGACGTCGATGCAGCAACCAACGAGGCAATGACACCGAGCCTCGCCGAGTTTTGGTGAGCGAAAGACCTGAGTACCGGCGCAGTAACGCGACGTAGCAATATTACCAACCAGTACTCAATACGACAAGCGAAGTAAATGCCATCTCCCTTGCCAATTCTACTCCTCATGTCAATCTCAACCGTATCTAATCCCATGAGCCAGTCTGAGCCTTAATCGCCTACCACAGCCACTCCCGACGCAGTAAGGCTCGTTGATTGGTCCATCGCATTCGTCGCTTTCAAACCGCCAGACGCGCAACGGTTGTTCAGTAAGAACCGGCCTGTATCCCACCGAATGGCCAATGGGCTGCGCCCATCTTGGAGCGCCCTGTGGATAGCCTCAGATGTTATGCGTAAACTGCTCGCTTTCGATACGATGAGTTGCGTGTCCTCGGATTCCGGCTCGGTATATAGCCAGCATCTTCAAGTGAAAGATGGAAGAATTAAACCATCACAGCAGTTGAGAGCCACTCACGAAAACAAGCATTTCGACAAACCGACACGCTCCTCACTCGTCTCTTCATACTGCAATAATGGCTGACACGGATGACATCTGGATGTACAATCCATCATTTGCTCTCGCTATTGTTGGAACTGTTGTCTACGGCATCATCTTTGTTCTCATCTCCTACCAGACCCTCGTCAAGTATCGGGCCTGGTACTTCACTGTGGTTCCCATTGGAGCAACGGTTGAGGTTGTGGCTTACATTCTTCGATCATATTCCGTCAAAAACCCGACCGAGCTGGTGCTTCCTCCACTCTTCTTCCTAACCATCTGCCAAAGGCTAATGATAAGCAGACTCCTTTTGTTATGACCCTCACCCTCACTGTTTTGGCCCCGATTCTCATAGCAGCAGGGAACTACCTCCTTATCAGCCGCCTGATCCTCTCCGTCCTGCCACTCTCGAGCCACCGCATCCTTAAGATCCCTGGCAGACGCCTCACGCCCATTTTTGTCATATGCGACGTCATCGCCTTCTTGATCCAGGGCGCCGGCTCGTCAATCGCAAGCGCCGATGAATGGCAAGGAGACGGGGAAAGAATCGGCCGTCGCATCTTGATAGGAGGATTGGTCTTCCAGCTTATCGCATTTTCGCTCTTCCTCTGCGTGCTCGGACGGTTTCACCTCCTTGGGAACCGATGGGCGATGGAAGATGCGCCTCAAGGCTGGCAGATGGTAGTTCGTGCGGTGTACATCTCGAGCAGCTTGATTGTCGTGAGTTTCCCTCAATCACATGTGATAGCAACGTGCTGATTCAAGTAGATTCGATGCATCTACCGCGCCAGTGAGTTTGCCGAGGGCATGAACGGATATGCCTTCCGTACCGAATGGCCGTTTTGGGTCTTTGAAGCCTTGCCGATGATTGGAGCTATTGGAATCTTTTGCATCTATCACCCAAGCCGCTACCTTGGACAGCAAGGGGCTCGACGAAAGACCCCTGGATCATACGATAACGTTGAGCTATCTGGCGTGTCAGCGAGCACAACCGAAACGGTGTAATAAGAGACCAATCATGCCGTTAAATACCCTGGAAATTTGGGTAAAACGGCCCTGCAAAGCTGCTAGAATGAAGGATCAGATTCTATGGTAGCTATATAAGATAAAACAACGTTCAACGTGAGATGGATGTGCGAAACTTACTATTAGGGGTCATCACGGGAACAAAGGAATACAGATTCTCTGGGAAACCATCGGTTGAGAACAAAAGAAGCACTGAGACTGGGGTTTGAACGCTCAAGCATTTCACAGAGATTGGTTTGCGATGTAGAGTTATAAATAGCGATGGTCTACAATGCTACTGGAAGTTGTTGATGGGTTCTCCGTCTAGGGGTTTTGTGAACACGTCCTGGCTTTCTCTCTCTTCGGCATGCGCCCAAGAGACAGCGACAAGTCGCTACCGCTGTACCTGGCGATGTACGAAAAGGGGAGACTTATGCATATACCCCTAAGGGAAAGCTTGTTCAGGTCTTATGAGCTCGCAGGCTCGAATATCCACCCATGTAAACTGAACTGATCCGTGGGGAAGACAGAGGAGACCGGAATATGCTGCCTTTGAAACAAGTTAGAACCAACAACTTCTAGGAGGTGGCACGACTAACTCTTCTGCAGCAGGCACAGTGCTATGCTCAGACGACAGGGTCGTTGTCCCGTTGTTCAAAAAGAATGGTCTCCAGACTTGATCCTCTTTGTTAAAGGAGTATGTCAAGCCGCGAACAAAGTTGGCTGGCCACTCGGCGTACTTGTGATACTCGGAAGGGAGCTGCTCTAGCATCTTATCAATCCAGATTTTGGACATGCCTTTCCGACAGTCATATCCTTCACTAGGCCCAAGGCTTCCCCAGGGTTTGGCGCTCTTCTCGACGAACGTCTTTCGGCTCATGACATAGTCTAGTGCTAGCATGTGCATGATAACAAGTTGAGACGCGGGGTTATTGGGATCGATAAAGGATATGAAGTCTTTGGAAGTGAGGTCACCTAGCCTGTCGTAGAAGAATGAGAGCTCGCGAAAGCCTGAGAGAGGTTAGTGTTGTTTAGAAACGACGAGGTATTTTGCATACTCTCAGTTGGATCTGTATATGCTAGGCTCGCTATCTTTTGCATGTGTGCTAGATATTGCAACTCGGGCACACTTTTGCACAGGTGGCGAATTTGCCCTGTGCTGACGCAGAACTCTTTGGCAACAACGGAATCAAGATGCCGATCGGTGGTGCTATCACGCACAACCTCCTGAAGCTTGTCGATATAGGTGTCACGCGCAAAGCTTTTGAAGATGGATTTCTCTAGGTTCGATAGTGTATGGTTGCCTATGAGGAAGCCTGTCGAACAGATGAGTGTCTATCTTGAGAAAATAATGAGCAGGGGACTTCATACAGCCCCGAATCATGGTAAAAAAGTCAATCAAACCATCTGCCATGTAGGCAGCTTGAAAGGTCAGGTTGAGCATTGTCCCAAAAGCAGCATCGGCTTCGGGTATGGAGAGATTGGGCTTCGAGAGATGCTTGTTCAGAGCCTTGATGGCCGTAACTCGATGCTTCAACGCTGCCTTCTCATAGCCAGATGGCGATACCAAGCTTAGATGGGACGCACCAAGGGCTAGCATTGAGTGGAGGAGGAAGTCATACTGCCCGTCGGTTGTAAGTCGCTGCCGCATGAATCACAGGAAGGAACTCACTTCGTGGGAAAGGCGAGAGGCAACCTGCCACACGGAAGAGCCGTCGATAGGCAGAGGCGGATAAGCTTCGAACAGAAAGTGCCGGAAAAAGTTCATGTCGTCGACGTCAAACACGGCTGGTGTCGACCGCAACGGTCGGGCCAAGCTGGTCGACGACTCGCGAGAACTGCGACTTTTGCCCTGTCCGTACTCGCATGCCAGTCCCAGCCGCCCACACGGCCCGCAATCCGGCAAGGCCTCATCACACTTGACTTTTCGTCTCTTGCAGCTAGAGCAACCAGCTCGGGACTTGGTGTGGCCCTTTCGGGGAATAGGACGGCGCTTGGTCGGAGCTGGTGCCGCCGGTAGGCCACCAAAGGATGCGGGAGATCCGGAAGCCGAAGGACCCGACATGAGACGATGTCCTGGCCTCTGGCTTTTGAGATGGAATGTGAAATAACAAAGGGAAGCCGATGTGTGGATTACGAGGTCGATGAAGCTCACGGTTATGATGAGAAGTCGAAGCTGACGCGCCACATTAATCATGGCGCGTACCGCCAATGGCCAGCGATGCCACACCTCCATTTCGGGGCCACCCACCCTGGAATCTGATCAGAGATGCAACCTCAGCCCTACGGTTCTGCTACATCTGCAATGGAGGTTCAACGCGGACACGTACACAGAAACCTGTTATAAGCACAGGCTTTGAGTAGGGCTTGATGAGGCCGTTTGTTTTGTCTATCAGACCTAGTCTATTGGCGCCGACCTTTTGGATACCCCAACCAGCATCCAACAAAGCTGGACCTTAACCAATTCGCAGGAGAGGAACTGATTTGACAGGACAAGAAGCACATTCTATTCATCACATATGCTTTTGATCTAATCCCGCAACTCTCCGGTTGCCTTACCACTCGTTCTCATCAGCACCCGACACAATAACGTTGTTAATCTTCAAGATCATGCGACATAGTTGAGTCGCCAACTGCAGCTGCTGCTTCTTGCCAATCAAGGGATCAATGACGAAAGCGTCCTTCATGTCGTTGCTGCCGCGGCCCATGCAGTCAACACCAAGCCTGCCTCGGTCCTCACGGTTAGCCTTCACCTGCTGGCTCTTGACCTCCGCCAGAGTTGCGATGGGGTTGAGACCGCTGTTCTCGGCTAGAGTCATGGGGATCGTGTCGAGAGCCTCAGAGAAAGCTCGCATAGCGTACTGCTCCAGGCCGGGAGTCTGCACAGCAGCGTCCTCAACTGCCAACGAGCAGGCAATCTCGGCAGCACCGCCACCATAAACAACTCGGTTGTCGCGCACCAGGTTTCGCACGACGCACAGGGCATCGTGTAGGGATCGCTTCGCCTCATCGATGATCTAGTCCATGTTAGCTAGCTCTCGATCCAGAAGTCGGTATTCACTTACCATCTTGTTGCTGCCACGGACAAAGACCGTAACGGCTCGGGTATTTGCGCACTCCTCGATAACCAGCATCTTCTCCCTCGTAGTTCCGAAGGTCATCTCTCTCACGATACCAGCACTGCCAAGCTTGTCCGCGCTGAGATCCTCGAATCGGGGCACGATTCGACCATTGGTGGCAATGGCAATAAGCTCGATCTCGGGACCACCAACCCACCGAACGGCGGGAAGTTGGTTCTGAAGCAGCATGTGGTTGGCCTCGTCATCAAAGCCCCATTGGCAAATGGCCAAGTTAGCACCCGTGTCCTTGATCTGCTGGATCATCTCGGTGAACTTCTCCTTCTCGTAGTTTTGCAGCTTCTTGAACTCCTCGACGCTGGTGATGTCAAGCTTGTGCTTGGTCTTGGGCTTCGGGGGCTCGAATGCGCACGTCAGGATGGCGATCTTGGCGTCTCGCACCTCGGAAGGCATCTGGGGGTGAGAGAAGTCCTTGTCGACAATGACACCCTTGACGAGAAGGGTATCCTCGAGGGCACCTCCGACCTTTCCGTCCACCTTGATCAGCTCGAAGTCGACGTCTTTTCGCTCGAGGTCGGCGACGGAGAGAACAGCATCGACGGCAATGTTGGAGAACTGGTCGTGGGCCTTGGAAACAATCTTGCTTCCGAGACTTGTTCGGGCAACCTTGACCAGGTTGGTAGTCTCTTCCTTGGAGAACTCGATGACATCTGAGATCTTGTCGAGTTCTGCTACAGCGATATCGCAGGCTTGGTCGTAGCCGTCGGCAATACGGATAGGGTGGATACCCTTGTCGATGAGATCTGCGGCCTGCTCCAACAGAGCACCAGCGAGGACAACGACACCGGTTGTGCCATCGCCAATCTCCTCGTCCTGCGACTTGGAAAGCTCGACTAATAGCTTGGCGACGTGGTTTGTAATCTCCATTTGCTGCAGAATTGTAGCGCCATCGTTCGTCACAGTGATGTCTCCGTCGGGCGAGATGAGGATCTTGTCGAGGCCTCGGGGGCCGAGGGAAGTCTTGACGATGTTCGCGACGGTGCGGGCGGCGAGGATGTGGGACTTGACTGCTTCATTGCCAAACTGGCGGCGCTTCTTCCCCTGACTGAGGACGGTTAGGAGGGTTTGGGGTAGGGCGGGGACGAACATACTCTCTCACGACGATGAAAGGACGGCCTTGCTCATCCTTCATCATCGCCGCTGTTTTTTACCATGATTAGCTAGTGAACTTGGAGGGTAGTCGTCGTCGGGCGGGCAGTACCATTCGACATATCCAGATCTGTCCCCCTCATTAGCTTCAACCCCTCCACAATATATTTGTGCGAGACTCACTCATCGCCATGTTGGCAGTCTGTCGTCGACCGTGGGGAGCTGTAGTCGCTAGAAACTGGGCGATTACGGCGGAAATAAACAAGGTCCCACGAAATCCTGTGGCAGACTGTAGCTTCCAAACTTGGTCTTGATCGTGCCCAAATTTTTTGAGGATTTGGAGTTGCCTTGCACCACCCGAGCTCGGCCGGCGGTGAAATGAAAACTCCGGTTTGTCAGGGGCTGCCTGGTCGAGATGTGGCCCAAGCGCTCACATGAACGGGATATTTACACACGTGCTTTAAGCCCAATTCGGCCTAATTTTAGGCTGCCGTACTGATCTATTCATCTTGATCTAGCCTAACCTGAACAAACTCTGGATTACTACGTGAATATTTACTGTAAATGCCAGACCATCACCCGTGTGGCTACATCATTCAACCCCGCCACAGCTGCCCAAATGCTCGCCGCTGCCCCGCCATGACTGCTTCAACTTCAGATCTCGACGCTGAAGGCCCCTCACTTTTCGTTTCGTTCTGCCCTCCACTTCTCCATCCGCCCTCTGCACTCTGCAAGCAACATTCCTCCTGAGGACAAAACGGTGTCGACAACCTCCTACCCCGCGCAAATCTTAAGGCGAACTTATTCTGGGCAAACCTTCCTTGGCCACGATCCACAAGTCCGTTTCTACATAAGATACCCTTGCTCTGTTTCTTCTACTAGAAACCAGTCAACTCGCTTCCACCTTCAAGTTTGCGAGGCTCCATATTCTCCTTTCACCCCACAACCAATCCCCAACTCTCAATACGAACCAAACCCCAAAATGTCGCGTCATCGAATTGTCCACACGTTCAACCCCGACGATATCGTGTCCGAGTTTGATGGAGAGGACTATGGCGACGAAGAGGATGAACTCAGTCCCGAGGATCGGGCAGCGATGACCAATGGCACAGCTGAGATTCGCAGTGCTCTTGGATCCGAGGCCGACAAAATTACGACAGAGCAGATTCAAGAGGCCTTGTGGCACTACTATTACGACCTAGACAAGTCCATTACGTACCTGATGAAGACTTATATCGCACCACCGCCAAAGCCAGCTGCAAAGAAAGCCCCAGAAGGTATGTCTAGCGCAGTCTCTTTTCCCGCTTCGCAAAGCCTATACGTGGAAGGACTTGGAGCAGGCCATGGGCGTCCGGCAATTGGAGACAGCTTGAGCCACAGTACGGGGGTCATGCTACCGATGTCGCACTTCCCGACTGCTCCGAACCCAAAGGTTTCATGTTCCAGTTTCTTCGACGACATGCCGTGGTTGAATGTGCCCCGTCACCGTCAAACTACCTTCATTGAACCTGATCGTCCTCGGGGGGGCCTGCTGGGAGGCGGCGAAGGCGCACCAAAGATGTCCAAACTCCAAGCCCTAGCGGCAGCAAGGAAGAAGAAGAACGATGAGAAAAAAGAACAGGACAAGGGGCTCCAGGTTGAAAAGGGCATCGCGAAACTGTCTATCAATGATCATACGCAAAGCGAAAATCGGAACCCCAACTCTAGCTTGGCAAAACGACAGAAGACAAATGACCAGCCAGCTCTACAACTCAGTTCTCAGCCGTCCGTCCCAGCCAAACTTTCTTACCACCAGCCAACGTCTCAGCATGAAATCATTGGTATTGGTGGGGGCGAAGTGGATGGAGTTGCCGACCCTCCACCGAAGCCCGAAAATGTGGTTCCAACCCAGACAGCTGCTCCATCTGCCTTTGCTCGGACTCTCTTTGGACCTGCTCCAGGATCTCCTAGATCTCACAAACCTGATGTTTATGCGATGCCATATACATCTTCATCTTCGTTTTTTGCCCAGGCCTTCGCCGAGCCAAGTCCTGACGACGTTGTGCTTGCGGCTCAGGCGAAAGGTTCGAGTTTTGCAAGGACGAAATGATGGGCTAATTCTAATTCCTATCCAGCGGGGAAGAAGGCTGCGGCAGTTCCAAAAGGGACGAAGAAGTCTCAGAAGGACAAGATTGCTTCAAAGGTGGGAGAAGCTACCAACGACGTCTCTGCATTGCAAATCAACGATGCGCCACCCCCAAAGAGCAAAGGCCTCGACGTTGTCAAAGAGTTTGAGAGCAGCTTGAACAAGAGGAGCATCAGCTTTGTGGTTGTCGGTGAGTCGATAACTCGGTACCTTGCTTGTGATGGGATGCTGACATCGTTAGGCCATGTTGATGCGGGCAAGAGCACTCTCATGGGTCGCCTGCTCTTGGAATTGAAATTCGTCGAGAAACACACCATTGATCGATATCGGAAACAAGCTGAGAAGTCCGGAAAGCAGTCTTTTGCTCTGGCATGGGTTATGGACCAAAGAAGCGAGGAGCGAGAACGAGGTGTTACTATCGACATCGCCACCAATCACTTTGAAACCGACAAGACTAATTTCACCATACTCGACGCACCAGGACATCGAGACTTTGTGCCAAACATGATCGCCGGAGCCAGCCAAGCTGATTTTGCAATTCTTGTTATTGATGCGGACACTGGGGCCTACGAAAAGGGTCTCAAGGGCCAGACGCGAGAGCACATCCTGCTGCTTCGAAGCTTGGGTGTTCAACGATTGATCATTGGTGTGAACAAGCTCGACGTTATTCACTGGAACCAAGAACGATTCGAAGAGATTTCGGAGTATATTGGTGGTTTCCTGTCTGGTCTTGGGTTCCAGCCGAAAAACATAACCTTCATCCCAATCTCGGGTCTCAATGGAGACAATCTTGTCAAGCGCACAGAAGATGAGGCAGCCTCATGGTACACTGGCCCAACTTTGGTTGAGGCGTTGGAGGATTCGGAGCCATCAGCCACCCGAGCCCTGAAGAAACCATTCCGAATGGCTATCTCGGAAGTCTTCCGGTCGCAACTAGGGACAGTTACCATCGCCGGTCGCATTGATGCCGGCTCTATTCAAATAGGCGACGTCGTGGTTGTGCAGCCAAGTGGAGAGGAGGCCTACATTAAGTCTATCATGGTGGACTCCGGCGTACAGGACTGGGCAGTTGCGGGACAAAGCATCAGCATTGCCCTAAGCAACATCGACCCAATTCACATCCGGGTCGGTGATATGCTCTGCCACAAAGCGCAACCCATTAACTGTAGCGACACCTTCACCCTAAAGGCCATGGCATTTGCGCATCTGATGCCGATGCCAGTGGATCTTCACCGAGGGCGATTGCACGCGGCCGGTCAGATCCAATCTATCGCTTCAACACTCGACAAAGCCTCAGGAGCAGTCATCAAGAAGAAACCCAGAATTGTGCAACCAGGCGATGTCGCGCGAGTGGTTGTTAAGTTGGCGTACAAAGCGCCTCTAGAGTCAGGCCAAAGAGTTGTCATTAGAAGTGGAGGCGAGACAATTGCGGCTGGTCTTTTGGAGTAGGTCTCGGGTTCAAGTATTGCAAGGAGTCCGGGATACCTATGCGAGAAAAGTTTGGATGTAAATGAGACTTCAAGACAAAAGACATAGATTACGATGATTACTACAACTTGAAACGATTTAGTAACAAGCTACACCGACGTACCACTTTGCAAGTCATTCCTAGCCAAGTCCATACACCCTTGGCGATGTTGACCAAATCACACACAATGCCCTTCCAACTCCTTCTCCGTCCAATCCCATAACTTCTGCGCCATGGCATCGTTATTTCCATCGTCGCTCACCAATGCCCCAATGCCCACCGGCTCATAATACTCTCCACTCTTGACATCCTTTGACACTGAAGCCCAAAGCTGATTTTTGGCTCCCTGCTCGACAGGCACGAGGAACACACTCCCAACCTTGACGAGAACCTTGGCCAAAGTATTCGATCCCGTCGCCCCATCCATCAGCTGGGTCCTGACTATACCTGGGTGGATAGCGGCAATTGTGAGCTGGGGGTACTGCTTTGCTAGCTGCCGTGCCCAGAGAACATTCGCGAGTTTGCTCTGGAAATACCTCCCGTAAGCTCCCAGACTATCGGCAGTGGTCTTGGGAGTGTCGAAACGGCAACCCCCCTTGGGAGCGTGAGCATGGCCACGGGACGACAACGAGATGATGCGGACATCCGCTCCTGGCTCATTCTGTGCCGTTTTCTCCATTACTGGGAGCAGCAGTTTGGCCAGAAGTGCGTGGCCCATGTGGTTGGTGCCAAACTGGATCTCGTAACCGTCTTTGGTCAAACCCGGTTGAGTTGCCATGATTCCGGCGTTGAGCATGAGGATGTCTAGGCGGTCGGACTCCAAGAGTACAGTCTTTGCTGCCTTCTTCACCGAGTCGAAGGAGCCAAGATCCAATTCGAGGAGCTTGATTGGTGCCCCAGGAACCTTTTGCTTGATCTCGTCGGCTGCTGCTCTAGCTTTCTCGAGGTTGCGAGCTGCAAGCCATATCTGGCCGGGGTTATGCCGGGCAAACTCAAGGACGCATTGCTTCCCGAGGCCGGCATTTCCTCCTGTGACCAGGATGACCTTTCCGTTGAGTGCTGGGATGTCCTTCTCTGGGTCAAAGGCCACTGATTTGCTGCCAAAGATCATGTTCATAGCGTTGTATGAAAGTGATACGACTGGGGGTGTCTGAGATATGTTCAAGATGATAGGGGCAAGTGTGAAGTAGGAATGGCTTGTTGAGACTGAAGAAACCACAAATATTCAGGGTCGGGCGAAGGGTTTATATATGTAGAGGGGAGAGCTGAGAAGCCCAACGTGCGATCTTTTACATGAACACAAATCTGTACCAGCACAACCCGAATCTTCAAGCCCAGTCCCCAGTTTATCTCCTATAATTGTGCCCATGATACAAAGACTGGGACGGAGGGCCAATGAAGAAGCGGTTACACTCACAATGCAAGGATTCACGACCACCCAAGAGGAGCCCTGGGACCGTATTCGAAGTATTATTTGCTGAGATTCTTGAGAACGGAAGGATTTTGAGCCGATAGCCACGTCATTTGCATCATCGGACTTGAATTATTCGCTCAGATCGGTCAAGTCTCATGAGGTGCCTGGTGTCCGTCTCAAGATGTTGTCTTAGATAGCGGCTTACAAGGTAAACCGATCATGGCGCCAGTCCTAAAAGGGAACTCAATCGAGTCTTGGCAGCAGCTTAATTAGGCCGGGGTAAACTTGGTCTCCACTATTCATCCGTCAGCAACACCAACCTGTGGCCATGCTCGGCAAACGTATCCGTATTCTCAACAGCATCATCCCATGATCGCTCACGGCGGCGGCGGAAGTTTCGTATCATCTCATTATCCTGACCCTATGGGTAAATTGCTTACCTATGCCGCCGACTCAATCTTCATCTTCAGCGACCAGTGAGTACACTCCACCCGACTCGGGAAGACACCAAGCCACTTCGTCGTTGGTGTGCGGGGCAGCCTTTACTAATTCCGTCATCTCATGATAGGCGCAGGCCTGGCTGCTGATCCGTTCATCGTCGCTACATCTCTCGAAAAGCCAGACGCGGAAACGCGCAAGCTGATTCGCAGCCATGTCATGCGCGGGAAAAATACCCGAAAGTCTAAACGGGTCAAGGAACTCATACAGCAAGGTGCATCGTCGGCCCAACTCGATTCACTGAGTTCTGAGATAGGGGACCACAGCAAAGAGGCGGAATGGACCCTTGTTTCCCCCCAGAAAATCGCTTCAGAGCTCTCGCTTTTTGGGTATGTGGATGAGATGAAGCCGTACATGCTGGATCTTACCCATCGAGGTATGTTTTCCAACCTGGCTGGTGGCTATTGAGCTTTACCTCCAACACTGTGCCAGCTTTCACCATCATCAAACCACCAACCTACACATTGGAGATTCCTCTTGGTGGCGGTGGGAAGGATGTTTTTTGCTTTTCCAATTTCTCCCAGCACCCTGCCTTGCTTCACTCTATCTTGTTTACCGCTCAAGCTTTTACCGACCTATCTCGCGGGCTTCCATATGGAAAAATCGCACAAAAGCACCTGGCGAAGACACTGTTTTATCTTCAGAGGAGCGTGCAAAATAGAGATGAGGCCACAACAGACTCCACGATGATTGTGGTGGTGTCGCTGGCTACCGCGGCAGCTTTGCTTGGGGACCTTCAATCGGCCGCAGCGCACATGAACGGGCTTCATCGTATGATTGATTTGCGTGGTGGGCTCAAGACAGTTGGTAGAGGGAGTCTACTCGAACATAAGTCGTCAAGGTATGTTTGGCGTATTCCACCAGGCCATCAATGTGCAGCCTCCATTAACCAACCCATTTTAAACCGTCTAGGCTTGACTTCGGGCTCGCCATCGCAACCGGAAGCAAGATGCAGTTTGTGCAAGACGAAGTCTCCTGGGGTCCTCAGATTGCTCGTGGGATCTCAGTGGCCAAGTTCACCGAACTCAGCATGATTGAGCCGCGGCCTGACCCACGACTGCTGAACATCTGGGTGGACTTACGAGTATTCTCAAATGCTGCAAATGAGGCTACGAAAACAAGAGTGAAGATGTCAGAAGAATTATTCTATCGGCTGAATAATTCCGTGCCGCCCCGGCTTACAAACCTGCAATTTGATCCGACTTCACTACAGGAGCTTTTGCGACTCTGCATGCTGGCATACATGAAGAGCCTTCTCGTCAATTTTGATGGGTTTGGGCCCAAACTGATATGCCTCGCAAACAGTTTAAAAACTGCCCTCTTGGCGCAGCAGTTTCCCCCAGCACCAGAGCAAGCCAAGTTCCTGCTCTGGGCCCTCTTCATTTCTAGCATGGCTATCTTTGAGAACACGGAGCAGGAGTGGCTTAGAGCGGCGATGGTGCAAACTGCGTCCTCCCTCGGTCTTAAAACTTGGGCGGAAACTAGGGGTGTTCTGAAGGGTTTCTTGTGGGTTGACATGGTTTACAACCGACCTGGGAAATGTTTGTTTGAGCAATGGCTCGAGCATTCAGTAATTGAGCTGGAGGGTGAAAGCGTTTGACAAAGTACGAGTCTGCCATGGTAAGGCGATTGAGAGAAAAACATGAGGCACAGAGGGCACACGATATTGACCCTGATCCAAAAGAGGAGGATAGGAATAATGTCCAGGTTAAATATGTAGCCCAATGAGGCTGGTCTTGTGTCTTCACGAATAATGAACAAGGTCAATACAAATTTCATACCTGTCATTCAACCTGGAATCCTAGGCTCAGATCGGGCATCAAAAAGTACTGTTTGGCTGGCTGCGTCCGATAAGACCTCATTGACTGAGTTCGACTTGTATTCCTTCGTTGGGTTTCTATAGTTTATCGCTTTGTTGGCCAAGATGTAGGGTAAACGCACACAGTTCTCAGCATAGCAAAGAGCCAGGTTTAACGCACAAGAATTAAAAAATTGAGCTAACTAGTTAGTGTGATACAGATCGGGAGGAGTGGCCAGTTAAAGGTCAAGCGATGATATGACAAGCAAACTTGTGGCTGGGAGAAAAAGACAGATGCGTCGCACGGCATAGGTGGCCACGCTTGTGGTGCAGCGGTGAATAACAAGGATGGTACGGAATACGGAGCACGGAGCACGGAGCATGGAGCACAGCAGAAACAACTAGAGGCGCCGTGGAAAGTTTACGTGGTTTGTTCCGTCGAAGGATCTCATGGGTGGGATTCAGCAGGACCGATATTAAGGACAGGTTACAGGTCCTCTCTCATGTTGGAGCCCGCGATAGGATCGGTAGCGTGGCTCCGAGAGCCCCACTGCCGCGTTGGGAATATTCTCGAACTTGACAGGATGAAGAGGCCACTTTGAACCCGTTTAGCTTCCGGAATGGATCAGCCACTGTGTCTAAATCACCGTTGCCGGGTCGTTATTGTCATTGTCGGCCAGGCAGGTGCCCGTCATGACTCATCTTTTGCCCCAGACAGAAGGTTGTGGAATAGATTTCTACGGGAGAGGCAGTGAAAGTCAGCATCACGGTGGCGCATGGGAGCCGAAGCAGTGGGCAATAGCTGGCTTTTTCGGACTGCCGATGGCGCCCCCGCGGCTGATGCTGAGGCGCGCTGGCAGTTAGAGCGTTTGAGCCGCCAGGGTCCCCTTAGACCCGATAGTGTCGGTGAACTGGAGCTCTGGTCTCGCACTGTGGGAGCCTCCGGGGATGACGTATCACAGCCGGGCGCTTCAGTGGTTCGGGCAGCGTACACGGGCGCAGTGGCTCATGCGGTAGGGCTGCTGCACAGTGCGAACAATGGAGATTCACGGCTGGGACCCCTGTCACGTGGGGCGCCAACAAGGGTGTGGCGGGTGATGTGAAATCTGGCCTCTTGTGCAATCTGGACACCTCAACTTTTTTGGAGACGGCCTTCATAAGAACCGGACTTTCTTCCCATCCTCCAAACCCGTCTCTCCCAACCATCCACGATACCCCCTCCCACCGAATTGAACACGCTAGGTTGAGGATACAGAACCTCACTGCGTTGGAGCAACTTCTTGTTTTCTTTCCCCATTCAACCCGCATTGCCTCGACTCTTCGCAAGCAACCGCACAACTCCTCCCGCCATGGCTCGTTCAAGGAGCTCAATGGCCCTGGGCCTGGGACTCCTTTGTTGGATCGCCCTGATCTTCGCTCCCGCCGCCTTCGTTCAGACTGTCAGCGCCGACGAGGCCGACAACTACGGCACCGTCATTGGTATTGTATGTGCTCGCCCCGCGCTCTGCAAGCTCCTCGAGCTGGCTGAGCACCCCGCCAAGATTCGACCCAGCTAACCATTGTTCTGCAGGATTTGGGCACCACCTACAGCTGTGTTGGTGTTATGCAGAAGGGCAAGGTCGAGATTCTCGTCAACGATCAGGGTAACCGAATCACTCCCTCTTACGTCGCCTTCACCGAGGACGAGCGCCTGGTCGGAGACTCCGCCAAGAACCAGGCCGCTTCCAACCCCCACAACACCGTCTTCGATGTCAAGTATGCCACACCCACAAACCAGCTCAATCGCATAGAACCAGTCACTAACAATGATCGCAGGCGTATGATCGGTCGCAAGTTCAACGATAAGGATGTCCAGTCCGATTTGAAGCACTTTCCCTACAAGGTCGTGAACCGAGATGGCAAGCCCATCGTCCAGGTCCAGGTTGATGGCGCTGCCAAGCAGTTCACTCCCGAGGAGATCTCTGCCATGATTCTTGGCAAGATGAAGGAGGTCGCCGAGTCCTACCTCGGCAAGAAGGTCACTCACGCCGTCGTTACCGTTCCCGCCTACTTCAACGTAAGCTTTGCCATCTCCACTTGACCCAGAATAACTGGCTAACTTTGCTACAGGACAACCAGCGACAGGCTACCAAGGATGCCGGTATCATTGCCGGCCTCAACGTCCTCCGAGTTGTCAACGAGCCCACCGCCGCCGCTATCGCTTATGGTCTGGACAAGACCGACGGCGAGCGACAGATTATTGTCTACGATCTCGGTGGTGGTACCTTCGATGTGTCTCTTCTCTCCATTGACCAGGGTGTCTTCGAGGTCCTGGCTACCGCTGGTGACACCCACTTGGGTGGTGAGGATTTCGATCAGCGCGTCATCAACCACTTCGCCAAGCTCTACAACAAGAAGAACAATGTCGACATTACCAAGGACCTCAAGGCCATGGGCAAGTTGAAGCGCGAAGCCGAGAAGGCCAAGCGTACCCTTTCTTCTCAGAAGAGCACCCGCATTGAGATCGAGGCCTTCTTCGAGGGCAACGACTTCTCCGAGACCCTGACCCAGGCTAAGTTCGAGGAGCTCAACATTGATCTCTTCAAGAAGACCATCAAGCCTGTTGAGCAGGTTCTCAAGGACGCCAACGTCAAGAAGCACGAGATCGACGACATCGTCTTGGTCGGTGGTTCTACCCGTATCCCCAAGGTTGTGTCCCTCATCGAGGAGTACTTTGGTGGTAAGAAGGCTTCCAAGGGTATCAACCCTGATGAGGCTGTCGCTTTCGGCGCTGCTGTCCAAGCTGGTGTTCTTTCTGGCGAGGAGGGTACCGAGGAGCTCGTCCTCATGGATGTTAACCCCTTGACTCTTGGTATCGAGACCACTGGTGGAGTCATGACCAAGCTCATCTCCCGCAACACCCCCATCCCTACCCGCAAGAGCCAGATCTTCTCCACCGCCGCTGATAACCAGCCCGTCGTCCTCATCCAGGTCTTCGAGGGTGAGCGATCTCTGACCAAGGACAACAACCTCCTCGGAAAGTTTGAGCTTACTGGCATCCCCCCCGCACCCCGTGGTGTTCCCCAGGTCGAGGTCTCTTTCGAGCTCGATGCCAACGGTATTCTCAAGGTCTCTGCCCACGACAAGGGCACTGGCAAGCAGGAGACCATCACCATCACCAACGACAAGGGCCGTCTCACTCAGGATGAGATCGACCGCATGGTCGCCGAGGCTGAGAAGTACGCCGAGGAGGATAAGGCTACCCGTGAGCGCATCGAGGCCCGAAACGGTCTCGAGAACTACGCCTTCAGCCTGAAGAACCAGGTCAACGACGACGAGGGTCTCGGTGGCAAGATTGACGACGAGGACAAGGAGACTGTGAGCTCACCCCCAATTGACACAAAACTTGCTACAGTTACTAACATCGCTTTCAGATTCTCGAGGCTGTCAAGGAGGCCACCGAGTGGCTCGAGGAGAACGGCGCCGAGGCCACCACTGAGGACCTTGAGGAGCAGAAGGAGAAGCTTTCCAACGTCGCCTACCCCATCACCTCCAAGATGTACCAGGGTGCTGGTGGCGCTGGTGGCTCGGATGAGGCTGGTGATTTCCACGATGAGCTTTAAATGCATAGACGCTGGATTGTCAAATGGGAAAAGAAACATAATTGCTCCACGTATTCAGGTGTTTGGTGGTGAATCGGGCACAGCATTGTGCGTGCCTGCATTGGGAATGTAAAGTAGACGAGCGCATAAATTGAGACTTAACATCACAAATTCAAGCCGAATTACCTTAAATTGCCTACGTCATGTGCTGTTCCTGAATCACTGCGTGTGGATAGCTTTCTCACCAATGTTACTTTGCCTCCATCGTGACTTGAGTGGGTCCACCAAGCACCTTGGGGGTGATCAAGGTCACAACTCTCCGTCAGTGACCCTGATAGACACAAGTTCGCAGCGCTCACATAGGGATTGAAGAAATAACCGGACGAAAGAGGGATGTGTAAAGTATCTAACGTGAAAACCGCTGGAGGCACAGCCGCTGCCTCGAGGAACATCTAGATGGGGTCCGCTACTGAAGCCCAAAAGGCCTTGTAGGGGACGAGGTGAAGCTGGCCAACCAAGCAAAACGTGTGGCTTGCAGTGAATCACAACCGCGGCCCAATTTGGACAATGTAAACGGGGTGTTTGCGAGTGCGTTCCTGATTCGGACGGAAACTCTGAAATTGGCATTGGACTCGGAGCCAACTCACGCCCATTCAGGATTTGCGGACTGCGATTGAGGTTTCGGAGAAAGCGTGCGCATCACCTACCTATATCAATCTCACTTCACCTCACTTCAAACTCCCCTTCCTTTCCTTTTCTCTACACTTGAACACTCCAAGCTCGAAGAAGGAACCAGTTTCTCCAACCAACTCTTCCAATTCTTCCAACTACTTCGAGTCTTCAAGCCTTTCCCAACTCTGCAACCAACCATCATCACTTCGCTTCTCATCTTAACTGCAATCCCCATCTTCAACGTAACCCCCATCGTCACCAGATCCCATCATCACTCCCGTCCCCAATCTTTATTCTACTTCTCAGTTTCACCAGCTACAATGAGCCCACGCGCTACCGCTTTCCTCGCCTTCCTTGGCCGGCTCTTCGCCGAGGCGGCAATCAAGGAACGAACCACCAACGCCGACGAGTTCGCCTGCGTCAGACCAGAGCTCGTCAAGTTCATTGTTGAGAGCGGCCGAACGAGCTCTGTGCGAGCCCGCTGCGACTGCTTCCTCAAGTTCAGCGACGGAGAGACGCCCGTCAACCGGGTCCAGCTTCCCCCCGGCAAGGTGAAGATTGACGACTACACTCGAGTCCGCCTGGACACTGCCACTTCTGGCAGAGAGTTTATCGAAATCGTCCGAGTGGCGATGGAGAAGAAGGAGGAGGCTCTTGGCCGTGGAATCCGGCTTATCTTGCACCCCAGCAAGAAGTCTTCCACCACCCAAAACGCCGCCCAGTCTCCCAGCGCGGTCTTGCCTGGTCGTTGCCGTTGCCGTCGTCTCAGACTCAACCCGAGCAAGAAGTCGACCGCGGCCCCTCCCCGTCGCCGCCGAATCATCCTGCATCCCAGCAAGAAAGTGGCTCCCCCTTCCACTCCCACCACCAGCCACAGCAGCGCCGCCAGCACAACTGGGAGTCTCGACACCCGGGACAGCCTCCTTGGTCTCGGCCCCGACACAGACATCGCCCAGCTCCTGATTAAGAGTCTGGAGCGGGAGCTCACAGCTTGCGGCATCCCTTTCGACGCATAGGACTCTTGTTGAGGAGCGGAGGAGTAGAGTGTACGAGGGCGGCACGGGATTGATGGATTATATGATGATGATTGACGAGACATGAAAACGGCGACAAGGAATACGGAACGGAAAATTTGGTAGCATGGTAATTGCTTTTGAAACGGCGCTTGAATCCCATACTTTTTTGAGCTGCTGCTTCCTGGCCCATCTACGTGATTGTAAAATGAGATTCGCCAGAGAATGACGTGAATACCGGGACATGTTCGTAGATGGCCGAATCCAACAAAGCCATGCATGTTCTACTCCAACTTGCCTAGGTGCTTTTCTGACCTTTGGACAGCAGCTACGAATCCGAGTGCTGCGGTGATACCAGCGGCGACGATGGCATGGACTGACATTCTGGCTGCTGGACTGTCTGTTTGCTCTCCCGACCTCTTGAACGGCAGCTAGAAAGCCGAGCACGGCGGTCAATCCAGCGGCGACAATGGCATGGACTGAAATTCTGGTTGCTGGATGTCTATTTAATTCTCAAATACTAAAAAGGCTCAATCAACTCCTGGAGAGTTCGGCCTTTCTAAAGCCAGCGGTGCCGGGATTTGGCGGACCAGTAACTTGCAAAGACAGCGCGTCAACACTCTATTTCTGTCCGCCAGCTTAGTTTACACGTCCACCTTTTCGAACCACATCATTCACCCAACCTGTTCTCCGGTACAGGTTTTGTATGTTTTTGCACCCAATGTAAGCAAGCACAAATTAAAGGTTAGGTTGGATTCTTTGGCAAATCTTAATCAATTTTAGCTTTCGGTCTTGTTTTTAGATTGTGACTTTATTTTCTTCTATGATGGGTGTGATCAACTATCTCAGCTCAAGTCTTGATCAGTCGCAAAGTATGGTTGAATTTGGAATCACTGTCGGAAAAACTTCAATTCGCCATGATGATGGTGAACAACCGTTTATTCCAGTTGGACTAAGTCAAGGGACTTCTCTGATCCTTGTCGATATACCCTTCCACAATAGGATCTTCTTGCATCAATGAGCAATTGCATGGCAGTTTCAGGATAAACGGCGTGGCAAGCATCAAGATGCGGTGTAATATACAGGAGCAAGGGCAGCTCCGCGAACCAGATGTCGTACATTGGGTCAGACAACTCACACCAATGATGTTTCGGCTCGAATCGGTATCTTTATCTCGGTCCTCGGTGACTTCGGGGTAGGACCCAAGCTCCAGCTTATTCGCAAGCTTCTTCAGAAGCTCTCTTTCTTTGGCGATGAAGCCCAGGTCATCGATATCTACGGCTGTGTCTGCAATGAGCAAGTCACAGCCGAAGACGGCTAGATGCACCTTCGCGATGGTGCTGATTGAACCGGCCCGGCTGGACCTAAAGCCGCCGAGCCTATCCAATCCGGTCTTCCGGAGCTGCTTCTTATACATCGACAGCTTGATCTCCTGGTCGAGGTCGTGGCGATAGCCGCTGGTGTACGCTGTGCGACTGGCCGAATCGTCTCCCGTTTGGAGCACTAGGCGGGTGATAGAGACGGACATTGTGACTGTTGTGATTGGTGTTGGCTGGTGTTGGCTGGTGTTGTCTGGTGCGGTGCGGTGCGGTGCTGTGTTGAGATGGAAAGAAAGCCGGCTTGACGATTGATGTAGGCCAGGCCTCCAACTGGGTCTCCATTTCTGAGGCGTTTTTCATCCTCTTAATGTCGGCGAGTTGATTCAGGAGGGGTTGTTTTTGAAGCAGAAGATAAAGATCGGGGGCATCCAGGGCCATCTGCTCGCCGCAGTAGGCGGAGCCGTCGCCGATAATGGTGCGATTTATTGTAGATATTGTGTGGGAGGTTGAGATGTGTGGTGTTGGATGGAGAGAAAGGAATCAGGGCCCCGGCTCTAGAGCCAGGGACAGGGTTATATACCCCGAATTTCCAGCTTTTCTATCTCTGAAAGCTTGAAAAGCTAGAGACTAGACTTCTGACCTTTTGGGTCTGAAAAGCTAGACATTAGGCAACCGTGGAAGCATCGGGTTAGAGAGAGGGACCTGGATAGGTTGCTGGCAAAGGCTAGAGGCTTGAGGTTGATGTGTACCATCTTGTCGGGAAAGCCTATCGTGTTTAAAGTTACTGGGATTCCTTAGTAGTGCCAGGTATGTACCTTACTGTACCTACCAATTACTGCGTAAGACTGGCTGTATTACCTCGATCTATCTCGTGGTACCGAATTAGACTTTATGATCATTGATACAGGAGTGAGAGAACTTTCAGCCACGTTGTTGGTTCTTTGCCCTCACTTTCATTTGCACTAGCTAGCCATCCATACCAGCTCCACCCACCCCATCAGCTCCCTGAGCCAGAGGCCATATACACCTTTGGATAGCTCGGCGGATAGTTTTTTTTAACAGAAACTTTGGCTGCCTTACCAGTTGAATCAGTTCTCAGCTGCTTCGCAAGGTCTTCAAGTAGCTGCTTCTCTCGGATGATGAAGTCTGGGTCACCGGCTTTAGTAGAATACTCATTCAGTGCCATTGAGGTTCAGGGCCTGCTTAGCGGACCTGCTGCTTGTATAGAGCAGGCTTGATCTCTGCCGAGATCGTGATGATCCTTGTGGGTATATGCTTGGCGACTCGCTGGTGCCTCCTTGTTGTCGGACTTAGCGGATAGTGGTGGCCTGTGTTATGACGATGAGGTGGTATGGTTGGGGTGTTGTGTTGCGCTGAGATGATGGAAAGAAAGCTGGCTTGATGATAGACGCAGGCTAGGCCTCTTGTATGTATTGTTGAGGGACTGGGGTCCGGCTCGACTTGAAGGCGCTGAGCCGATAAAGGCCAGCCCGGCGGATTTGCTGTCTGCAGAGAGCAGGATTGATCTCTTTGAGGTCGTGGTGATACCCATTGGTATCTGCCCCGCAGCTCGACGTGTTACCTCCTTACTGAAAGACCAAGTGGGCGATTGGAACAGCGGCTTGCATGGTTGCTCTGTGACATCGCACTGTGTTGAGATGGAGGAAGGTGATTGATATAAGCTAGGTGTCTTGTGTGCATTGTTCAGGGACCCGGGTCCGGCCGTTGAGCCGATCAAGATCAGATCAGCGGATTTGATGTTTGTTAAGAGCAAGATTGATCTCTCTGTCAAGGTCGTGGCGATACTCGTTGGTATATGCCCTGCGACTCGATGTGTCACTTCCTTGCTGGAATGCCAAGTGGATGGTTGGAACAGCAAATTGCATGTTGCTTTGTGGTGTTGTAGTTGGTGTTTAATTATGTTGAGATGAAAAAGGAAGCTGGCTCGACGATGGACGACTGAGTCTTTTGTTAGATGGGCTGTTTAGGATACGCTTTTCATGAATCAGAGATACATAGGTTAGAGAAACAGGCCTGGACAAGTTGTAGGAAAAGGCTAAAGGCTTAAGGTTGGTATCTACCATCTTACTAAGAAAGTTCATTATACTTTCAGGTACTAGGATTTCTAGTATAGGTAGGGTACTGAAAATATGAAAACTCTGCAAGCATGTCTACTGGATATACTGTTCTTCATAGTGGCCACTGAAACCGGCAGTAAAGGGAACCGAAGTGACCAGTAGCCTACTGCGTGATGGGGATCCAGAAGGATTTTCTCATCGTGTTCAATGTATACACAATCACGCCACAGCTGGTAGTTTTGGCAAGGCAAGACCGTGGGCGAGGGCGAGGCTATCGCCGGAGGGGGAGGATTTTTGCATTGCTAGTGAAGCAGAAGTTGACAGTCCCGTCGGTCTAACAAGTTGGTGGTCTCCGAGGCTACTCAAAATGAAGTTGAATCACGCCACAAATGATTGGAGCACACTTGGTAAGCACCGCGATTTGCCGAGGCAAGCCAGCTTCGGCCAACTTTCCTCGAGTCCCGCGCGTTGATGCTCAATCCGCCGTCATGGAGGCTAACTTGACATCAGCTTCATCAGGTGTTTCGCCATCCCAAGTAGACTAATAATCAATGATGTTGTCGAAACAGGCATAAATAAAGCACAGGACTTAAGCCTAACCGGTTGAATAATAACTATAATGTGGTTTAATTAAAGGTCGGAAGACGCGAAACTCCGATGAGCGGCGGGCACGGAAAACCGAAGAGGCGAAATGCCGACGACGGATGTGAAAGACCGAAAGGCGCGAATATTCGCGGCGTCCAGAGCACGCATCAGCTCCAGGGGCATTAACACCCATAGTAAACTTATCAGTGGTGAAATCCAGTGTGAATGGACATTGCATCCTTTTCAATAGCCTCTCGATGTAGTGATGCAGAATGAACAACAATGATGAGACTGCAAATCATGCGCCACGGAATGATACTTTGCTACCCGGATTGATGAATTTCGAGCATCCCGTTTCAATCGCGCATCGCGTCGAAGATACACAATGGGACGGCGTTGCAGGTACGAGAGCTTTGCCGAGAGCTTGCGAGAGTTGTGCTGATATGGGCCGCAGCTCACTCCTCAGGCTCGCCTCAACCCCCAGGCGAAGAGAAGCCACAGCACGAATCACGACACGATTCAAATAGCGGAAAGCGGTTCCGGTCGTCGGTTTGCAAACCATGCCGAGAATCCAAAGTGCGTTGCGAGCCCGATCCCACTGATGCGGAAAGGCCGTGTAAGCGCTGCAAGAGATCGGGGCGGGATTACGTCGCAGCTGTGCTTCGACCGAGGAGGGAAAAGAAATCCAAGAGCCTAGTAGCGGAACTGGGGAAGAAAATCGACGCTCTAACGGCGAGTTTGCGCGCTCGTGAGATCGTTGTTGCAACGAGGACCTCGCTGCCTGCAGAAGGACGGTGTGGCTTTGCGACTACTTGGCAGGAAGATGGAACGAAGACGAATACCCGCCCATTTGAGACTGTGAATGACACGTTACCTATCGGGACTGCCTGGAATGCGCACATGATCGAGAAACATTCAGTCCATCCCGGTATGCCGATGGTGAGGCCTGAGGGGAGGGCGGCTGCGAGTGGGAGCGATCCTTCTCGGGCCTCGGTGTATCCTCTTCCTCCTCTACTGATGAGGATAAGCAACGAGTACAGAGATATTATCGACCGTGGTGTACTTTCGATTGGGACAGCGACAGAACTTCTCGAGCGATACAATGAAAAGATGCTGCAGCATCTACCAGCTGTTGTCATATCACCTCAACTATCCGTCGCTGAGTCGCGGAAGACGAAGCCTCTCCTCTTTCTCGCTTTAATGGCTGCGAGCTCGGCCGAGATGCCGACACTGCAGCAACAGTTGGCGAAAGAATTGATGGAGAACTTGGCCGACAAAGTCTTTGTTAGAGGCGAGAAGAACCTAGAGGTAGTCCAAGCTCTTCAGCTGGCCGTCATTTGGCATTGGTTGCCTGAATATTTCGAAGACTTGGACTTCTACCGCCTGATCTATATCAGCGCAGTGATGGCCATCGACATAGGCTTAGGCCAGGAGACACAAGGCATGAAGACCACGACATATTACGAAAGGCGAGACCATACCTTCAAGCAGAGCCCGGCTACCATCGAATCAAGAAGGGCATGGCTGACATGCTATTTCCTGGCGGCGAGTGCTTCCATGACGTTTCATCGACCAAATTTGGTGAAATGGACACCGTTCATGGCGGAGTGTGTGAGGGTGCTCGAGAGCTCACCCGACGCAGCGCCGACTGACAAGTACTTTTGCCACCTCGTGTGGGTATATCACCTCGCAGAGGAAACCCTGTTGGATTTCTCAATGGAAGATCCCTCGGTGGTATTGAAAATCACCGATCTGAGAGCCCAGTGTTTTCTACGCGTGTTAGGGCGCAACTTGGAGACATACGCCAGCCCTATTCCCCAGGAATTGATGCAAGGCAAGTCTTCTGTCGTCAAAGGCTGTGACAGCGTTACTTACAATCGTCTAGCAACCTTGAAAATCTCGTTCCACGTCATCTCGCTCCGCATGCACGAGATTGCACTCAACGGCGAGGGGAAAGCGGACATGAAGCCGCCCTTCGACACCGCGACGCTGGAGGACGGGATACTGATTGAAGACTCCCTTACGACGTCTCACGTCAACGCAGTTTCCGCCTGCCTCACTGTCATCAACGGAATCTTCGAGGCTTTCCTGGGCATGGATCTCGATGAAATCCGTAGCTTGCCAGTGTTGATCTTTTCCAGGGTTGCATACGCCATTGCGATGCTCATTAAGATATGCTTGTCTGCTATGATACCCAATTCGGAGCTGGGGGAGGTCATCAACAAGGACTTGACAAAGGCCACTAACTACCTTGACGAGCTTGTGCACAAATTCAGCGACGCGGCGGCGGACGACAGATGTCGACCGGTAGCAAAGTACCTGGCCGTTGTGGCCACGCTTCGGACGTGGTTCCTGGACCAGATTCAGGGATAATAGCCTGTCTTCGAGACGTGTGTCTACTTACTTCCCCGAAATAGGATGCTCTTCTATTGAGACCAACTTTCGCTCTGGACTTCAATTGCGCTGTCTCACAATTCCTTCTCTGTGATGGTACTAAGGTATCGGTTTGGGCGTAACGAACGGGTATAATCAAGTAACTTAATTGATGTATTCTCGACCTAAGATTGAGGGTACTGGTGAACCTAAATCCTATCGTCGTACGTTTACACTTAGAGCTGAGTGCCTGGGTAGCGATGGATGTGACTAGTATAGAAGTCCGCCTTAATAAATTGTTGAGTCAAGCTACATTTTTGGTGACGAGGATTTGACCAAAGTCCCACGTGACAGCGCGTGTCTGCCTAAGCTGTTCTCACACTTCGCGCGTCGCGGGAAGCCGCTTATGACGACACGACACCCTCCCCTGGCACAGAACCCTCAATCGCATTGTTTATCCTGGTCAGTTATTCGATCTTGCACTGATTGCCACTTGTTACAAAATGCCACCTCGAAAGCGCACCGCCGACGAGGCGGTCGCCGGTCCCCGCCGAAGTTCACGGCGCACGTCCACCAAGAGCCAGTACTTTGACAACAGCGACGACGAGCTCAACGACAAAGAAGTCGAGGACACGGAACCGACACCGAAGCGGAAGCGTGGAAGACCCCCGAAAAAGCCGGTCGCGAAGAAAGAGGATTCCGAGGAGCCGTACCAAGACGAAGAACAAAAACAGGAGGAGGACGAGGATGATGAGGATTCTGATGACTCGGATGCGCCACCAAAAGTGACGTTCATCCCGTTGCCGAAACTACTCGATCCAGGCGGCATTGAATACGAGGATCCGAAGCTACATCCGAATACACTCTCTTTCTTGAAGGAACTCAAGGCGAACAACCGTCGACCGTGGCTCAAGCGTGCGTGTGCGACTGGACATGTGCCATGATCGAGGTCGCTAACGGAAACGCAGTGCACGATCCTGAGTACAGGCGTGCTTTGAAAGATTGGGAATCATTCGTGATATGCGCGACCGAGACTGTCGCTGACGTTGATGAAACGATACCCGAGCTACCCGTCAAAGACGTCATCTTCCGCATATACAGAGACGTACGGTTTAGCAAAAACCCCACGCCCTACAAAGTTCGGTCCCTAGAGTCTCACTTGAGCGGATTTTGCTGACAAGCTTCATCAATGTAGCCTCACTTCTCTGCTGCTTGGTCCCGCACCGGTCGCAAAGGCTCGTACGCATGCTATTACATCCACTGCGAGCCTGGGTCGGCTTTCATCGGCGGCGGAATTTGGTGTCCAGCATGGGATAAGCTTCTCCTCCTTCGCCAAAGCGTCAACCGGCGACCCAAAGGCTGGCGCCGGGTTCTCAACGACCCAGACTTCAAGCGGATTTTCCTTCCCAAGCTCAAGGAGGACGCCAAGGAAAAGGCTGTATTGCGCGCCTTCGCAGCCGAGAACAAGGAGGGCGCACTATCACTTGCCCCAGCGGTACGAGTTCATATGTGATGCGCGAGGTGACCGTTGCTAACCATATCTTCGTTATCACAGGGCTATAGTCGTGACCACCCTGACATTGAGTTGCTTCGGTTAAAGAACTTCACCGTGAAAAAGAAGATCAAGGACGACTTGTTCAGGAGTGAAAATGCGCAGGAGCAGTTCAAGGATATTCTTCGGCCACTACTTGGATTTGTAAGTGCTGCTTCGCTTTGGCGTGGGTCATTATGACCGGACTGCTAACAAGACGGTTAGGTTTCGTTTCTAAACAGCATCGTCATGCCAGACCCTAACTTGGATGAGGATGCGGACGACGACGACGAGGATGACGAAGATAGAGAAGAAGAAGCAGAAAATGAGGAAGAAGGAGCCTCGAGCGACAGCATCTCCGAATGATACGTAAGCTAAGCCAAGGGATAGCTTCGCTGTTGGAAATGCGATTTTCGGCTTACTTTGGCTGTTAGGTGATTGAAATAAGAATCGAACTTTTTTCTCAACGACTTTCGAATGATGTCGTGCGCAATTGAAGTTGAATCATTTCACATTTTCCACTTCACGTTAATCGACATATACATGTACATGATGACCATTTCCCAGGCCTGCGTTGAAGTCGTTCAGATAACCCATCATCCGCTCTGCCGGCTAACACAGGTTGAAGCGAGCCACACTGGGATCGTGGTCGCTGACCTGGTCATCAAAGTTTTGCCACGTGTTAAGGTGCATATGCTCGTACTTGACGCCGGTCCGCAGGCTTTTACTAATAAACATGTGATCAAGCGCCTCGCAGTTCATGTCGAACAGGTACGTGTATCGCTCCACGGCGGGAATCTTGGCCGCGTCGTCCATGTCGATCAGGCCCGACACATCCAGGAAGGTCTGCACGGGCTCAACCTGGACAAACTCATTGAAGTCGCCCGCCACGATAACGTGCGCATTGCGGTCCGCGGCGAGGATCTTTGCGATGAAGGTGGCCGTCAACTCGGCCTGCAGCGTGCGCTTCTCGACGCCCTTGTTGACGGGCGGGCGAGGGTCGCCGTGTAGCGACGAAGAGCCGCCCTTGCTGCCGAAGTGCACGTTGACGGTGAAGAAGGGCTTCGAGCTCCCCTTGACTGGCTTCCACATGGCGACCAGGGGCTTGCGGCTCGCGTCCCAGGCTGAGTTGGCGGGCTCAATCAGGCCAGGGTTGTACTTGAGCGTCGGGCCCGCGAGGACCTCGTTGGCCTCGGTGGCGTTGCCCGGGTTGATGGCGGCGAGCTGGACGGCGTCGGGGCGGTAGAGGTAGGCCACGCGGATGTTGCCTCCAGGCTGGCCGCCGTCCTTGTTGTTGACGGGGTCGACGTCGACGAAGTCGTAGACGACGCCGCTGGCCTCCTCGATACCCGTCACCAGGGTGATGAGCGTCTCATTGGCGGAGACGACGCCGTCGTTGGTGGCGCCCGTGTTGTCCTGCACCTCCTGGAGGAAGATGATGTCCGGGGTGAGAAGCTTGTGGACGATCTGGTCCACGACGAGGGGCAGGTGCGCCGACTTTGGCTCGAGGTTCTCGGCATTGTAGTCGCCGACGGTGATGCCCTTGCAGGTGCCGGTGCTGGAGAAGCCCACGGCCGGGTACTCGGCGTCGCTTGACTCGACGACGGCGACGGTGGTCAGCGGTAGGATGCGGTAGAAGCCGAAGGCGTTGTACACGACGCCGGTGATGTCGCCGAGGTAGTCGCCGAGCTTGGTGTCGTCGGGGTTGTCGGAGCCGTCGACGGGGGCGCCGATGATGATGGCCTCAGGCTGGGCGTCTTGATGAAGATCAGCATGTCGTCCAGGGACCAACGACCGAAAAAGAGAACCCGGGGAGGAAGAACACACCCTTATCCAACATGGTCAAGCCGCCGTGGGCATTCAGGCCCGAGACCTTCCAATCGCCGCGGACCCAGACCTCGCCGTAGCTGTTGGGCCGGCTGATGGCGTAGGCGTCGCGGACGGTGACCAGCTCGCCGACGAGGCTCTCCCAAAAGTCGAGGCCGTACGTCTTGGGCTGCAGCTTGGGGTTCTCGACCGAGACGCGCGTGACGGCGTTGGGCACGGCGAAGACGTCGCCGCCGTCGAGCTTGGAGTAGTGCTTGCCCGGCGGCGTGGGGGTGTCGACGCCCAGGACCAGGGGCTCGAAGGCCGTGTTGGAGGACTGCACGACAATGTTGGCCGGCGAGGTCAGCTCGGTGAGGTAGAGGTAGTCCGCGGATGACCTGGTAAGGCACTTGTTAGCTACACGTGTGTTTCCTGCTTTACGAGGCACGAAACAGTTCTGTCATGACAGCTCACCCATCATGACTTGTACGCCCCCCCCAAAAAAAAGTCTTACCTGTATTCCTTCACCAAGCCATCAAGCGTCACAACGTCTCCCACAGCAACCTGGGACGTCGCCTTGCTGCCGAACACGTACAGGCCCTCGGACGTGGCAAGGTTCTTGTCAGGCTTCGTGGATCGCAGCCAGAAGCCCGCGCTGCCAACGGCCGTGACCAAACCGGCGACGTCGGTGACGTTCTTACCGTCGTACGGCGACAGGAACCGGTTGCCGTTGATCTGCGCAATCGTCTCGGCCGACACGGACGCGACGGCGCTCAGCAGCGACGCGGCGAGGGAGGCCTTCATCGTAGAGAGGGGGGAGAGCAAAAAAAGAAGACGGGAGAGGAGGAGCACAGAGTGAGGGTGGCATTCATCTCTCTAATGCGTCGCATCCATCCCGCTATATATCTGCATCTACATCCCGCGGCCTCGTCCGCATCTGACGGCTTACACCGAACTCGAACCAACAAAAGGACGTGCTAAACCCCATAGCAGTGCCAATCCCCGACCGCCAGCTCTGCGCGCTTCCCCCCGATGCGATACCGAACCTCTCTCAGCGTGGGCCATCCCGTGGCTATCTAGAGAGGGAAAACAAGATGGCCTTGATGCATCTTGCTTGGCAATGACAAGCCCCCGGTCGCGTCCGTATCAGCTCCCGTCCTATCGACCCGCGACGCCCTGGCACGTTTATTGATGCGCCGCCGGCGATTCGGCCACTCAGGCGTCACCAACCAGGGGATTGATCTCTGGGGGGGAAAACCCGCAAAGGGGCCAAGGCCGATCATCGCGGCCGCGCCTTGCCGCATTCTGCAGGTGCCTCGGTTCTCCCTTCAGTCCTTGGCCCTGAGAGCTCTCTGCGCAGTCGCTAGGCAAAGCACTTTTGCAGCTCCCATCTCGTCCAGTTTCCGGGCCATGGCGAGATCCCAATTCGCCATTGGCCAGAACCCCTCCCGGACCCTGGAATATACACAACCTTCTCGCCTGGGCTCCCCTGTAACCTATAAACATTGCCCCAAACTCTTCTGCTTTGGATATAATGCCCCGGACGTGGGCGGAACCCGCCGGTCCTTCAACCATGTCCAATGGACGGAATTTTGCATAAATCCAACGAGCGCCAAGCCGGCCGGTATCGCGGAAGTAGATAGTACAGCTTCCTGATCAAGACAGCGTCTGATTTAAGAGATAGGCTAGTGTCTACAGAACCTTCGTCTACTGATCTTTATCTACCTCGCCATACTTCGTGGCCGCTGTCCGAATACCTTGTCTTGACATGTGAATTTGCTAGGACAAGACCCTTTGTTTGGCTTGGAATCGCCGGCGGCCTGTCTATTCCATCACTGAAGTGGCGTGCGCTGTCTATCAGTCACTTTCGGAAGCTCGGTAGCGGCCAAGCAATCCGCCGCGATAGTCCTAGGTGTACAAGAACGTCACTAGTTTCCTCGATAGAAACTCAACACCGCCATCAAAATCATGTCTCGTTCACTGAACTCCATTCACCTACGGCCCCGTCATCTCGGTCACGCCTCCAGATGTGAACAAATCGCTTTGAAAGGGAGGATTGGGCGAACGGACGATTGCGGGATTCCCCGTCTTCTACCACCTCGATTCATGGAGGAAAAACAGAAACTGTCGCTGTGGTGGCGAACTATATCGGACAGGAGGAAGCATAGACTGCTAGCTCCGCCAAAGACGCCGTCATCCCAAAAATCAAACAGTGTCCAACGCTACCAGTGGGAAATGAGACCAAGAAACCCCATCTCCGGGACCAGCTCCGCACCACCTCCAAGCGGGCATGTGCGACGCTGACCATTCCTCCTCAACCCAGGAATGCAAATGCTTCCGACTCGGCCGAGGGGGCGCTCTGAAGCACCGAGCGTGTTACCTGGGCAGGGAACAACCAAGACCCAATCCGGATTCTTGCTAATCAACCCAATTGCTTTAGACAGCTGATCAGACCCCCGCTTCTTGTTCGGAGGTGTTGTCGGACACATTCAAGCTCTCCGAAAGCTCCAGAACAGTCCCAATATCTTACGCTCGTGAGGTGAGGCCAGGGGCCAGAGCGTGTGAGGCGGAGTGTGGACTGATATTGTGTGTTGTGAAGAGGTTTGTGTCCCAGGGCAAGGACTGTCAGATCAGCCCTTGCTGGGACTAGCAACGGACCTATCAGAGTCGATCTTGTCCTTGCCCTTGGAGTCGTTGGACATGTCGAGGTCACGATAGAGGTTGTGCTCGTAAATGTAGTCGATGACATGATCGGGAATCCTGAGACACACGGGTTAGTGCGACGCTGGGAGAGAGAATCAACGAGTAACCACTGACAAGTAATCGATACTCATATCTCGCTTCAACAGCAATCGGACCTTAGTACTACTGACGTCATTGGTGACGACCTAGTAATGAAATGTTAGCCATCTGGCGAGGGTATGGATGTGGATGCGGACGCGGATGCAGGTGCAGAACCGCACGTGTCAGTCTCGTACCTGGCGAATGATGTGAATGTTTTTCTCCCACTGCCCGAGGTTTGACAAGGCAGAGCCGAGCTCTATTCCAGAGCGCTCAAGAGCAAATACACCATAGTTCCCTAGGATGTGGTCGAGATCGCGAGCGTCCCAAACAGAGGGTGTGGACATGGTCTGGATCAGGTCGAGGCCGGCGAGAAGGGCGATACGGGCGCGCTTACGAGTGCCGTCGGTGCACTCGACGCCGCCCATGACTTCGTTGATTTCGTAGTTGAAGTGATCAAGCACACGGGCTGTCGGGATGTAGGTCGGGCTCTCAGCCTCCCAGGGGTCGACCATCAGCCACTTGGAATTGTTCTCGGTAGCCATCTCACACATGCGAATGCGATGCCGGGCCGGAGCGAGGCCTTTCTTTTTGTATGAGTCCGAAACTGGACTCAAAAAGCCGCCAACGACTTCGAAGCCTGTCGCAGGGCGTGTTAGCAGACGTTCTAGGGGATTAAACTGGGGGTCATAACCAGAAGAAACGGACCTTCATTGCGACAGTGGTCCCTGGCCATGACGAACATTCGCAAGTGCAGGAAAGTAATCGGGGAAAATGAGCCGCAAGCGACCAGAATCAAGGGAACCAGGGAAGGGTCACAAGTACGCTGGAGCCGGTGCGAGGGGAAGGAGTAGCCCTCGGGCGTCTTGTCCTTGACATATTGATAGTCACAAGCCATGATGGGATTTGCCATGTGTGTGAGGCTGCGATAGTGGTTGTGTGAGTAAGAGTGCGACAAAGAACGGTTTGTCGTCGCGTTGCGAGATTGATGCTTGGAAGTCACGGATGACGACGAGGGATTTGGCGGCGGCCGCTGCAACCGATGGCTAGTGAAGTTGCCAGGCGTCGACGGTGAGGTAAAAGTGCACACAATCAGCACTCCAGAAGTACAGTCGCCGAGTTAAGTAACGCCAGAGGCTGAATAATGCCAAGCTGTAACGGTTATAGCACCAAGACGCTGTTATAAGAAAGCCCGCGAGGATGACAAGCGGAGGGGTTTTCGAGTCGTCGGGGAGCCTCGGCGTTTTCGGAGGGAATGCCTAGACGGGCAGCGACGTCCAGGCACAGGCTGACCAAGCACGGTGATTTTTTGGGTGGAGGGGGTAAACGTGATAGACGGCGCAGTCGCGGGACAGGAGCGCCGAGAGCGGGCGAAGAGAGCGGGAGAGCAGGTTGATTGGATGCTGGTGTTGTCGCTATGAATGTCGCGCAGAGGTGTTGAGAGAGGGTTTAGGGAGGACTGACGGAGTGTGGATAATTGGGATGGATACAGATACAGAGCGAGGGGCAAGAGAGTGGGATAGAAGATGAAGGAGTGAGGAGGAGAGAGTCAGAGAAGGAAAGCGCGAAAGAAGGAAGGGTTTCGTTTCCGGTCGTCTCTAGCACGTAGTAATCCTGTTGGAGCAGGAGCAGCTGGGGCTCTTGGGGCAGCCTGCAACTGTTAGGTTGGTGAGGAATAGTGGATCCACAAGCACAGAAACTACAGCAAGTGCAAGTGCCAAGTACCTGTGGACAGTCGCAGACACACGCCTACGTACCTACCTAGTAGACACCCACACGCACGCCATTCCACGCCATGTCCAGCGCTACATACGAGGGGTCCACTGCCCCTTCCATGTTAGAGCGTTGGTTTTAGGGTGCTGCTTGCTGCCCCGGACCAGCGACATAGGCGTGGGCTGCCATGTGCAACATCGTCGTCTTCCAGGTTGTTTTCAACCTCCTCAACGCTGAATGTTGCAGAGGTGCTAAGGATTGCACACTGCAACTGCATTGGCGATTGCAACACAAGACTGCGGGGGCTTTCCCTTCTTCTCCTCCTTCTCCTCCTCCTCTTCTCCTCTTCTCCTCCTCTCCTTCGGCTGACCCTTGTCGATATACCATCCAGGTTCTTTTCTTCCACAGCGCATTGGATTGCATCCTTGTTTCTCTCGCTCCGCTCGCTCCAAGGGAACTCCTACTAGTCGACGAGCGAGCGTGCGTGATTGATGAGATACCCACGCAGCAACGCACCTCCAGTCTGCACACTAGGAACTGGCGGCCTTTGCTCTAGTGGCGGGGGAATGACGCCGCCGCTGCTCCGGGTCGAGGGAAGAAGCTCATCACTCGTCACTCGTCATCCAAGCAAACAAGGTGCTACCCAGCTCACTGGTTCCTGGCACTGCCCAAGCACGAAGCTAACCCCCAGCCACGGCTGTGGTTCGTCAGCTGCGACTAGAGGGTGACGATCTGATCTGTTAGAGACGCATCTTGGGAGTCCGGGGATTTGCTTCACAGAGTTCCGGGGCAGCTGGGGGAGTGCGCTGTTGGGCTACTTGGGTCACTTGGGTCACCTGCCCGCGTGGCTCTGCGGACTCGACGACGCCGCCGTCGCCTGCGCCCGCCTCCACAGTCCACACAACCACCACCAGGCTTGGAGATCGAGGCCTCCGCATCTCTTGGCCCGTGGCCACGGTGTCTCGCCGCCCTCCCGCTGTCCGCCGTCCGCCGTCCGCCGTCCGCCTTCCGACGCCTCCGTCACCCGCAGAAACCCAGTGCGCATCACAGCTGCAGTGCCGCAGTGTGCAGCTCTTTGGTGCTGTCAGATCGTTGGCTATGAGCTACCAAACCTTGGCGCTCCGCCTCTTTTCGGCTTCAATTACAAATGTTTCCGGCCGATTCCCAGCTTCAACAGGTGACTCAATTTTGTCCGCTCGTCCCTGATGAGCAACGGTAGGTATGCTTTGGGTTGGTTCCTTTTTTTCTTTTCAATTACCCCACGAAATGTGTTTTCTGGGAACGGAACATGCTAGGCTGGCACCTTTATCTTGCGGGACCAATTATTACAGAATTCCGTTACAGAATATTTCAAGACTGTGGACTCGTTAGGTTCCATTGATGCAGGCAGTAGATAAATCCGTTCTATGTTGCAGTGCTATCCCAACATTACTCGGCGCCGACAACGTCCAGTTCTGGTACTGTACGTCGACGGAGGCGGAGATGAGCGCTTTGTAAATATCGCACTCTCCAAACAAGTCATGAAATTCATGCTCAAGTTTTTCAAGGTACATACTGCGCTGTATACGGGCATTGACTGCCAACTTGCCAACCTGCCAACCGTTGTGCTGTCTCACCTCGCTTCTCCACAGTCATGCTTCTGATCTTTGCTGTCTGACCTCGCCAACTTTTCTTCTCCACTCTCCTAACGGTTTTATTGGCAACGCGTGACGAGAAATGCACCATTCACGATTCCTCATCAATTATGTCACCGTCACCTGTGCAACGGGTTTTGCTCAAACCGAAAGCCTTGCTTGTTGACTTCAGTCGTTGGGACCGAAACTACACGTGAAAAAGAACCCTTTGACAGGGAGCCCCGAGGAAACGTCAAGCACCTGCTCTACGTTCTAGGAACAGTCTTCGGAGTTGGTTTTCCGTTCCCGGCTGTGCCTAAGCCGGCTCATCGTCGCTTAATTTGCTCGATGCGGTCAATTAACATCACTTGGTCTAGTCGGTCCAGAACGTGGAGCTCCTCCTTGTTGCGCTTGGAGTGAAGACCCCGACACACTCAACCATCAGGTTCAGGCTACGCACATCTCGTCCATGCCGCTGCAACTGACTCTCATGTTTCAGGTATCCTTGTCCCTTACTCCAACACTACGCAGGCCTCTATGAGGGACAAGTCCAGCCTTGGCATTTGCGGCTTTGACATGCGGTTCCGCAACAGTAAACTGCCCCTAAACTTGTCACCCTGCCATCTTGTGCCTGCGGTCTTCGCGTAACCTTAGGCTTCGACACTAGGTTCACCTGCCCCCACCTGCTCGGTGGACCGGAGAGGCGGAGACCCAGACCGCGCGATGTGAGGAAGCGCAATTCTAGCCGCCGACAACGGACCTGTTGAGGTCGCCTGAGCGGTTTGGTTTGTCGAACTGGCTACCCCAGGAAGTTGGCAAGTTGGCTGGTCAAAAACCCCGAATTTGACAGGTTACCATTAATTCCACTGGTTTTGGACTCCTTTGCCTCTCTTTCTTACAGTGGCCTTATGTGCACCATGGAACTTGGGGCTGTTCAAAAGCCATCACTTCCTTCCTAGACCGTGTGAAGTCGTTATATTTATATCTAGAACACCCGCAACGCTATGTAAATCTTGCCCACGGCGCCTGGTTTTACATGGCATTCTCCAGACTTCAGGAACCTTGATGAAACACAGCCACAGAACACGAGGAACAAGATGTTTCAGGAATATGTCTGGTGCATTGATGTACTTCCATACATCGGTAACTAGCTATAATGTCGTTTCCAAAGTATATCTCTGCTAAGAGAGACCAAATGCTCTTTTATTGCGTTTAACAGTCCATGGCAGCGGACTACGACTGGTTAGGTCTCCCAAGTTGAACCTCACTAGTCTTTGAAGACGACGGTGTCAGCTACTACTTTAGTTGGCATGGTGTACAAGAGTGGATTCCTGTTGTTTCTGTCTTGCCAGTCGGGGGGTTGAAGTCTCGAAAATACAGGCAGACACCTCCAGCGGCTCCTGATGCAAGTGAGAGCAAAGGATCTTCCTTACGACCTCGCTCAATGCGACAAGTCCCGACCGTATAGTATTCGTAGACGCTAATTTTTTCCTAAAGAGTACACCACAGTGCCAGAGACATGAATATGGATCGCCTGGACAGATTTCATCCCGCACTTCCCTCGAAGCGATTTGAAGGGGCTCATCATCGACCACTATCTCTATTTTAAAAAAAGACTGAGGTTTTGAGTGAAGCCTGAGCGAGAGTGAGATGGTATCTCGTGCCATCACCTAGAGAGGTCTATCCTGTGCGCCATGCCGTTGTTGAAACGTTCAAGAAAGATGTAAAGACCGATCAATTTGGCGAGTTTAAAGGTTTCGACGTATCTCATCTATGTTATTCCGGAGCCATCCAGTATGCCTGCATGTTACAGGGCGTCAATGACTGTGTGCTTGCAAAATTGAACTTGATCAGTCGCCAATGATTGCCAGTCTCCAACCCTTGATTCGAATGATCAAAGAACAATGATTTCACTACGACGAGTAAGATCGTGAACTATGATTGTTCTAGATGATAGAAATGTCTCCCAGCCGAAACTGCTTTATCCAAGAGAATCGTCCCCGATGAAAAAGTCCATGTTTCAGTTGACAAAACAGCCTGCGCCAATGTATGGATGGAATGAATAGTCGACATGATAAGCTTTGTGACTTGGACGAGACGTTTGGAGCATTCGAAGATGAATCGATGTCTATCTTTTGTGAAGGTATCTTTGGTATCCTACGGAAGGAGTGGTTCAGTATCCAGGAAAATAGCAAAGCATAGCTATACTAGGTCCAGTGATGCTCCTGCAGAAAGAACTCACTGGATGCGTAGGAGTATATCGTCTTGACGCTGCTGGTCACGCACCAGATTGGCATGGCACAAGATATGCAGCCTTCTGAGAACAACTCAAAGTCGCTGTCGAAGAGTATGCATAGGCCGCAATCCTACTCCTTGTTTAGAATTACCACCACAACAACCGCTCGCACAACACCGGAGACTTTTCTTGAAGGCTCAGCTGGATTTGAGCGAGCTTGTCAAGCCCAAGCTTCAACTTGCGGTCTATGTACTCGGGTCGTACTTTTCTTGGCTCTCGAGAATGAAACTGAGGCAATGGGTGATGGTGACGTATGGCGGGACCTATCCAATACTGAAACCTACTGTTGGGTCCGTAATCAAGTCAAAGCCTGGGGGCTGGGGGTGTCCACGGTGATAGAAATCTGGGCCTAACTTCAAAGGTATCGCGAATGCTGAGCCTTTTTGAGAGGCTGAAGGCCATCGCGTCGCGACTTTGAGGTTTCTGAGTTGCTTCGCTGGGTTCCGCATTGGTCTGTCAATGTTCGTCCCGGGTAGTCCTCGAACTTCTACGCGACAACACTTGGCGGTCAACAAAATTTGTAGAGGGAGTGAGAACCAGTTGCGTAAGCAGTATCCTAAACTCGATGCTTTACAGTTTGAGACATCCAGGTACGATCCAGTTTGTTCCTTATAGTACTATTGTCGGCTACACAACACCTTTATGCTAGTCGATGCTGGCCCGTCACTAAACGGCCTTCATTGTTGCGCTCGACCATGCGTGGGCCTATCATGGACGAGAAAAAGATGCATATTTCAACGGAGAATCATGTTCTAACAGTCCTCGAACTCGGATTCTTACTCGCAATGGGCGTGTGTGGGTAATTGAGTTTTCTATGATGTTGGTAGAAATTTGGAAGTGGTCTTTGGATCGTCTTATTTCCCCTTAATGGACCCTGCAAGTATCCGCTCCTATTCGAGATTATTCGGGTCGCATACGAGTAAAGCAGCAAGGTTGGTCGGTGCATGGCCTAAGCTCTATTGGGATGGAGGTGGGAAACCCACGTACGAATAACATCACTCCAAATACGACGCACAGCCTCAATCCACTATCAATCGGCGAGTCTTCCAACCGTCGGACCAACAACTCTCATGCATCGGGTTGTTGATTAACCCGGTTTCGGGCTGTAAGAAAGCTGTAACTTTGGAGACGTATTCATCATTTGGATATAAACACGGACTGGGTATTGTACATTGCAAAGGTAGAAGTCCTGCTGATACTGTCGTCACTATTCTCCCGTCAATCTACACAGCAAGCAACGAGGCTACAATGAAAGAGACGGTGGTGATACTGGGCGCAGGTTACGCAGGAATCGGTGTTGCACACAAACTGCTCAAATACACCAAACCCAAGGTCAACGAACTCAAAGTCATTCTGGTCTCATCGACCACACACCACTATTGGAACATTGCAGCTGTACGTGGCGTTGTCCCCGGAGGATTTGCCGACGAAGAGATGTTCCACGAAATCGAGCCTGGGTTTGCACATTACGACCAGGACTCGTTCGAATTCGTGCTCGGCACAGCCACGGGCGTCGACACCACGACGAGCAGCGTGTCTGTCAACACCGCCAACCATGTCAAAAACATCACATACACGCACCTCATCATCGCCACCGGGTCATCGTACCCCAGTGCCCTGCCTTTTACGACAATCGGGACCTACGACGATAGCATCGCCGCGCTGCACTCGCTGCAGCAGAGCGTGCAGGCTGCCAAGTCCATTGTCATCGCAGGTGGAGGACCAACCGGCGTCGAGACGGCGGGAGAGCTTGGCTATGCCTATGGGGACTCGAAGCAGATCAGTCTCATTATTCAGGGAGACAAGCCTCTCCCTATGCTTAATCCCGAGGTCGGGAAAGCCGCCGCAATGGAACTCGAAAAGCTCCATGTAGAAATTGTTGGTGGTGTACGGGTGGTCACTATCAGCCCGGTGGCCGACCAGGTTTCGCTCACGCTATCTGATGGCAAAACTCTTCTGGCAGATCTGTATCTTCCTTTGTACGGAATGCGACCCAACAGTAGATTCCTGCCTGCTCACCTGTTGGACGATCGAGGCAATTTGAAGCTGGACAAGAACCTTCGAGTGGCGGGACTGGACAACGTCTGGGGCGCTGGGGATGTTGGTGATCGTGAACCCAAACAGCTCATATATGCTGAACGACAAGCACTCCATCTAGCTGAAAATCTGCACTCGGTCCTCACGGGGCAAGCAGGAGATGTCAAGGAGTTGAAGCCTACAGTGATGCCACAGGTTTTCGTTACGATTGGGAAGAAGAAGGGCACCGGGCAGTACAGCCGGGTCAGAATTCCTAGTTTTGTCGTGAGTGCAGCGAAAGGGAAGACGTTTTTCACCGAGAAGGCGAGCGGGTTGATTGCTGGAAAGAACATTGTTAGATCATCGATTTGACCCATGACTTGAGGAGTTGAGATGTATTATCCGTAGACCGTCCTAGACGTTAGCGCTTTTAGATCTGCTTTCAAGAAACGCGCCTGAGTTATTCTGTAAACACCGACTTTCACCTTATTAAATCTCTCCAATTCGAGCTCCGTAGTGTTCCCCTCCGCGTCCCTCAATTAGAAAAAACCGACCCGTTTCACACAAGGCCAGCCGTTGAAACTCGAGGCCTCAACCCCCGTTTCAAACCGGCCATGTAACGCTATGCGCCGTTGCCCAATACCCGACACGCCTGCGACGCAAGCCGTCTGCAAGCAAGTTCCCACATGATTACCGGAAGCTCACGCATCCGTGCAAACGCGGCCGCCGCTTAGACTAGGTTTGCAGGCATTGGCGGTTTGGAATCACTTGTCGGGTAGATTCATATTCCCGAACCACCCACGAGTGTGGCTTAGACGGTTTTCGGCGCCATCTTGCATCGCCCTGGCGCCATTCACATGTTGTTTAGCTATCTGGATGTTATCTCGGGCCTCATAAATAAGAGGCAAATCACCGCGTCGCATCCAGGTATGCCTTTTGCGACCGTTGAAACAGATCATCTTTTATTCCACGTCCATCCTTCAATCTTTTTCGCCTAGCAAGCTTTTTTTGCATTTTTTTTTCCCTTCCAAGCAGACACAATGACCACAAAGAAGGCGTCTCCAGATTCAACCGTTGATGCCGATGGTAAATCAGTGTCATCACGGTTTGTCCACTTAGTCAAGGTAAGAATATCTATATGTGTAATAGTCATCGACATCCCAGTGCTTCTCGTTCAGCGTTTGCACTTGCTGGACTAAAAGCTAACACGTCTTGAAAGTTCCTTTCCACGGTCAGAGGAGACCTCGCCAACATCACAGCACCATCCTTCTTCTTGGCTCCATCCTCTGTGGTAGAGAACCCCCACTGCTGGGCTCAGCGACCAGGCGTCTTCGTAGCCCCGGCCATTGAAGACGACCCTCAAAGGCGCAGTCTCTTAGTGCTGCGCATGTTCCTAATTGGCCTTCGCAACCAACTATACGTAGCCGGCGCACCAGACGTCAGCATCAAGAAACCGCTTAACGCATTCCTGGGCGAGCTGTTCCTTGCCTCCTGGAACGACCCTCAGAGTAATGCCGCGACAAGGCTCGTGGCCGAGCAGGTCAGCCATCACCCACCCATTACGGCAATGCACATTGCAAGCGAGGAGCATGGAATCCACACAAACGGGTACGCACGTGTCGAAATGACCTTCTCCGGAACCGTGAACATCCGCCAAATCGGGCACTCGATACTTCACATCGACAGGTTCGACGAGGACTACCTCCTGCCGCTGCCAGAGGTCCAGGTCCGCGGGTTCCTGTCCGCATGCTTGTACCCCGAGACACTGGGAACTTGCAAGATCATCTCCAGCTCGGGCTTCGTGTCGGAGATCAACTTCTCGGGCAAGGGCTTCCTGCGCGGGAAGAAGAACTCGTTCGAAGCCCGGGTCTATCACCAGAGCGACCCCAAGAAGTCAAGGTACAAGGTGGTGGGCGTCTGGAGCGAGGGCTGGGAGGTCAAGGACGGGGCGACTGGGGAGGTGCTGGAGACGTACAAGGTCGACGCCGTCGAGAACGCGCCGGCGGCTATGAACATCGAACGCCTCGAGGACCAAGACCCGTGGGAATCGAGGCAGGCTTGGAAGCATGTCATCGGCGGGCTGGAAAAGGGCGACATGTGGGCGGCGTCGACGGCCAAGCAGAAAGTAGAGGAGGCGCAGCGGGAAATGAGGCTGGAGGAGAAGAGAAGGGGGGAGGCGTGGGAGCCCTTGTTCTTCAGCAGTATACCTGGACATCAGCACGAGGTCTTCCATCGCCTGACAGAGGGTACAGATTTGGCTTTGTCGGATTCCGAGACCAAGGGCGTCTGGGTTCTTAATCACGAGCGGGTTGCCAACAGCCAGAAGCCATATAGGGGAAACTCCACGCCGCTTGGTCGAGAGCCATCCCAATAACAAGAGGGCTTTCTCTTAATATTTAATTTACGTTTTAATTATTGCAAGCCAATCCCCTCAGTATCCAAAATCCTCCCAAATAACCTTCTCTCCCTCCAGCCAAACCCCCAGAGCCGCCAACAAAGTCGGTCCCGTGCAGAGGAAGAACTGGCGCCCACCTCCCTTCAACTTTTCAACATCCTCTCGTCCCACCCTCCGCATTTCCACCTTAGTTCCCATCCGTTCAACCTGCTTCTGATCCGCCTGCCCCGTGACAAAGAGCGTGGTGGCATTCGCCAGCGCAGGGATCTTGGCGAACGTGTCCACTGCGAGGGGAACATCCTCTCCACGCAGAGTCCAGACCAGCTTGAGGGAAACACCCGCGTCGAGGACGGAACGCGCCTGTGCGAGGAGCGGCGTGATGCCGACGCCCGCGGCGATGAAGACAGGCTGCGGCGCCTGGGGATCTAGCGGGATGCGGAAGGCTTCCTCGCCGCCGAACCCGAGGACGGGAATTTCCAGCGGTACACGCAAGTTGTGCCTCCACAGGAAGTTTGTCACGGGGCCGTGTTTCCGAGCCGTGATCTGTACCTCGCTCGAACCCGGCAGACTCGACACCGTAAACGTTCGGACGTAGTCGTCGTTCAAGCTCTGGGGATCTTCATCCCGCATGTGCGAGTACCCCGAGCCCAGCTCCGGCTCAAAGTCGAGTGTGACGTATTGGCCCGCGTGCCACTGTGGTGCACTGCCTCGCGACGCAATCTCAAACGTGAAGCGGTTGATAGTCGGCGTTATCACCTCGCACTTAACAAGGCTCGCCGAGATGCTGGGTTGAGAATTTCCAAAGGATGCCATGTGTGTATCTTGCTCGGAGAGGAGATGCCGGATGGGCGGGTTGTATGGCGAGTACTCTAGCACAGAGCCGCGGAAGGGCAGCCCGCACTTGACGAAGCTGGCAGCGGTAACGGATATCTTGACGGCTAGTTGGGTTCGTGCGAGCAGGGTGGAGGCTTCTTCGCCGACGAGGATGGAAGCCGAGCCTGTGAGGTAGAGCACATTGGCGGTGTCAAAGTCGGGGATCATCATTCCAACCAGAGGGTTGACCTTGAAGTTCCCTAGTGTCTGGTACAATCTGTTTCCGGAATCTTGAGGTCCGCGTTAGCACTTGATAAGTGAAAGGAGTCATGGAAGACTTACACTCTGGATACACCAGCTCCAAACCATCTGCTTCGTTCCTAGCCACCCTCACGAATCCAGGACTTCCACCCCGGTGGTTTGTGTCCATGGACTCTCCGTTCGTGCTCGAGAGGAAGAACATGTCCGCTTTTCCGATGAGATCCAGCGCCTCTCGCGGCAGAGGCAAGCTGTCAGAGACAAGCTCGGGCTCCATGTCATTTAACACCACGTCCTTTTTGTTGAGATACTTGGGACAGTTGCCCAGGCTCCCCGTCACAGCCATGGCCATCTGCACCTCCTTCCCACGACCCGTCGCCGCCCCCGCAATCATCTTGCCCATCAGCTTCACGCGATCCCTCGTCTCCAGGTCAATCGACAGCGCGGCCATTTCCTTACCATCTCCTGCGCCCGTTTGCACCACCGCGCCGTCCTCTACCTCCGCGCCCGCCCACAGCGCCCTAAAGACCGGGTCGTGCTTCGTGTCGACGGCGCTGTTCAGCGCAAGCACGCCTTCGGCCACGGGTCTCGCGAAGCCTCGGTCTCCGCCCCAGACGGTCGTCCACGGCCGGCCGGCGTCGTCGAGGGTGCCCAGGGCGACGAGGGACGATTGCATCACCCGCATGGCATACCGCATCGGCAGCCCCGGAGACGTCGGGTCATTCTGGCGCGGCACCTTTAAAAGCTGGTGCATGGCGCGCTCGCCTTCATGGAAATCTGAAATAAGAGACGGCATCTTGGCACAGGTATTCGAGAGCAGCGTTGTGGCGCATCGACTGAACAATGTGATTAAAAGTAAGCGGCAGAGACTGAACATATGAATTGACCTCACGAGGGGCCTGACTAGTAAATTATATAGAAAGCATTGCACAATGGCTGGAGCTATTTTGGAATCAAGCGTCTGAATCTTGTTGACAAATCACTACTCGACATGAAGGGCGTGCAGGGGCTTACGAACTTTCGTCGCCCATGACATCAGCACCAAACACACCAAAAGTGAGATTCCAAGTTTGATTCAACATCCCATCGCCCGAGGTGGTCACATGCTCCAGTCAGATCGCAGTCCAGACATTCCAAACAGCCACTACTGCAACGTCGCTATATTTCGCCGAGTCTAAATATGACTTTATACCCCAATCATAATAATTCTTCTAACCCTTTAGAATGCAGAATCGGATATCAAATATTACACAAGAGACTACACTTCCTCTCGATGCCAACTCCATGGCCCGGATCGTCAAAATCGTTAAAAGTCCTCCCCAAAAATCGATCCTTCACACCAACTTTGAAATGTTCTCCTAATTCCAGTATTCCCGTCCCCTCTGAGACTCGACATCATACCCACGAGGCGGCCCGCCAGGGCCAGGCGAGGGACCCGTACGAGGTGCCGGGGATGCTCTAACACTGGCAGCCCCCGAGGAAGCCGTAGAATATCGATCGTAGTATTCTCCGACAGATGCAAGAGGTGGCATCGGAGCCGTCATGTTCCGCTGTGGGGGGTACTGAGGAGGCCCACGGGGAGGAAGTGGCCCTGTGGCGCTTCTCATGTTGGCAGCCCGTTGAGGAGGCACTGATGCAGAGACCACAGAAGAGGTTGTCGAGTATCGGTTGTCATACTCTCCAGCGGGTGCACGAGGCGGCATGGGAGCTGTCATGTTCCGCTGTGGAGGGTATTGTGGTCCGCGTGGTGGAGGTGGTCCTGTGGCGCTTCGCATCGGTTGGTTCATTGGTCTTTGTTGATCCTCCCAGTAGGGGTTGTCCATCTGTGCTGGACTTGCTCGGCCATCTGGGTTGTAAGCTTCGTAGGTTCTCTGAGCTGGCCCACGTGTGGCTGAAGGGGGTCCGAAAGATTCCCCAGAATGCGAAAAGTTGTCTGTGGGACGTGCACTCGGCGCGCGAGCTGGAGGAGGGAACGGCATTGATTCGCCGTGAATGGGGGCCGGGGTCTCGGTGAATCGATTCATACTCGAAGTTGACAACATCGGGCGAAGAGGCTGGGAACCAAAATTACCCTGCGAGCTGGCCATCGTGGATCGCGGTGGAGGGTAGTTTCCGAGATCCAGGTTAGGCACCTGAGGGGTTGGTGATGGGGATCTTCCGTAGCCCATATCAGAGGCGGTGGACACCAGAGGCGCTCGCGATGAATAAGTTGCGTTTGAAGCCATAGTACCAGTTCTGGACGGTACCGGACGCCTCTGTTCCATGTTGTTCATCTCCACATCACGCGGGGTTCCAGGGCGTGAAGAGTACGCAGGAAGCGTCATCATGGTGTCGTTGCGTCCCAGCATTGGCATGTCTGGCAGCTTGTCGTTGTTGAGAGGACCAACATTTGGCAGAGTAGGCAGAGTTGCGATCCGCTCCATTGGAGGTTTCTCACCATTTCTTTTAGCCGTTTTGAACTCGGCTCGCAGGCGGTTCGCTTCTTCCCTTGCAAGTGCCTTGTTGACTGTTTTGGTTACAATCTTCATCAAAGTCTTGGTGACCTTGCGTCCGCAGTAACCAGAAAGGCCGCCATCGGCACTAGGGATCCAGTGCCAAAGGAAGAAGACCCAGAAGAGCACAGCAGTGAGGAGAAAGAGGGCCGAGAAGACCCAAACAATCAAGGTAAAGCACATGCCTGACAGAGTCAAGGCTTGACGGTAGTCCTTCTCGGCGAGTGTTTTAATCTTCTCAAAGAAGCCTTTGATAGAACCGCCCACATCTTCGTTGCTGATGGCAAGCTGAGATTCATACACGGCCTTAATTGTAAAGGCATTGATCACCTGGCGAGGCCCTGAGCAGATGATGACACGGATCCAGGCTGTGTGCAAGTCAGCCATGTCAGCCTTTCGTTGGGTGGAAACAGAACTCACACTGAAAGCTGAAGTAGGTGAATAGAGCGATGTACTCCGCGCCCTTTTTACTCTTAGTAAGTTCAGCGAAGACTAGGAATCTTCTGAACCCAAGGCCGGAACCCATCCGAATAGATTCCCATCTAACAGCAAGACTGTCCAAGTAGCACTCGGCAACGTTTCCCCGCCGGATGACTTTGAAGGCACGGTAACCTTCGTACGCAAGATTGAGAAAGGAGAGGATGATGCAGATGGAGAAGATCCACTTGCTGATATCGATACTGATGGCTGGGTCAATGCCTCCAGACCAGCGGTTGAAGGCGAGCAAATTGACGGCGGTAAAACTGTCGACAGCATAGACGGCAATGGAGATAAGAAGCATAATCCAGAGGTAGATGTAGGCGAAGACGGTACCACAGCCCTTGGCTTTAAAGTCGTTGAGGTTGATGTATTCCCATCTCTGATCCGCCGTCTGCTCGGTCTGTTTGCTGCGGTGGCTAAGGCAACCCATATTGGCGAATGAAACGGTAACGAAAACGAAGTAGCGAACGGCCTGCCGAATAAAAAGAAATCGCTGCGAAGGACGAACGAGGGGAGACTGGCGAGTCGGGTATCTGATCCAAAGAGTGTAAATGGCGGGTGAGCGGTCCAGCCGTCAAACACAGGTCGATCCTCGCCTGCGAAGGGTTCGACTGTGCTGCTATCCAGAGCAAGCGTACGAGTTCGTACGAAGATGTCGAGTTCGTTCCTCGCCGGGAGAATGTGAGGGAAGGAAGAGAGAGTGAGATGTCTCGGGGCGTGGGTTCGAGTAAGTGGATGCGTGGGTGTGTAACACGGGTGGGGCGCGGGTCGGTGCGGACGGGTGGGCCGTCAGGATCGCGACGACGAGGGCATGTCGCTGATAGAGAGAGCTGAAGGAGCGGTTGGAAACATCGACCGACCAACGGAAGATGGGGAGATGGTATTTCGGCGTCAAGGTTTGAAAGTGAGTACGCGGGGAGGTCGGATGCCCGAGCGGGACAGATGTGTCGGAGAAGTCGCGAAGGATCTGGGGCGGCGCGACGAGGCGGCAACGCAAGTTGGAACAATAGAACGTATGTCGGCGACCGGATGTCGTGTTGTGGTTTCAGATGGCTGCAGGGCGGGTTTAATAGAATGCGACAAAAGAGCGACGGGAGCGACGGAAACGGCAATGGCCTATTCTCGCGGCCATGACAATAGCAAGACAGGCTGCGAACAGGAGGCAGATGGGATGAAAATGGAGGGAGAGGAAAGATGGAAATGAAGGGGGAGGCCGCTAACAGCGGTCTCGATGTTCGTAGAGCTGCGAGCCGCGAGCCAGACGCATCCAGCAATAGACGGGGCCGACCTTCCCAGCTTGCCCGGCACGCCGCACCTTCCCACCTGCCACCTTCCCGCCATAGAACCATTCATCAAACCGGGGTCGGTTTCCCATGTGGGAGATGCAGCCAGCGGGCGCGACGCCCAACGCAGGTACCAGCCGCCAAGGCCGCACAGGGTTTAGCGCTTCCAGGGTGTGACCGTGTACTACGCGGTAGAGGAACCATTGTTAAGAAGCTGGGAGGCGCCACGGGCTGCTGGTTGGTCGAATTCTCACTCGCCACAAAGCATTCAAAAGCGGTCTGCTCGCCATCAATGGAAGGGAGCTCTGCCCGCCGTCGGAGAGATCTTCAGCGGCCTCAGAGGATTCTCCAGAAGCTGTCAGAGCGTGTATCAGACACCAGACACCTGGGCGCAGAGCCACTCAGCGCCCTGGGTTGCGGGTGGCGCTGGGATAGCATGAGCCACTCAAAGCGCTCCCCTGCGGTGGATCCATGCTCAAACGAGGGTCCAACCGCCACCCGAAATCCGAGTGAATGCATCTCATCCAATCCCGGTTCCTCTTCCCGGGGACGAGCGAGAAGGCGACGGCTGTGGAATAGCCGCCCGCCGTTCACGGCCTCTGCTTCTGCTTCCGTCGTCGTCCTTCTGCTGCTTTGCCGCTCAGGTTGCCGCTTGCAGCTCGCCGTGCGACTGACGATGATAATAAACAAAACAAGTCCCACAGGCCGGCTGCGCGTCGCCCGACCTCCTCGATGCTACCACAGCTAACCAGCTCCCGCGTCTCAGTAACACAACCCGTTTCAGACCAGTTCCACGGCCGCGAATCCCACAAATCCCACGGCCGTCCCGGCGCATTCGACTCCCTCCCTCCCGTTGCGGATGAAACGAGCTAAAAATGCCCGGGCTGCCTCCTCCCCGCGTCCATCCATGACACCATGACACAATGCGCCGTAGCACGACGACGATCTTGGCCTTGCTCAGAGTCCCGCGTGCAAGTCGCCATCTCCCGGCTTCAACGGTCTCCCGCGTGGCCAAACATCAGCTGCACTCCAGACGCCCACTTCGGCGTCGGCGGGAGATGGGCGGCCCCTTCCAACGGCCCATTCTGATCGCCACCGGTTGGTTCGTCGGCGTAGGTTCGACGGGTGTTTGAACTTTGAAGTCTGGCTCCGGGTTAATTTTGCAGGAAAAGGGTCCTTTGTCTTCCGTTCTGGAACCTGGCGCTGATCACAGACATGGTTCCAAACCCTCTGGCCAAGCCACCCCATGCAAGCCAAGCCGCGGCCGGCCCGTCCAAATAGCAATCGGCAACGTGATTGATGCGTGAGCAAACAACTCTTGTTTGTGCGAAACAACTCAGCCCTCTCCAATATCGCGCAGCATGAACTGGAGCACTCAACAAGGGACACCATATTTCCCCGCCGGAGGCAACTCGTTCCCCTCTATTTGATACCCCTCTGCCAGTGATGACGTCCAACTTCGCCTTGAAAGTAGCTCTACGCAATCGGCTAACTCAAAGTAAAGGCTTCCGTAACTGATAGCTAATGTGAACAAAGAATGTTCAGCTACGCCTAAGCACAGACAGCAAGCCACATAAAGGTGCCAACCACCAAGTGCGCGATTGCTTCTTTGTTCTCCAGAGCAAAGGATAAGGTAGCGCCCGCTCACCGACAGTCACGCAGACAAACTTGGCAATGGCCACCATAGAAATGATAAAGTCCCAACGATGAACTCTGACCCTGTGAATTACTATCTTCCTCTTTAATTCTCTCCTCGTTAACGCAGCCATGGATCACGCTCGAGCTCTCCTTGGTGATACCCGGAACAAGTCCAGAACGGCCAGGTTTGAGCTCGTCAAAGAGCTCGAAGACAATGTGTGGATTGCCACCCGCAAAGGCGACCCTCGTAGAGAGCAGTATCTCGCCCGCCCCTTCAAAAGCTACAAGCCACGAGGCGATAAAGGCTCTGAGGACAGCCCCTGGCAGAAGTTGCTCTTCCGGCAAAACCAAGCCATAGCGCTAGGCACTCTACTCAACCACGAGAACATCATCAACATTGTCGGAGAGATCGATCGCCATCCATTCACTAGGACTCAGGAAAAGGACAAGGGCCCGGGGAAAACCGAGACGTATTTGGTCTTTGACTTTTGCGATGCTGCGAATCTCAGTACGCTCTTCGCCGATTATCCTGTTCACTATTCATCCTTTTATCTCCCCGAGTCTCTCTGCTGGCACGTTCTCCGGTCTCTGTCGCGGGCCGTCACCTACTTACACGACGGGAAACGGCTCAAACCAGGCACAGTACTCTCGTCTACTGAGCTCCCGGAGTTTGTGTCTGTGGACGAGGACTGGCTTCCCATTCTTCACCGCGCAATCGAGCCGTCCAACATCTTCTTCCAGCACCCTCGCGGCATCGAGACCTACGGACAATGCAAACTCGGTGATTTTGCCAACGCTACAGTGACATGCCACTCCGTAAGTCTGACCATGACAGCGACCGCATCTGGCAACATAGCGAAGGCCCCGTTTCGAGGCAACGAGCCAATGGAAGAGACAAGCAAGAAACTGAATCAGGACCCAGAGGACTTGCCAGGTGTAAGCTTCAGCTCTACAGTAACCTTTTATCAAAACTAACCCTGTACCTAGGATGATCGACCCTATACTCTGGCCACAGAGCTCTGGTCCATCGGCGCCGTCATCTTCACGATGATGACCGGCAAGCTCCTGACGTTCTGTTGCGACAAGTGCGGTTGCGCCCACATCGAGCGTTGCGAGGAACAAGGCTGTCTCGAAAACCAAGCTTACGCAGCCGGCTGCAAATGTGTCTACGGGGGCTGCGAGCACATGCCCGCTGAAGGTTGCGAAGAACCCTATTCTCCTTGGAAACCTTGCCCGCCGGAGCATCGCTGCCGGGTGCCTATGATCAACATCGACACGTACGTAGCGCGGTGCGGATACACGAGGATTCTGCGCAAGGTAGTCTTGGACCTTCTTCACCACAACCCGAAGACAGAACCGACCCGTTTCAGGACGTGCTCCGGTAGAGCTCAGGTAATCGAGAAGGAATACCAGCGCTGGAAGGAGACGACGGAGGAAGGGGAGGAATATCGGGACATTGAGGATGATCTGGATGAGCGGTGGGGAGTTGCGTAGGCCCAGGCGGGAGCGGCAAAGCAGAAGGAGAAAGAACGGGGAGGCCTGATTCCGAGGAACTCCAACGTGGGGTGACGCTGTGTTACGTCTTGGTATTTTTGAATCCATTCATTTATTTACCCAGAAACATGCTGTCGAGTGTCTTCTTGTGTAAAATACCCAAGTTTGATCCAACACAAATTTGATCCAATGATCTTACACCCCCAGTGGCAATCAACAAGGCCCAATTGGCCTTAGGCCGCTCTCCTTAGCACGTTGCACTTGCCGTTGCCACCGAAGGGGACCCCGCACCGCCGCCAGTACCTCGTACCTTCCCTGCGAAAGCCGAGTCCCTTCCATGAGCCGCCCCGCCATCGGTCCAGCAGCTGCCAGCCCCATTCCTCCATTTCACGTCGTCGTCAAAGCTTCAACCTCACCTGTCGGCTCGCCAAGCATCTGCCCATTTCTTCACCATTCCGCCAGCAGCAAACGCCGAGCGTCGCTGCAAAACGCCGAACAGCGCCGCAAACTTGATCGTCGCCTCGACTTCGCCGTCGCCTCCCGCTCACGCAAATCCCTCGCATCGCAACAGCTGCCCTTGAGCTCCCATAGTCCCGCCCGCCGCTGCGCCCTCTACTCAGCTTCCTCCACCCGCCCGCGCGACAACATCGCATCCCCAGCCGACCGCCCCCTCCGCTCCCAAATGTCCCATCCGAACCATACGCCGCCTCTCCTCCTCACGAAGCGCCTCACAGCCTTCCTCCACGCCAACCAGACGGCAACTTTGCCGACGCTGCTGCTCACCAGCCCGCACGGAAAGCTCCTCGCCCATGCCAGCCCTCAACCCGTCTCCATCCTGCGCACCCATGCCACCGTCGCCGCCTCGCTTCTCGCCATCCACTCCTCCTCGTCCCCCGTGCTACCTTCCTCTCTGCCCGGTTCGCGCACGCCCGACCCCATCGGCAGCTCCCCGCCCGACGAGGAGGATGACGACGACGCCGACGACGAACAGCTGAGCCAATCCCAGCACCAATACCAAAACTCCCCCAAGGCCAAGCCCATCAAACCCGCCACCATCACCGTCCAGCTCAGCGGCGGTACCGTCGTCATCCGGCGCCTCAAGTGTGGCCTGCTCTTTGTCTGCGTCGGCCCCGCCCAGGACACCCCAGGCGACCACCCTCCCCATCTTCACCCCCACGACCGCTCCGGCGATGCCTCTCACGTCGGCAGCCCTGGCGAAGCCGACAGCATGATCAGCATCGGTGCTCAGACCACTGCCAGCCTCGAGAGCTCCACCGGTACCGGGGCTGCTGCCATTGCCCTCCGTCGCCATGCTGCCGACCTCTCCCGCTGGCTCGACGACAAGCTCGGTACTCTGACAGTCCCTGAAGAGGGTGTCGGTGTTCAGTAAGGTTTAATCTTCAGTGGGTGTTGATCCTTTGGGAACTGGTGGTAGCATGGGCGGCGTTGGGAAGTTGTACTTTTGGAATACGAATTCTCCTTACAGGGTGGACAAGGCATCAAGCTCATTTATCTCTTGTCCGGGCGTTTGGGGGTTGAACTAGGTAGATACCAAAGACGACGACAGTCAATGTCTATATTACGAGTGTGGACCACATTATTTTATCATTTATCTTCTTATTCCGCTGCCTCCGATTTTGAAGGGTATTCCATGCAACCAAATAAAGGAAACTTCTCTAAAAGATTTCTGACAGTTCGCTTTAGCTGTCTAGCAGAGGTCCCGAGGCATTTCTCCCTCTCGCAGTCAAACTATAATAACGCCAATCCGTCCCATAACGCCTCCGTATGCAGTACCACGAAGAGTCCATACCGAAGCCAAGCAACCCAAGACAGTTGTTCCAGGGGCAGAGCCCAAATGAAGAAAGCACGGTCGAGTATCAGCGAGCAAGGAGTGGTTCGCGCAACAATGGTCGATGTGCCTACTCGATGCTCATCCGCATGATGCCATCGTGGGTGTCAATCATGCCCTGGAAGCCGATTCGTCCCTTGCTGCCAAGGCGGCCGGAGGGGGCGGCCGAGGAACTGGCGCCAGACAGGTTGCCCGGTGTGCTGCCAGCCTCGCTGGGGGCGCCGCTGCCGGGCTTGTCGCCGCCGTTGCTACCGGGGCGTGAGCCTGAGGTCCACGGCTGGACGTCGCGCTGGAGGGGGCTCTGCATAATGGGCGAGTTGTGAACGCTCATGCCGGGGCTGACGGCGCGGCGCTTGAAGCTGAGGGGGTCGAAGTCGTCTTCGCGGCGGCGCTTGCTGTTGATGCGGCGGGTGATGTCGGCGGCGGTGGGCAACTGAGGCCCGCTGTTCTGCGACGGCTACGGGGTTTGTTAGAAAGGGGTCAGTAGGGACCGACGGGGAGCACTTACCGGAAGGCCATTAGACCCGCCCTGAGACGGTGAATCCATCGCGACATCTTCGCTGACGCCTGAAGACGAGCCCCGTGGTAGGAAGCCCGCTGGGGGTGGCGTGGTCCTCGCACCGCCCAAGCTGCTAGACTCGGAGAAGTTGTCCCAAAAGGTCTTACCCTTCGAGTTCTTCATAACATGCTGCTTGAAGCTGCTTGAGAGTCCTGTCGACAGGTCGCCCATCATATCATCCTCAGCGACGTCATCCAAGGAATCTTGCTGGGTTAAGTTGGGCGAAGAAGGGGCTGTTGTCGCAGCGGTTTGTGTGGAATCCGCGACGGCAGCTTGAGGAATCCTGGGCTCGAGATCCATGTCACTTTCGCGAACCTGCTTAACGACTTCTGCTTCTCTTCGGAACTCGGCATCGGCTGGAGCCCCCTCCTCCATGAGAGCTGCTCGAATTCTAGCGAACGTTTTGGTCTTGGGCTACACAGGAGTCAATTAGGATACTTGTCAGGTAAGGATGTGACAAGGAGTCTTACCAAGAGATTTCCACGCCGCGTAACCACCCTTCGTATCACATTTCGTTGTCCATCTATTCCGAGTCCATCAACATCACCCATATTCCTGGCTTCGTCTGCGTCGGCCCCAGAAATGTGCAGTTGATTCGCCTGCCACGAGATGCTCTCCCGTCTCGCTCGAGATCCGCTGTTCGGAGGTGATTTGGAAATAGACCCTGAGGCATTGCTAAAGCCAAGGCCCAAGTGTCCGCGCACCTTCTTCTTTTGTTGCTTCCGTGGTCGCTGGCGCTGCTGGAAGCTCATGAGGCTACTCATGGCGGGAGATCCGAACGGAATACTTGGACCGTGAGGGCCCATGGCCGGGCCCATCTTAGAGACCTGGGGCGTGGTGACATAAGACTCGTCCATATCCTCGTCCATCAAGTCATCGTCGTCTGAGGAGCTCGATGAATCCGACCCAACAGCCTGGGTGCTTCCTACCGAACTGCTGACGTGCATCTTATCCTGATTTCCCATCACCGACCATAGCGACGTCGACGTCTGCTCGGGTCCCGTATAATGGCTCCTCCGACTTGGGATATTCATTGCCCGGCCACCGGCGGTAGGGGACGAGTCTGGAGAAGATTGCTCGGCGAGGGTCGAGTGGTGCAGGCTTGTCGCGGCGCGCGAGAAGTCGAGGCCGCGGGAGCGGCGGGGGAGGATGTTTGTCGGTGAGGCGTATATCTGTGAATGGTCAAGCTTGGGAGAGAGGGGCGCCGGCTTGACGTAGGGATTCGAGGCGCCAGCAGGAGGCGTGAACTCGCGACGGGGCGGAAAGCCGCGGGAGTTGAGGTCGGAGCGACGAGGAGTCACTGGCGTAGGCGTGTCGCAGATGGTGCTGTCGTCCTTTGAGGTTCGTCGATACGTTTCGACAATGTGCGGCGAGGGCGACAATTTAGAGGGAGTGCCTCCGCCGTCAGACATGGACCTGGTCTTAGCCAAGGGCGACCGACCCTGGGTTCTAGACATGACGTCGGCGCCTGCCAGGTCGTCCATGACGGCGGAGTCGTCGTAAGGATCTCCCATGGTGGCGCGATGGCGTTCCAGGAGAATTCGAGGCGTAGCGGTGTCTCGGCGTCGCACTCTGAGGGTCGATGGGTGAGCAAATGGTGTTTGAGGCGGACCAATTCGAGGTAAGATGACGTTGGGTCGGCCTCATGGAATCGCAGCGACGTTGGTGATCAAGGGGCGATTTCCACGAGGTGCGATGAGCAAAATATCATGATTTCGCATGCCACACCATCGCAAGCCAGATTATGAACGAGCGGAGTCGAAGGATGAGGCTGTACACGATGCGAGGTCGATTGGAGTTGGGCGGCTAATCATACAGTAGAGGAGCGGCACGCTGCTTCGCGCTGCCGGTTTGACACTGAACTTGGAGCAGACTTTCCCACTGGACATGGGTGTCCGCCCCGCAATTGCATCAGCCCGCCGCCCCCAACCACTAAATCTTATTGTCCGTGTGCCGGGGTTCCACCGTTCCTTTATCACCCCTGGTCAATTGGGACCGAACCTAGAAGGAATGCGTCTAGAATTTGAAGATTTGGTGGTGGATTTCCCAAGTCTGAGCAGTTAAAGTAGTACAGGGAAATGTTTATTCTGTAGGTTGTTGAATCAATATTTAGTTGTGGTCATTTGTTCATTGGCTAGCTCTTTCTTCATCTCACTGCTGACCCTCGGGGGTCGATTCAACGGCATGGAAACCTTGGCATCCCACCATCTACGACCAAGAGCTGTTAACTGTTAATCACAACAAGCAAGATGTCTAGGCTCTCGCCGAAAGTGACAAATCCAATTCAGGCGATGAAATTTCACTAAGCAAATGAAGTTCATCATAGGCAGTGCCCAGTGCTCAATTGTTTGATTTCTCGCGCGATGCTTACCCTACAGCAACAACCGAACAAAGAGACCCGGTCTGTAGGTTCTTCTTACCCAAGCTCGTCTCTTGCTTCAGTGTTGACTGATGCCTGCCATGCTAAATTAGTATTGACTAAACTGCTGCTTGCGGAGCTTAAAATTTCCTTCTTAGTAAACTTTTACGACGTCACTAGCACGTATGACAATGACGGCTGGCGCAAATCTTCCATGATGCACTATTTATGACGATGCGGCATCAATGAGACGAACAACCGATGCAAAAACGACAATAGCCGTAAGGCATAACCAGCAATTGCAGTAAATTCAAGTGCGACATGTAAATTACTAAATGTGGTATCTAGTCACCTACTCTGTTATACCTAGTACGCTGGAGGCTCACCGTTCAACTGCCAAGTCTTTGTTTTCGATTGACGTCAGTCATGTTGCATCTCCGCCGAACCCAAAGTGGGGTAATTGTTATGGAGGGGCTCACCCACCTTGCCTGAACCACCAAGATTCTATTTATCGCCTTGGATGTTTTCCTCACCACTGATAAGCCATTTGTTGCCTCCAGATGAACACCTCAAGAGCAATCCAACGTCTCAGAGCCATCCAAAACATCATCTCCTTCCCTAAATTGCCCTTTGCTACCTTCTCTAAACGTGAGCCCTACTCGGCCCTTGTTTTGCGAGCTCACAGCTGACAGGGAATAGCAATCCAAGCTCGATCAGTCACCATGGCGGCCACAACGGACACCAACAACTACAAATTCAACCACTCGATGTAAGCTTTAGACTCGCTTTGAAAGCTGTAACCCCGCGGGCACTAATGCCGGACTAGGATCCGAGTCAAGGACCCCAAGGAATCCGGTACGCAACCTCACACACCCTGATGACCCAACCAAGAATTCGGGCACAGCTGCAAGGGTCTCCTAATACGTCTTACTAACTCGATTCACTTCCCTAGTCAAGTTCTACGAGTTCCTGGGAATGAGCCTTGTCAAGAAACTCGAGTTTCCTGAGAGCAAGTTCGATCTTTACTTTCTGGGCTACGACTCGCCTAAGGCCCTATCGCACGGGAACGCAACCTTCGACAGGCAAGGTCTGGTAGAGCTCACCCACAATTATGGAACTGAAAACGATTCGGAGTACAAAATCAACAACGGTAATACAGAACCGCACCGTGGCTTTGGCCATCTTTGCATCAGCGTCGACAACATCCAAGCTGCGTGCCAAAGGGTTGAGGATGCAGGCTACAAGTTCCAGAAGAAGCTCTCTGACGGACGGATGAGAAATATCGCCTTTGTACTCGACCCTGATGGCTACTGGGTTGAGGTCATTGCCCAGAACCCCTACCAGGAGACGGAGGATGTCAAGGAGACTGATGTGTCGACCTATCTCATGGTAAGTAAGCCGGACAGCTCGGGGAGAGGAGGCCTTCTCTGACTCAATTAGAACCACACCATGATTCGCGTCAAGGATGCCGAGAAGTCTCTCAAGTACTACAAAGACGTTCTTGGCATGACTCTGATCAGAACCCTTGAGAACTCTAGTGCAGGATTCAACCTCTACTTTTTGGGATACCCTGGCAACAAGCCTGTGACGGACGCCGTGGACATCGCTGATCGGGAGGGCCTTTTGGAGCTGACCTGGAATTATGGCACCGAGAAAGACGAGAACTTCCAATACCATGACGGAAACAAAGAGCCTCAGGGCTTTGGCCACATCTGTGAGTTGATGATCTACTATAACTAACTGCGCTTAACTGACACTGCTTAGGCATCTCGGTTGATAACTTGGAGGCCGCTTGCCAGCGGTTCGAAGACTTGACGGTTAACTGGAAGAAGAGGCTGACGGATGGACGGATGAAGAACGTTGCGTTTTTGCTGGACCCTGACGGCTACTGGATCGAGATTGTTCAGAACGAGAGGTTCAGTGGCAAGGAAAACTTTTGAAGAAGTCACAAGCGGCTCATTCTGGACGTGGAATCCCATGTAGTGGTATCTCTGGTTGCGGAAGTTCCTATGCAGCATGCAAATATGACGACGGATGGTCCGACACAGGCATTGCGTGACCGGACCAGAGTCTATGATACCGGAGGCTTGTGCAGAAAGAGCGATTTACTGGCAAGGCCGATTTGGAATGAAGCCCGAAGGCGGGCATCGTCACCGCCACAAAAAAGCAATGCCACCCAAGGTAGCCAGGCCGACCCTGCTCTGCATGAGTCTGGCAGTCTGATACAGCGTGTGCTGGTGTGGTGGCATCAGCATGGGTGCAGCACCCGCCGAATGATGACGCCAATAAGCAGCAAAGGCGCCCTCTCGTTCGCGAGCGATTCAACGGCCACACCATCTCCGTTGTCTCTCAATCTCCCTTGCAGGAAATGCAATGCCGCCTCATCTCTGCCCGAAGCCGGTTGCCGCGGAATGGAGGGCAAGACAAGGTAGGGTTGATGTTAGTGCACGGGGGTCATCGGGGGCAATCCAATCGATCGTCACAACGTCCGGCCCGTGGCTTGCAGTAGTCTAACATGGGGAAAAGGAGGGGTAGCCGACCTCACCAAAGTTTCCTTTGGGCCCGGGGTTTGTCGAGCCGCCTCAGGACACATTCCCCCCATTGTGCCCGGCTCGTCACATTCGCCCCCCCGGCTTTGTCCTCAGCCCGCAAGCGGCAGCGTGGGCCTTTAGAGACATGCAAGCTTGGCGTGGGGAGTCCTGCAATCCTGTAATGGCTATTAGTCGAGCCGTGGACGGGACATTGCATAAGCTGCAGCATCCCTTGGAAGTTGAGGGGCTTCTGCGTCTAAGGCCTCATCGTCGCTTCTCGGTTGGCTGGCCTTTGTCGCCATGGGGGCTCGTGGGATTGGACATGGCTAGCAATCGTGGCGGAGCGCCTTGACGAGAACTGACAGGCGGTGCGGTGGACGAGGGAAGGGGAGACGGAGAAAGAGGGGAGGGGAGAATGGACGGGAGCTTATATCGTGCTGCAGACGTCACTTCAATTTCTCTTTCCCAATTCTTTACTTTATACGCATCTTGTCCATTTCTTTTGATTAACGACACTCACCCATACTCACCCAACCATCACAGAGGTTCCTCGACCATAGACACTGACAACAATTCGCAAACATGGCCCCTTCAGCTACTCATGATCCTCCGTCAGCAGCGAGCTCGGCCCGGCCCCGGATTCTGGTTCCTGAGAAGGTGTCTCCGGATGGCTTGGCCCTTCTCACTCCCCACTTCGACGTCGACAACCGCCTTGGTCTCTCGGCCGAGGATGTCATCTCCCTGATCCCTCAATACCACGGCCTCATCGTTCGGTCCGAGACCCAGGTCACGGCCAACGTGCTGCAGGCAGGGAAGAAGCTCCGGGTCGTCGCCCGAGCCGGTGTCGGTGTCGACAACATTGACGTGTCGGCTGCCACAACGGAGGGCATCATCGTGGTCAACTCGCCCGCGGGAAACATTGTCGCCGCGGCAGAGCACACGGTCGCACTCCTCTTGGCGACGGCCCGAAATCTGGGCCGTGCTGACGGGACTGTGAAGAACGGAGGATGGGAACGCAGCAAGCTCGTTGGTGTCGAGGTTGGCAGCAAGACCCTTGGCATCATCGGCCTGGGAAAAGTCGGCATGAACGTGGCCCGAATGGCCAAGGGTCTGGGAATGGAGGTAGTGGCCGTTGATCCCTATGCGAGCGCCGACATTGCGCGCCAGGCAGGCGTCCAGCTTGTCCCCGGCTTGCAGGACCTTCTGCCAGTGGTGGACTTCCTGACCATCCATACACCTTTGCTAGCGACGACACTGGACCTCATCGGGGAAGAGGAGCTGAAGAAGATGAAGAAGACGGCACGGGTGCTCAACGTCGCACGAGGTGGCGTGTACAATGAGGCAGCGTTGCTCAAGGCGCTGGACGAGGGATGGATTGCGGGAGCTGGCATCGACGTCTGGTCCTCAGAACCACCTCAAGAGGATTCAGCAGCGGCAAAGCTCAGTAGGCATCCCAAGGTGGTGGCAACGCCTCATCTAGGCGCTTCTACCGTGGAGGCTCAAGAGAACGTATCCATGGACGTTTGCAAGCAGGTTCTCGAGATCCTTCGGGGCGGTCTTCCCACGAGTGCCGTCAACGCACCGATAATCGTGCCCGAAGAGTATCGCAAGCTGCAGCCGTCGGTGCAACTGGTTGAGAAGATGGGCCGGCTGTACACACAGCACTTTGTGCGCAGCAAGGGCGGCATGATGGGCCGTAGACGCTTCGAGCTGATCTACCACGGCGACCTCGCGGGCATGACAAACACGAAGCCGTTGTTTGCAGCATTGGTCAAGGGTCTGGTGGCATCGTTCAGCGATTCACACGTCAATATCGTCAATGCCACGCTCATCGCCAAGGAGAAGGGAATCGTCATCAGCGAGACGCACTCCCGCCAGGCGCAGCAGCCAACGTTTTCTAATCTGGTGACACTGCGATCCTACGAGGCTGGAAGCGGCGGCGTTGAGCAAATTATCGAGGGCTACGCAACGGACGACCGGGCGTACATTTCCAAGCTGGACCGGTTCAACGGCGCGTTTACGCCTGAGGGCACGCTCATCATCCTGCACAACTACGACGAGCCGGGCAAGATTGGAGGCGTGGGAATGGTCCTCGGCGCGCACGGCATCAACATCAAATTCATGCAGGTAGCCAGTCTCGATCCGCACCAGCAGCAATTGGCCGCCGTGCAGGACGGCCCGGTGGATGGACCCAAGGGCCACGAGGCGTTGATGATTTTGGGCGTTCTGGGGCCGGTGAGCAACGATGTATTGGAAGGGCTGAAGAATTCCGAAGGCGTATTAGATGTTAGCCTGGTCAAGCTGTGATAAGCAGGTCTTGGAACGCGTTTGCATTGAACGCAAGGCAGTCTGGGAGCCGTGAAGACACTGTCTAATTATCTCGTTGGTGGATTCTGCCAAGTAGAGAAAATAACAATTCGGCTGCCAACGCCCGCAATTAACACGCCATGCCATGTTCGTTCGTCTGTCATTCCCTTCATTTCTGCACCGCAGATGGTCGCGTGACACCTTCGTAGGCAATGGGGGAAGCGAGACACTGCTACGTAGCCCGTGTCTGATGGCTGAAGCTTGTTCGGTTCCTGATGACTCGTCTTTCGTTTACGCAAATATGACTGTGGATTACCTCTTACACATCCCCGGTACGTAGACCATTACCAAAGCACGGCAACACGGCTAAGGACATTAGGGTGATAATTTGGTCGAGTCTCTACTGGCTGTTTTCCCGCACGCTACTGCTTCGCCTGCCGTAGTGCCGTCCGCACTGAGAGCTCGGAGTGCTGTAGGAATGGGTCTCTTGGTGGACAGTGCTACTGAACGATCGTGGGATCCGACCTGGACTAGCACATCCCAGCCAATTAGAACCGCCCATCTCTCACTGGGAGCTCCCCTGTTGGCGTCATCGTTCCTTGTTCTTCCCTGTGGCCCCATCCAGGTCGATTCCTAGCGGGTTCTCACTAGGCAATTCGCCCACTTCCTCAAACTCGTCTGCCCGTCATACCCGTTTCTTGCTCTTCTTCATCATCATCACTACTCGCCCTCGGTGCGAAAGGGTCATAATACCCTCGACTCATTCGAACCCGCCGTGCTCCCACTTGAAGCGATTCCCGATTACACGCCACGACTATCCTTTTTCTGTCCCGTTCTCCCTTGTGTTGACCTTGCCAAGGTCCTGATTCTCGCGTTTGTTGCAACGAGCCCTCGACGTGGACCGACGGCATCAATCCGAGCCGAATTGCCAGCCACTTTCAGCACTACATTCTTGAGTTGAGCTTGCTCACTCACGCCATCCAAAAATGCGTCGAGCAGCTAGGTACAGCTCTCTTCGGCCTGCCGTGCTGGGCATTGGCCGAATCCTCGGCACAGGCTTGTCCGCTGTCGCGGCGCACCCGCTGCGACAGCGGTCACCGCACCATGAGCCCGATTCCGAAGGGCCGAGCCTCGTGATTCTCCTCGTCGCCTCAATGACGCTGGTGCTTCTCGGTGGTGCGTTTGCTGGCCTGACGATTGCGTAAGTTTCCCCCTCGCCCTTTTGCTTGGCAAATGTGCTGACTATGCCAAGCTTGATGGGGCAGGACAGCATCTACCTCCAGGTCCTCTCTGGTGATCCCACGGAACCTCAACGACGAAATGCGAAGCGCGTGCTCAAGCTATTGAATCGAGGAAAACACTGGGTTTTGGTCACGCTGCTCCTCTCCAATGTCGTCGTCAACGAATCGCTGCCTGTCGTCCTGGACAGAACACTGGGTGGCGGCGTCGCAGCCGTTGTTGGCAGCACGGTGCTTATCGGTACCCATGACCCATGCAATTTTTCTCTCATTTTGGAGGTGTGCTAACCACTAAGACAGTCATCTTTGGCGAGGTAGTCCCTCAGTCCGTCTGCGTGCGATTTGGTCTTCAAATCGGTGGCTACATGTCAACTCCCGTCCTCATGCTTATGTACCTCACGGGCCCTCTGTCTTGGCCGATAGCGAAGCTTTTGGACTGGATTCTCGGAGAGGACCAAGGCACTGTCTACAAGAAGAGCGGATTGAAGACTCTCGTGACGCTGCACAAATCACTGGGCGAACTCTCCGATCGACTCAACCAGGATGAGGTCACCATCATTACCGCGGTTCTCGACTTGAAGGACAAGCCCGTGGCCGAGGTCATGACACCCATGGATGACGTTTACACCCTTTCCGAGGATCACGTTCTGGACGAGAAGACCATGGACGAGATTCTGGGCTCGGGGTACTCGAGAATTCCAATCTATCGATCAGGAAGCCCGCTGGATTTTGTCGGCATGCTCTTGGTTAAGACGCTCATCACGTACGACCCCGAAGACAAGACCCCGGTTCGTGACGTTCCTCTGGGCGCCATCGTCGAGACGAGGCCCGAGACGAGCTGTTTGGACATTATAAACTTCTTTCAGGAGGGCAAGTCCCACATGGTTCTTGTTTCGGAGTTCCCTGGCTCGGACCACGGTGCTCTGGGTGTTGTTACGCTTGAAGATGTGATTGAGGAACTGATTGGAGAGTAAGTAAAGTCTGTGAAACTTCTGATGGACTGGGTACTAACGTCATACCCTAGGGAAATTGTCGATGAATCGGACGTGTACGTCGACGTGCACAAGGCAATTCGACGCCTCACTCCCGCCCCCCGAGCTCGCCGTATCCACGCTGAGGCCGCTGCTGTAGCAGCATCAGCTAGCAAAAAGGCCCCCGACAGTACCATACTCGTGGATGTGGCCCCCGATCCTCATGAAGAAGCTTTACTGGCAGGATCCTACCACAGTAACTATGACGGTGGGTTTCACAATGCTGCCAGGACTGCGATACACATGAAGCGACGTACTTCGGATGGTGGTATCGAGGGCCCACCAGTTTTGGTCAAGGCAAGCTTGGACGAGATGAGGCAACAACTTCGACTTGGCCCTGCCAACCGCGCGACCAGGCCTCTCAACAACACGCGAGCGAGCGTATTCAAGATCAAGCAGGGTCTTGATGCTGGCAAGTTATTCGGCATTGACGCTGCTGGCAGGTTGTCCCCGCGACCGGCTTCGCACATCGGGGTGAGAGAGTCGCAGCTCGCCACGACGGACACTGAACGAACACCACTGTTGTTAAGCGAAGATCCTGGGGACCATGCGCCGTTTCTTCTAAAAAACGGGAAGAAAGCTAATGGCAACGGGACCGAAGAAAACGCGTAATCGGCGAGGGTTACGAGAAGTGGAAGGCAACGAGCAAGACGTATTGTATGATGAAGCTTAGGATGGTAGGGTTTATCGGACGCTTAAGACAAAACAGTCTCAGCGAATATCACAGCGCGGCATGCATTGGCATGTCTAGCATGTATATCAGCCCAGCTAGGGCATTCATAATATTCGTGTTTCCTCCTTGTGAGGAATTTGATGGTGAACCGGGAATTCATCTTGGTGGATGGCCTGAGTGGATTGTGGATTCCCATAAATCAGTCATAATTCGTTGGCTTTATCTTCTGTTCGCTATGTGCGTGATTGGTTTTCGTTTTCCAAGAAGTCTATGGTTTCTGCTGGTTACGACCTGAAGAAGTCCCGTTAATCGTGCCAGATGGCATTCATGCCAAAGCCAGGCTCGGGGACGCGAACCCTCGCAACACGAGCGAGGAACTCGTCTTTCCAGCGGTAGATTTCCAACCATCCCTCCTGGTCATCGGTGATGGCGACCCACTCGTCGGTCCATGGGCTCGGCGAAACGGCGTTGCTATGGCCGCCACTGGTGGGCGTAGGGTTGAGAAGGATCTGGCGCTCGACGGCACCCTCATCGCTGAGGGCGAATGCCGCAACATAGCCAGTCAAGTCAAAGGAGTTTGCGCGCGACGAGGCGAACAGGTAACGGCCCGACGAGGATACAGTGCAGACGTCGGCGCGGTACTGGGTCCAGCGGTCGGCGTCGGGGATGCCGGGCGGGATCAGCGGCCAGTGGCGGCGGGTGTAGACGGGGAGGTGGGTGTCCTGGTCGACGACGTACTCCCGGATGCGGTTGCCCTTCTCCATGAGGGCGTAGATGTAGTGGCCGGAGGGGTGCAGGGCGACCCAGCGGGGGTGGTCGCGGGGGTCCGGGCAGTCGACGGAGCCGACGAGGTCGAGGGCCGGGTCCTGGGCGGAGCGGCGGCGGTGGACCCAGAGCTTGTTGGCGCGGAGGTCGGCCGAGTAGAGGTAGGTCTCGGAGGGGTCGAAGACCATGCCGTGGATGCCCGAGTTGGGCTGGTACTCGTAGTTCTGGACGTTTTCGAGCAGCGCGCCGGAGGCCGGGTCGGTGGTGAAGACGGCGCCGTGGCCGGCGTGGTCGTAGAAGGGGTTGCAGTAGACGGCGTAGGGGGGCTTCTGGGCGGCGAGGAGGAAGATGGCGCGGGTGTTTGTGGTGGAGAGGGCGGCGTTGGCTGCGGGGGATGTGTTAGGATGTATCAGCGAGGTGTTGAGGAGGGCGGGCGGGACAGACGGTCGTGAAGCATCGGGTGAGCGACCTGCTGGGTGATGTTGGTGGGCGACTCGACGGCGAAGCTGGACCACTTTTTCATGGCGGCGCCGTAGATGGTTTTTCGGGTGTGCTGTCGAGCCAGTGTCAGCAAGTCTTCTCAATTGGACCCCCAAGATTGCCGAAAGCAGGAAGTACCGACATTGAAGGTCATCCACGAGATGGGCTCGTCTTCCGGAATCGGGGTGCGCTTGACGAGCTTCAGGGTCAGAGCCTCGTCGTCAAAGGCAAAGGTGAAGATGGCACCTGGAGGCGTCCAGGTGCCGACCATGAGATGGTGAACAGGCATAGCGGCGGGTGAAGTCGAGGCGAAGGATCTCGCTGTGAGAAGGGGTAAGAGAGGAGGAAAGGAGGAGAGGAAAGAGGGTGAGGGCGACGGCGAGAAGTGAAGCCGATGTCGACCGACGAGATGCCGTATCATGTGCCGGGCGGCGATGGAGACTAAGACGCGGTTGTAAGCGGGGTCGGGATAGCAGTAGGTCAGTCAGGCCGTAGGAGGAGCTGTGATGTCAAGAGAAAAAGAAAAAGAAAAAAGGACAGAAGAAGATCTGGATCGCGAGTTTTGTGAAAAAGACATAGCCCGAATTGACCATTGGGGCATTGGTGGGTTAAACATTTATCCTCGAGAGTCTCGCCCGTCAAGTTCGAGAGAGGGACAAATTTGGTGGGGAAGTGGGGGATTGGGGATGGAGAAAGTCCCGGGCGGGGTGTGGGGCCATGGCGGGGTGGATCCTTCGGTAGCAGGCGGCGGCATTTGCTTTGGACTTCAGGTTGAGAGATATGCTGTACGTGTCGAAGAGGATATTTAAGGCGGACTTAAAGAGGGAGGTGGATATACACTGAGTTTTCCAATTTCAGATCTGTGAATCACGTCTGTGGTGTGGCATGAGGCACCTGACGCCGGAGGGGCAGTTGAGGCATTATGAGGTCCGAAATGATGCAAGATGAAGGCGAGATGTCTTGGATACATTGCCCATAGATGACCGGATACTGGGTGTTATAAGTTTTGGCTCTCGATTTCTCCGGTCTTGACGTGCTATCAGGACATGAGGAGCCCAGCTGCCTATCCTGAATAGTATTATGGCATTCGTATCCCACGGCTTACCAACTATACAGTCTTTCGTCTTCATCCTCGTTCATCTACATTGTGGAAGCCTGGAACCTTTGATTGCCCGCCGGATATGCATCTTGCCCCAGGAGCATCCAGCTTGCGAACTCGATGCCCACTTGCCGATCTCTCCAGCTGGACATTGGGCGGGTAGCCCGCCGGGATCCCCAAGCCAAGCGGGAACTAACAACGCTGAGTGAACTAGGATGTGGCTCGGTGGAGAAATTTATCCTTCTGCCTCTTATTACTCTCCATCTATATCGGACCTAGTGGTGCATCGGTCTGGTGGGAATGCTATCCATTGACTCAGATCCAATGAGCGGAATTGCAATGAATTTGTTCGATTGAGAACGACTGTTCATCTTTCGTCTCAACGTTCTTTGTGGCGACTCAATTACGTTCCTGAGTTTTCCTCTTTCACACATCACATCCGTCGCAAGTCCTTCTCTCGAGCGCCGCATTGACCTTTGACAGTGGATCATCTTTCTAACTCTGTCGTTACACACTTGGTAGGTAGTTCTTCAAAGTTTTTGTCATGTTCCGCCTCTGTAGGTGCGTGGGAAGCACATGGCAGCTCATCCCACGTCATTCATTTCTTCTCATTCACTTCTCCTCGTGTAGGCATAGACAGACACTGGTACATGGGCTGCCAGCCTCCCCACCCACATATTCTTACCTCTTCTCGAAACTTAGAATCCACTAAAAGACCTGGACCCTGATCTTTATCCTTTTTGTTTTGTTTACCTCAAACAAGGTCTCCGGACGTTCCCTGCCGGGAGAATTGGACAACGTCACCTGGAGAATCGAGCTTCACTAGCATATTTGCTAAACGGACTCTTGTCGTGTCAAACCCACTCACTGGCGGGCTCCCAGGCGCCGTCTTTGGAATTGGGCGACTTGTCTATAACAGCAAGGACAACTTCTCAGCATCGAAAAAAAACAGCCCTCCTCCTTACAACCTCCATGTACGCCTGTACTGATGCTGGGGTATTTAATGCCATTCATCAAACCATGTTTGGTGTCTGGCAGTGGCATTGAACATTTGCTTTCATTGCAACTGGCTTGCCCGGGGTTACGCAGCGGTAAGGATGCCTCATCAGTGCGAATATGGCGGCGGGGTATCCAGCCGTCTGGTTCAACTCCAAGTATAATTGCTGAACGTGAACGACCCATAGTAGACGATAACAGCTCTCACTATAATCAATACCGACGACACCTATTATCTCCCAAACAGGACCATGCCGAGTGTTGGTTGGGCGACGTCATCTGTCCTTGGTCCAACCCCCGGCATCCTCGGTCAACTGGACAGGGGCACCCTCTCCGTCGCCGTTTCGACTTTATCCACTCTTATGAAAGAGAGGAACTGCTAGGAAAACTTGACAGCGGTCGTGAAGGGAATCCCCTTGTATTCCAAGTGATCAAACATTCACCATTCTCGCGTTTTTTTTCTTGATTTCTGCCAGCTCCCTGCACGCTACCGCGGCACCATGCATCCGCCCTCCACCACCCGACCCGCGCATCTTCACCGATAAGGCAGCCCACCCCGGACTTTGCGCGGCGTCTCCACGGCAACCGCGGGCCCGATAAACAACCCTCCTCCACCAACCATCCTCCTACGCAACGGCTGACCGACCGACTGACCAAGCTGCTGCTGTCTTCTTTCTGCTCACAACTCAGAACCTGCTACCCCGGTTTTTTTTCTTCTCCTCTAGTCCACAATGGCATAGTCTCGTCTCGTCTCGTTCTCAGCATTCTTCACTCTCCGTCTTCCTTTCTCTCTTCTTCTAACTCACCAAACGGGGTGAGAGCGAGCTTCTTTGTCTCGCCGTTGTCCATAGCTTCTTCTTCTTCTTCCGACCTTGATTCACTACCTGCCCCTCCTCTCCGCCTATATCCGCTCATCGATAAACCTACGTATTAGGTTGGTTACCCGTCTCGCAGCGTGGCTTGTGGTTCCTGCCTCTCATCGACGAACGAGGCGGAACTGCTTGTTGCTTCTCAGAACCATCCATTGGGGTAGACCCATACTTCATTCCCGCGTTCTCGCGTTCTTCGGAGAGTGATGGACAGCTTTGATGCTCCTCGGCGGCCACGGCCCAAGTCCACAATCTTGGAGTCCTTCATCCACCGTCGCCAGGCGTCCAGCGGTGACGCCCTCCCCGCGAGCCCTCCCCTCAGCGGAGGATACTCGTTCTCCAGCACGTACGACGACATGGCCATTGGCAACTTCTCCAAAAACAACCCCGGAGCACTGGGCGAGCTGCAGCAGAATCAGCAGGAGCCGGCTCCCCGGTTCCCCCGCCAGTCCCGAGAAGACACCCAACCCGACTCACGCGGCCGATCCCGATCCCCGACTAAGAATATACTCGGAAACGTCACCGTCATAACCTCCATGGGCAAGGACTTGGCCAAGGCGGGCAAGTCTCGCGAGCCGTCGCCCAAAAAGCCCAAGAAGACAAAGTCCGGCACAAACCTGGCTGGCATGTTCAGGCCCAAGTCGCTGCGGAACCTGCACAAGCTATTGTCTGACGACGACATCCGCACGTCCAAGGACAAGGAGAATAGAACACCTGACGAGCCGGCGACGACGCCGCCTATTTTTGCCCAGTTTACGAGTGACCCCATGTTCCAGCAACCGAGCAGACATGCAAGCATCGAGGTGGGCCGAAACGTCAGTGATTCAGATCTATACACAAACGCTCGCCCAGCCAAGGAGCGGCCCAAGTCGTTTCAGGTCCCCATCCACTCCAAGACAGACCCGCCCCCTTCACCGTCCAAGTTCCGGTTTCCACAGGAGGGTATGCGGAAAGGCTCCAAGGACTCAAGCTCGTCCAAGACGAGTGCAAAGTCCACTCGGTCCAAGGGCCTGAGCGCTTTCACATCATTCACTCACAGCCGGGCCAAGTCGACGTCAGCGAGTGCTATGCCTGAGCCGACAGAGCTGCTGTTGCTCGACGCCAAGGACGTCGACAGGCACCTCGAGGCCATGCTAGATCGTCGAAACATCCCCGAGAATCAGAGGTACAAGATGCGAAACCTGAACGATACCATCAAGATGGAGTTCATCCGCCAGGACTGGGCAGAAATGGCGGCTACCAAAAATGATCGACCCGGATCCATGGGCAGCGTCAATAGTGTCGATGGATCGGCCATTGCTTCCGGCACAGCCGCCGAGGAGAAGCCCAAGCGCACGCGCGGCAAGAGCTTCACGCTCTCGAGGGGGAAGAAGGAACCCAAGGAACCGAGCTCGCCCATCAAGAAATCCAAGGGTGACGGGACTATCGGCCGCCACTTCAGGAGCAAGTCTACGGAGAGCGTTGTCAGCGAGGCCCCCCCCGGGTCAAGCGGATCGTCGTCCAACTCTGGGTTCCTGGCCAAGATCAAGCTTCAGCAGGGCCCTGCCGACTACGTCGCGTACCTGAGAAAGGTACAGAAGCCCCAGCTTGTCGAGGTCGGCAAGATTCACAAGCTTCGTCTGCTGTTGCGGAATGAGACGGTGGCATGGATTGAGGAGTTCATCCAGCAGGGCGGCATGAAAGAAATTGTCAGCCTGCTAACCCGGATCATGGATGTTGAGTGGAGGTGAGTCTCGAGAACACTCTTTTCATTGCGACATACTTGACTAACTGTGCCGTAGGGAGGAACACGAAGATGCGCTTCTCCACGAGAACCTCCTCTGTCTGAAGGCGCTGTCCACGACGGCTCGCGCCATGCAATATCTCCATTCGATTCAGGGAGACCTCTTTCCAAAGCTGTTGAACATGCTCTTTGATCCCGAGAGGAAGGGCCCCAGCGAGTTCACCACTCGCAACATCATCACGTCCGTCTTGTTCACCTACATCGAAAGCGCGACGCCGGCTGAGCGGGTTTTCCGAGCCAAGAGTATCCTGGCTCACCTCCGGGACCCCGAGCCCAAGGAGGACGAACGCCCTGTCCCATTTGTCATGGAGATGAGGCGCGACAGGCCGTACCGTGTGTGGTGCAGGGAGGTAGTCAGCGTCACCAAGGAAGTCTTCTGGATCTTCCTCCATAACGTCAACGTGGTGTCCCTCCCGTCGGACCAAGCCAAGGCTTCGGGCGCAAACGACGCCTCAGCCCCGGGCGATAACCGGGCATACTCGTACATGCTCCGACACTTCCCCCAGGAGCGGCCGCCTGTCGCGGCAGCTCCGTACGTGGGTGGAGTGGAGTGGGATGCCACAAACTACCTCGCGTCGCATCTCGACCTCATGAACGCCATCCTGGCCTGCGCGGCCACGAGGGAGGAGCGGAACAAGCTCAGGGCCGAGTTCAACATCTCCGGATGGGAGCGGTGCCTCGGTGGCAGCCTTCGCCTCTGCAAGGAGAAGTTCTACGGCAGCGTGCACGACACGCTTCGGACCTGGGTCGCGGCGGCGGCCGAGGATGGCTGGGACGTCAAGGATGTAAGATACGGGCCGCCGCCGGAGTGCCGCAGCCCGCCCAAGAAGGCCGGGGGCGGTCAGAAGATGAAGGTCGAGCCGGCCCCCAAGCTCGAGATGCCCAGGCTCGACTTTGGGATGGATAAGCCGCAGGCGCCAAAGGATGACGGATGGCTAGAATGACACCGTACTTTGTTTTTTATGTGCTCGGCGGCAGGGGTTGGACACACGCTATCCCCTCGAGAGCGTTGCCGTGGGCTGGCGAGACAGGCTGCGCCATGATTTCCGGACTACTTGCTAGGTTGCTTTCCTCTTTCCTCTTTGTTCTTTTTTGTCTATCGGGCTTGTTTGGGTCTTGGGAAATCACGGGCCCATCGATGGCAATCATGGCCGCAGTACTGCTTTTATGATGGCATGTTAATGAATTAATGACAACACGGAGTTGCATTCAAAGAGCATTGTGCATGTATGCCTGCCTTTTCCCAGCTGTCTCTAAGGTGCGTGTTTCTCAGCTGCCCTCGCTTGGAAGCGAGGGTCACAACGAGGGTCTGTATCCGTACTCAAGGTTCGAGGGTCTCGGAGTTTCCAGGGTCGCGCGGCACGAAGCGAGCGAAGAGGCGGGTATCATGGAGCCGAATGCCCGAACAAGTCGACATGTAACATCCCGCAATTCCGACAACCACGTTCTGCGGCAGTCATCCCAATCGCACATCATCCATGCTCGCTCGCCAGTCAGAGGTTGCTCCGGTGCCGCTGGAAGGCCTCGTGGACCGTCACACCCTTGAGCACATCCTCCTTGACCTTGTCGTCGGCGGCCGTCAACCTCGGGAGAAGCTCCAGCACGGCAGAGACCTTGTCCCTGGGGATGACGACGACGCCGTTGATTGGGTCGCTAAAGGCTAGGTCGCCCGGAGAGACGAGGGTGCCGTCGATATCCAGAGGCACCTGCGTGGCCCAGGGGACGCTGCCGCCACCAGCACCGACGGTGGAGAGCCCACGGGCCCAGATCTGCAAGTCCTGTTAGGCTTTTCCGGACGGGTTTGTGACAGGGCTCACCTCACCACCGGAGAGGGCGGGTTTTGCGGAGGGGGGAGGGGGGAGG